>JAJEJO010004999.1:50713-110160 GCA_020662805.1 Glaucomys volans | reverse complement strand
ATGAATCAAAATTAAATAAATTGAAAAAATGTAATTTTCAAATGTATTAACAGTTAAAATGAGATTAAAAGGTTCTAGGTATAAAAAAAGGTTCTAGGTATGAAAATATATTTTAATATAAAAAATTAAAAGTCTTTAGATAAAAATGTCTTATATGTGACAAAGTTAAGGGTTATAAAATGTCTACATAACTTACATAAAGTTTGTGGAGGGTATATTTCAAAAAGTTCATGTGTCATTATATTGGTTATGTATACTTATCAGTATCATTTAAAGTTATTTAAGGAATTTTCCTCTTTTAAAAAGAAAATTCCCAATCTATGAGGCTGCAGGACTTGAACAGAGTTTCTGGCCTGGAGTAATACTTGCAGAAACAGAGAAGAAGAAATGACTGTCTTCACAGGTACCTGTTACATGTCAAGAGAAAATAGTCAGACTTGTAGGACAGTTATATACAATCCAAAAGATAGGGTCCCTTGGTTAATTAAGCTTCCTAAAAAATAAAATAAAAGACTGAGAGAGGCAAGGAAAACTAACCCTTTCCCCAGACAACTCAAATATTAATGTAGTGACATAAACAAGAGTTTAACCCTCTATGTGTTAAAGAAATGAGTATTTCTTGAACATTAATCTGCTCTTATTCAACAAGATAATTTCTTATGTCTGTTAAGTTTTGTTATTTAGGAAAACTAGTCTTAAAGGAATTAAATTTTATACAATTCTAATTAAACAACAACTGTTATTTTGGAGTATTACAGTGTTATGGGCCAAGCTATATGGGAAATTACCAAAGAGACTTCATTTTACCCTGAGACCCCATGGGAACACCCCCCCATACCCATCCACAGCTGCTTAGCAGAGCATGTTTGGCAACACAAAATGGCAATTCTTATACAATGTCAAATTGTTCTCATTTTGGTTCCCATTTTTCTTGGAGCATATACCCTGTCAGAGAATGATTGTCTAAACATTAGTAACCATCCCTTAACTTGTACTCAACTAGGGTCATTTTGACCCACTTCCCCTTCTCCTTATGATTTTAGATCTCATGATGTTTGTAGTTTTGAACCATAGCAACAGCCACTTATGATTAATGTACTGACGTGCTTTACTTACCATTACCATATAAAAAGTGTACTCTAAACCCTGGAGGGAGTTGAAGGTTGTAGACTTGCAGCCTAACCCTTTGTCCCACCAGCTGGTGAATCTGGACCTCCAACTGGTGAATAAAAATGGTTCCGTCTCCTGCTTTAAGATCACCTTGGTGATTGCTTACAATCTCACCATAACAACACTACATTACTGAGTCAAAATTTTTCAACAAAAGCTAGATGTAGTTAATATAAGAACATCAGTGTAATTGTGCTGTTACTGGCTTCTTTGTATTCTAAAATATTCATATAAAAGTCTTTAAAATATAAGGTTTAGTACAACATTTTGCCAAAGTGGTGTTTTCCAAACTAAAGTCCTCTGTAACAGTGGTCTCTTACACACTTATACAAAAATAACAAATTTAGTTGGGAATTTATTTGTGTCATTTAATATTTTGTAATTAGATAAACATAATCTGTCATAAATTGTAAAATTTTGTGTTACTCTTTACATGGGATTGGGAACTTAAATACACTTTAAAAAGACAACAAGGAGAGCCGGGTTTATTTGAAGGTTGACAATATGGGATGTAAAGTCATTTTTCCACTTTCCCACGAAGGGGGGTTAAAAGATGTCTTGTTGGATTGATGTTTCAGATGTAATGTTACATCATGTTAACTGATTCATAGACTCAAAATATGATATATAAACCTCTATGAATTAATATTTGAGAAAGTCTAAGACTAGTTTCAAAAATAAGACACCTTACCTAAGATTTGTCAAGAGGCCACCTCAGCTGAGTTAAAACTCTGCCTCTCATCTTTTTCCATGTTAAGGGAAAGATTCAAGTTCATGTAAAGTTAAGTTCAGAAGATAAATTTTTGTATAAGGATTACTATAATCATGAATTAAATAGGAAATATGATATATTGCTAAATTAAGGTTTGAGATTACAAAAATTATGTTTCTCAGTTCGTAGCTATTGTACAAACTAAATGTTTTACTCTTGTTAATGTCACTTTGTATTTTCATGATAAACTTTGTGATTGATGCCTTACATAAGTGCAACATGTAATATAGCAACCTGACGTAATTTGAGATAATAGTCCATCAACTACAAGAGAGGCAATGTAAGGCTGACTTCCTGTGCTTACACTGACTCATTTCATCATTTTGTTACTCAGCATATTAGAGGCAGAATTTCAGTGATATTATTGGTGGGAGCTGGGCCTCCTTTCATTGTGGTGCCCTTTTCAGGTCAACAACAGCATTGACTTGGACAATCCCCACATGCTTGACAGATGACCTTCGTTACTTTTCCTGGCCAAGTAGAAAAAACACATCAAGTCATTTCTCACAATTGAGCTGCTATTGCAGTGCTGGGCCATCCCCTCTGAATTAAAACTGATAATGCTCTAGTTTATACCAGTTCTTCTTTTCGACAGTTTTGTGATCAGTATCATACTGATCACCAAACTGGCATCCCTTCTACTCCTCAAGGCCAGCCTATTGTAAAACAGGTTCACTTATCCCTTAAGGTACAATTACAAAATAAAAAGGGGGAGATATAACCCCCCAAATTTGTTGGAATCATGCTCTTTTGTTTTAAATTTTTAAATTGTGATGCTAAAGGTTGTACTGCTGCTGAGTGAGACACGACTCCCACTGCAACAGCCCATCAGGCCTCGTCTGTGGAGACACTTACAAAGAGGGCAATGGAGTGGATCAGATCTGGTAATAATGTGGGTAGAGGCCGTGCTTGTGTCTTTCCAGAAGGTGAAACTTGTGCTATCTGGATACCTGAATGTGCTGTTCACTTGTACCATGGAAACTGAAATCGCAGTTCAAACCACTGAAGAACCTGACATGACAGGTCAATCAGCAGGGAGATACTTCATTTCCATCCACCAATTTGTGACTATGCTGGCTTAATTGACCTGTCAGATAAGTAGAGTTCATGGGTAAACCTATTGTTCTTTTCCAGATCCACTTCACTGCACCCAGGTGTGTGGACTGGAGAATCCATTGCAGTATTTACTAATGATACTCTAATGAGGGGAGGTTTGTTGAATAAACATATTACACCTGTTTATTCAGTTGGATTTAGTTATACTGGATATAGTGGTTATGGTGGAAAACTATATGTTCATCACATGATAAAAACACTGGCTGTTGGAGTAGCCTCAGAGAAGAGGTCAGCAAATGGGGAAGCCAGGGTAGCCATGATCACTGGCCCCTGGGATTTAAACTGTATAGCCAGGCAGTTACTAAATGCCACTCACTAATCACACTACCAACAGAACAGGATGCCTTTCCTAAATGGGTGGAGAGTGCCAATATCATACCAGTGCAACATAACGTCTCTGGCAGTAGTGGATTTATTCTGCACTGGTTTCATAGATTTGATAAGAGGCACCCATATCAGAAATTTATGACTCCTGGATGTTCGTAAGCAATGATCTGACCTTCAGTGGAGGTGGCATTTGATAGCTGCCTTATATTGTTATCAGTTATGCTGACAATTCTCAAACTAATCATGTGAACAAGAGTTGCAGAGTAATTTCCTGCTATGGCCTGTGGACCTGTGCACAAATCCCCTATGTTTCAGTCTCTGGAAATATTAAAGTAAGTAGAACAAGAGAAAATGCCATGTAACTTGTCAAAACTGCAATCTGACTAATTGTTTTTCTAGGTATAATAGAGGGCAGAGTCTTCTTGTGCTATACCAACCCTCCTTCATTATGACCCCAGCTAACACTGTAGGGCCCTGGTATTCTGATAATGGAGTTCCAGGTTTACAAGAGATTCATGTCCAGCTAGAGAGACACCAGTGTGCTCTTGGTCTTGTTGTATTTGCAGTAGTTACTTTGATAGCTGTTTTGGTGTCTGCCAGGCCATCCACCATAGGCTTATCCAAAAGAATTCAAAATGTTCATTTTCATAATGATTTGACTCAGAATACTTCTCAAGCTCTGCAAAACTAGGAAGATAGTGATGATAAGATAGAAACAAAATTAATGCCTTGAAAGATACGGTCATAAATATAGGGAATGAATGTGCCATGCTCAAGTTCAGAGAGTGGCTTCACTGACATGCTAAATGTGTTTATGTTAAGCAGCAAAGTATAATGCTTCTGAGGGGATTGGAAGAAAATTAAACATCATTAATGGGTATTTGGCAGAGAAATGATGACAGTCTGACGTAATGGAATGACATCATCACATCCAGGACATTCAGGAAACAGGGATGATCTTGTGGATCCCACATGGCTTACTAAACAAATACTTGATGATTTAAATGGTTTGAATCCTTGGAAACGTACAGTATGGTATATTTTTGGAACTATGTCTTTGCTAATAATTCTCTTTTGTCTGATAACAACAGGATGCCACATCTTCTGGGGGAGGAATTCCACACCTCCAAATAATAGCACATCACTTGCGCTTAAAAAGTTGTAAACTGGGAGAACTGGGGAGCAATGACATGAACCAAAGTGTCTGACTGGCTCATGGTTGTGGAGTGTTTGTGCTGTGATCTTGCTGTGCAAAAGTACAGGTTATATTTGACAGCTGCCAAGGCAACACAAGCCAGTGAACACTATGTGCAAGAGTTCAGAGTTATCAGTTTTAAACTCAGAAATACCTGCAAGGGATAGAGGATTCTGAACAAAACAAGATAACCATAATGTCTCATCAGCACTATGACCTTCAAGCCTGCCTGCTTTACAGAAACTTTCCCACAAATAAACTTTGGATGATAAAACCTATGTAATAAACATGCCAAGCTAGCTCTGGGTCATTGCATTGCCCTCCAGATGTTATGTCCCTCATGGTGTCAGCTTTCTCTCTATGTGTGTATGTTTGTCTTTTCTAATCCCCGATTGCACCTCACCTGTTCCTCAATTCCTGTCCATGCAGCTCACCTCAGTCAGTCATAGAGAAAGGAACATGTACCCCAAAAATATTTCACTCCTCCTCTGCTACCTCTTGGGGTGCACAAATATAAGAATATTTAGAAGTGGCTGGATGATAAGAAATGCCACTCCTTGTTAGCACCAGCATGGCTGGGTTCCTCCAATAACAGAAGATAGAGAGGCTGACGAGCAAGTGGAAATCATGGAGAAGAGGCAGCAAAAGAATCCATAGAACTTTCTCCAGAAGTTTCATTAAAAGCCTGCAAGGATGCTGTTGGTTGTGCAGTGTGAGCCATTGAGTGGTGGAGGAGGCCAGTTTGGAACACTTAAAGGTAAACCCTGTATTGTGTCTTGCTCATTGTCACTGGGTTCAAGGATAAGAAGAGTATAACAATCTTGCAAAATCCTTGTAACTTTGGGTTTTGACATAAGGCCACAAAATCTTGAACATGTGGGATGTATGTTTACTTTCCTTCCCACTTATAAATCAGGTTGATAAATTGTGATAATGTTTGCAGACCCATTTTTAGTCCATGCTTCTTCACTCTAATTTTTATTGAGGCCAAATTCTATTATAGAAAGAAACGAATTTTCTTAAGTCCTCTATATTCAAATGACTCACTTATTTATGACACACCAATGATAAGTTCTCAGGGATTGACACTGGATTGCCTATAATCATGCAATTTTCTGAAAAGAAAAAAGACCAACCACGACCATCACCAACACCACCAACAAAAACCCACAGACCTCAGCTACTCCTTGAGTTCCCACTGGGATTGGACTTTCAGGTGTGCTCCACATAGTACCTGTGGAGTAATCTACAAGTCCCCAACAGGATAGGACTTTTCACTCTGTCCATCTTGTCTCCATATTACAGTAGGAGAGGGCCCCACTAAGCAATCCTCAGGTGCCTGTCAGTCCCTGCCATCCTTAGGAGCACAAAACATAAGATTGCAAAGATAGTTTAGAGCAGGCAGTGAGGGAAGATGGGCTCATCTTCAGAACTCAGATACATATCAGAGGCTTAAAGAGGTAAGAAGCTGGTCACGAGGCATTAGCCTGAAAATGGTGATTTGTGGAGGTGGCTTCCTTGATTATCACATCAAGGCTGGCTCCCCCAACAAGGTGGCTTGGATGAACCCTATGTTTGAAGAAATGAGAGGGTGCCCAAGACACGAGATCATCTGTCATATACATCTTCCAGAAGAGTGCATTAGGTTCCTTCTGACCCATGAACTGGATCTGTGGGCCTAGGACTGTCTCCTATGTTCTGTGCTCTTATGAACAAGCACTCATTTTCTATGGGGAAAGAGGACTTTCCAACAAGATAAAGAGAGAGAAAGGGAGAGAGAGAGAGAGAAGAAACAAAAATATCACCCATTAATGTCTTACAGAAGTTTGAGTTTTAAAGTGACACTCCTCTCCCTTTGGTCTTAAATAGGTTTAGAGGTGATTCACCTGTAGTTCACACTCCAGCCCAATTGAGATAGCAGGCCTCAGCAAGGACACACAGCTGAGAGGCCTGTGGGAGATCTGCAACTGAAGAGGAATGAGGGAAAGGGGAGGACTTTAAAGACCACTGAGCTCCTTCAGGCACATGAACACAGAGGTGTTCACACCTGCCCCACACACCTTCTGCTGGCTTTGGTTTGCAGTATGAGCATGGCTGTGTGGCTGCATGGAGGGTTCCCCAGGTCAGAGACTGACTGCTTCAACCCCAGAGTGAGCTGACAGCTTGACCCTTGTTGCTCTCCTCTGTGTCCAAGTGTTGCTCCATGGTTTGCTACAGCGGGGATCACATGAGTGGCACCCTGGTGGCTACCCTGGGGTTTTGCAACAGGTTTTGGGGTTTTGGGAAGCACCAATCAAGGTCACTCTGGTGATGCACATTTCAACATCTATCATTTACTGCGGAAGCTACTGCAAAAGTTCATGCACAGGCAGAGCAGAGGATAGTGTAGAAGCCTTAAAACTTTTCTATTCTAAAATGAAATGTAAGTTGACTTTTAAGATTTATTATTTATTTTTATTTTTTATTCGGATTTTTTTAAGTAACAAATATGAATTTAAAATAAAATCCTGTAGCTGGACACGGTGGTGCATGCCTATATTCCCAGCGGCTTGGGAGGCTGATGTAGCAGCATTGCAAGTTCAAAACCAGCCTCAACAACTTAGTGAGGCCCTGTCTCAAAATAAAATATTAAAAGAGCTGGAGATGTGGTTCAGTGGTAAAGTGCCCCTGGGTTCAATCCCCAGTGCTAAAACATAAATAAAATTTAAAAATAAAATAAAATAATAAAAAATAAAATCCTGAGCATACATACCTATGGTAGACAAATACAGGGATCAACAGATGATACTTTAGAGCTGAATTCCTCTTCTGATAGAGCTGTAGAATATTTTCTAAGATGCAGTTCACAGGAAATTCATGCCCTCTGCTTTTTTTTAGCTCAGAGTAGTTGAGTGGAGATGGAAAGAGTGATTTATCAATTGTTAAGAAAGAGTTTTCTGGGCAGTGGGGCACACCTGTAATCCCAGCAGCACTGGAGGCTGAGGCAAGAGGATTGTGAATTCAGAGTCAGCCTCATCAACTAATCCAGGCCCTAAGCAACTCAGTGAGTCCCAGTCTCTAAATAAAAGAATAAAAGAACTAGGGGTGTCACCCAGTGATCCTGGGTTCAATCCCAGGAAAAGATTAAAAATTTCTGCTTACCCTAAAAACCATTTTGAACTTTCTATGCTAGAAGGACTGGGACCCTCCTGCCCATGACTCCAGCCATAGGAGGGCCCACATTTCAGCATTGCCTGTCTGGAGAAGGTCCACTGCCATGTTTTATAAATGTCTGATTTCTAACAAAGTCTACTGGGAACACAAAGAATAAGTCCATCTCATGAGACTTCTTAACATCCCATCAAGCTCTGGACAGATGGCTGTGGTATCATGACTGTGTCCCCTTCACTTGGTGACAATCCTGGAGTTCTGCAGAGATGCCTGAGTTTGTTCTGCATGCTTCCAGACAGTGTGAACACTTTGCACAACTACTGACAAACCCCTGTGTGTACAAAGAGACACAGAGGAGAGCAAACTGAGCAGAATTTGGGGGTGGGACATGAGGAAGCTCATGAGTAAGGTGGGCAGAGTATGAGAATGCTGTGCTTTCCCACACTGGTTGGAAGCGGCCTCTCCAGAACTTTTTGTCACAGCCTGACCAGTCCTCCCTGCTTAGCAGCCCCACAGCAAGCTCCCACCCAGCCCCTAGAGAAGAGTCAGCATGATGAGAACTGAAGAGCACAATCAGTCCTGCTGCCTGGAGCTGGCCTGGCATGGGCATTGAAGTGCAAGTGGACAGGCACCAGAGGTTCCTTCTTTCCTACCTCTGTGGTAGGATTCTTCTAGAATGACAGTCCATCTGGAATTACATGTGGGTTTGGAATGGAACTCCAGCCTACCTCTGAGGCTCTGGTCAGCTGGGCCTCAGGATTCCCAACTTTTACTGGGGCACCTTATTGTTCCTGAGATGGGTAGTCAGGAGTCTTCTGCCATGGCAATAGAAGAGTTGAGGGCAGACTTCTCCCAGGCTCCTGGGAGGTCACTTCCTGAGCACCTGGACCTCTTAGCCTGTGTTCAGTGCTCTGTAGCTGACAGCTTGACTGCAACCTGGTGGGATTGGAGATCATCTGTGCCCCCAAGCTTTGAGTGTGGTTGTAAAAGCACATCTTAGAAATCTTGGGAAATCCACAAATATAAGGAAAAAACCTGCTGCCCCCCAGAAAAGAAAGTAGGATGAGAGATTATACATCCAGAGTGAGCAGAGTAATTCATAGCCAAGGCCAAAAGGAAAACATCTGAGCAGACTTCCCAAAGTCAATGCCTGCTAAGTCCCCACATGGAGCAGCAAGAGATGTCACAGGAGAAGAGGTGTCTCTAAAGAAGGGTCTGAGGAGTCCCTGGAGAGAAGGTGCAACTCACTCAGGATGAGCTTGGTTCTTGGCTTATGTGACAGACAAGAATTTCATCATGTGCAAGTCAGAGGCATAGACACAGTTTTATTTAGGAATGCAAATAACACATTAAAAGGAGAATGGAGGTCACTCCATAGTTGGAGATGCAGGTTGAGGGTTCCAGGCTCTTATCTGAAAGGAAACTTGGTGAGGGATGGGTATGGGAAGGTATGTAGGAATGACATCAAGAATGACATCAGTCTGGTGATCTCAGAGTCTGGTGTTCTGGTCAATCTCACAATCCTAGGGTGGCAGGGTCTACATCATCTCATCAGTAGATAGCACAGGAAAGAGTCTGAAATTATAGGTTTCTCAAAATATTGCTTTGTGCACAGGTAGATTTACATATTTCTCAGGAATTTAGGGAGACAGGCTTAGGGACTGACAGGCCTTGAAATGTATACAGAACTTCTGAATTAAAATCCTATTTTCATGTTCTACATTTATATCTCCTTTCTTGGTATTTTTAATGCTTCAACCTCAGACTGACTAGGGGAAAAAGACTCACGAAGGTGGGTTGGGCATGGTCCCCATCCTTCTGCCCAGTAGGAGGCAGGGATACTGACTTTCAACCATTGTGCAACCAAATTCCAAATCCTTCTGATATCAGCTAAGATTTAAGGAAAGAACTGCTTCAAAGCCACCACTGAGACCCCAGAAACACTTCACCCAGGCTGACTCCAGCTCAATACCATAACTCCCACCATGGCCTTCCTCCCTTGAAACTGTTGCACCTTGCAATGTGGACCATGACCTAGAGGAAACTGCCTTTGTGGCCCCTTAGGCGGTTTCCACCCTGTCCTCTCCATATATTCCTCATTATGGAGACTAGGACCTTGGGGACAGCCACCCAGGAATTGGCCTGCCACTTCCACCCCCACCTCTTACCCATGTGGTGACTGTGACACATGAGCAGACGTGAGGGACTGAGGTCTACAGAGCCATTAACTGATTAGCCAGGGCCAGCTCCTGTGTCTGTGTGCTGTGTGTGGCAGGGACGCTGAGGGTGAGCTGAGTATTCTACTGTGTGGCTTCTCCCTGACTCACCTGGATTGTGTTACCTGGAACGAGTTCCTCTCCCCCTGTAGGCCTCTGTGTTCCCACTTGTACAATGAAAGTTGTGTCCTTAGGTCCCTTCCAGGGTCACCAAACTCCAATCTTTGGATCCAGGGTGTATAACAAACACTGGACCCAGAAAGAACTTAAGCCCAGGTGAGGCTTTCTTAGGGACTTTGAAGCCAGAAGGGAGGCAGCACATGGGACAAAAATCACAGGCCAACTCAAGAAAGAGCAAAGGGAAGAGCTCTTGTGGCCTCTGAGTGCAGATGAGAACTCAGTCACTTGATGTCACTCCATGAAGAGGGGGTTTTTAGCTGAGCCTGCCCTCTTCCTCATGACGCTTCTTCACGCATCGCATGTCCCCCTACCATCTTCAGTCTCCACCTAGATGTGTGGCTATGCTGGCAAATGAGGTGAAGGAACAAGGGCTGCTTTGGGGACTGTTGTGTGTCTAGGTTTTCCCCAGGCCACATGGAGTGCCCTCATCATCTGCAGAGTCTCAAATACTGTTTTCAGAATCAGGCAGATGCTGCTTGCTCTGCCCTTACCTGGCATTTCTGCTGACCACTGAGTCTCAGAGGGCTGAGCTCACTTTCCCAGCCTCCCCCTCTCCTGCCAGGTCATCTCCCTCCCACAGCCTGGACACCTGGTGCTCCTTCCAACTCCTGCTTTTCTAGAAAGGCTGTTGACACTGCAGGAAGGAGAGCTGGCTTGGTGGTCTTATTTCCCATCAAAAGTGTTCATGCCTTAGTCCCATGGGGTCTTGTTTTCCCCAGGAGGTCACCAAATATCACAAGAGCCTCTGTTGGAGCCTATATATTGCAACTAACCACCCTACCCCCAGAGAGCTGTGGGGAGGGGGCTGTTCACTGCCAGCCTCAGACAGATAAGAAATTGCTCAGGGTTTCAGACCCTTACCAGCTGAAAAAGCTGTCCTGCTGCCCAACATCACCCAAATAGTAGCATGATATAGAAGTCCCCTGAAGGTCTCCCAGGCCTTCACAAGCTTCAGGGCAAGTGGGGTCCAAGCTAGAGCCCTTTGCAGGCTGGAAGGATGATGTTTTCTGGTTCCCAGGAGAAGGCCAGTGACTCCATTGCCTTGGGCATGATGTGTCCACTGCTGCCCCTGCGAAGACTATGGGATTTTCAGAAATGTGGGATGGGAGGAGAAGGTCTGGTTAGGGTTTGAGCAGGACAGTAAGGCTGGCATGAGACAGAACGGGGGCAGATGTACCTGTCTCCACTAAGGGTTGTCAGGGTTGGTAGACCTAGCACAGAGGTCCCAGAGACAGGAGAAGAAGGTAGAGGTCAGACCGAGTCATGTTTTTCCCTGAAGAGTGAGAAATGAAGTATGTAAGCCATCCTACCCTCCATGTCCCCTGTGTTTTTCTTTCTTCTCCTTTTTCTATGTGCACTGCATCTCCCTGAGCTGTCCACATGGCTCTTGACCCAGGAGCTCAGGTGCTCTTCCTGCCCCATCCTCCTGAGTAGCTGGGACGACAGGTGCACCTACATGCCTGACTCTCCCCTGTGTTTTCAAGGCTGATTTCTCAGTCCCTGAATTCCTTCCTTCCACCCTTCGTCCTTATATTCCCTGAGAGAAAATGGGCTGGTGAAACTAGGAGCCATGATGGTTAGAGGTTAACCTTCCCAAGGATTATTTCCTGAAGAGTTTTAGCTCCTCTGAACCAAGAGGAAAACTAGTTAGTGAGTCAATTCAGGAGGA
This sequence comes from Glaucomys volans, assembly GCA_020662805.1. NCBI lineage: Eukaryota > Metazoa > Chordata > Mammalia > Rodentia > Sciuridae > Glaucomys > Glaucomys volans. The sequence goes on along the minus strand of JAJEJO010004999.1, from coordinate 98,365 downwards.
CCCTGGAAGGGCCCATCATCACCATAGTGGAGAAGAAATGCAGAGAAGGAGTGTCACTCCTTTAAGGGCCCAACCTACAGCCCCCGCACCCACCAGTGATTTCACCAAATGGTATAGGGAGCCCTCCTATATTTGATAGAGGAGAAGTGACTTGGCTACAGTCACATGGCTTGTATAAAGGGTGAGACCAAGAGGGTAGACAGGGACATTTGCATACCCGTTCCCATCATTACATGTGCAGGAAGATAAAGAGGGAAAGGTCAAGGAATGGGGCTTTGTATTGTCCCTGCATGGTATGAACCAAGCCCTGCTGTGGCCCAGGCACCCATTCCAAAGAGCCCTGTGTTGTCCTAGCTCAGGGGTCACTCCTAATTTGGGCAACAACACCGACTCCCAAGACCTCCTTAATATGGTTTGAATACCTCTGCCACCAGGTCCCCCTGTCACATTGCTCTGACCCAGGCAGAACCAAGGGAAGGGCTCTCAGAGACAGAAGTACTTTGTAGACTTAGCCCATGACTCAGGATCTGCCCTTCTGTAAGCTGGTCTTCAGTTTGCTTGCATGTAAACCAGGGTCAGGCTGCTGCTTTGATTCTTCATATTTTCCTAAAGACAGTAGAATAATCAGACATGACTTTCCTCTGTTCATATATCAATGCAGGACAACAGACACCCCATCATGAACAACCACAAGAATGGGATCCCAATTAGAATAAGTTACACTCCACGTACGTATAATATATCAAAACCCACTCTAGGGTCATGTATACCTAACTAGAACAAATAAGAAGAAAAAAAAGAAGTTATCTTCAATAGGTCTTGCTGTTACTTTTACACTTTGGTCCTGCAGCATGAGGCATGTTTACCACCTAAGCCTGCTGCTCCCTGTCCCCTGCTTTTATACCACTGGCCACACGGTAGCTCTATCTACTTCAGTACCACCACCACACAGGTGGACTGTGCTGCCCTGGGATGTGGAAGTGGCTGTGGTGTGGTGAGAGGTTTCCAGCTCCCTCGTGCACACTCTATGTGACTGTCCTGGGGTGCACTGTCCTCATGCAGCCCACCATTGTCCTCAGGGTTTCCCTAGTTCTCTCCAAAACAGAGGAGATTCTGGCCCCCACCTCCTGGCTCTCTCTTCTCCTGTGACCAAAGGCCTGTGCCTCCCTCCCTCCTCCCACCTCCCACTCTGCTTCTTGCTGTGGTGGGAACCTGGAGTGAAGGGAAATAAGGGAAGTAAGGAATGGTAAGGGAAGGGAGGAAAAGAAAGAGAGGGAAGGAGAGGGATCTCCGACACAGGTCAGCATGCAATCATCTTTTATTTTCCATTATGTTTTATCCTTTTTTATTTTTCTTTTATCTGTGTTACACGTGATTTTAGCCTTTTATACCCCTACAGACAAAGAAGGCAAAAAGCCAACAGCAATGAATTTCCAGGCAAAGCAGGCAAATCACCAACAGTAACGGCTAGGGCCAATTCGCAACAGCCAGATAACCACTCCTTGAACTGTTTCTTAATCTAACCTAGACTTAAACATTTTGAGGTCTGTCTTTTCTCAGGGCCAGAGAAACATTCTTGTTTGTAAGCAATGTTCTCTCTATCTCTGACTTGTTGGCAGAAAATCCTGTTTGTAGGCAATTCCCACCAAGGACTATAAAGTCCCTAGTTTGTAAGAGCACCTGTAGTTAAAACTCCTGATTTTTCTCTTGGTAGAAAATCCTGTTTGTAGGCAGATTTCACCAAGGACTACAAGGTGTCTTGTTTTCAAGAACACCTGTAGTTATTAAGTTTTGATTTCCTACACTGGAGGGTTTGGCAGAGCCCCACCCTGTGTCCTGCAGCAAGGCACACGTGTGGCTGCCACCCAGGGGCTGCCTTCCAAGCCCCACAGACGCCATTGCCCTGGCTTCCCTGCCTGTCTTGCCACAGTGGGCAGACTCCTCAGCCCTCAGTGTTGTTTACCTGCCAGGTTGGTTTTGTTTTAAGGTGAGTGGTGTGTGGAGCCAAGCCTGAGAGGACAAAGGTTCACATGGAATATTGAGCCATGCCTCAGAGAACAAAGGTCCACATGGAATAATTGTTTTTCAACATTTGGGTGAATTACCCCCATAGATAATTTTAAAAGGGCACAGAAGGGTAAGGCTCCCTGCAGGTTTTGCTGACCCAGCACACTCAGGCAAACAGCACCCAGGTCAGGGACAGGAGGTGACTGTACCTCCAAAGCACCCTTTGGAACTCTGGTTTGCCCTGTCATGGTAACCACTGTGCCCACACCTCATCACCCTGGCTTTTTAGCTTGTCAGGGTCCAAACTTGGATATGTAGTGAACGGGCAGGGAAGGTGCTGGACTCGTGGGGATAACTGGGGGCTCCCTGCTGAGCTCCTCTGACAGCACAGGGCAGGGTGCTGGGGGTCTCAGGGCAGGTGCCCATCCCTGGGGCCTCAAGGTCACCCCTTCTTCCCACAATGGCCAAGATCATGAGTCTGTACGTGACTCGGAGTTGCCTCAGAAGCCCATGTGGAGAGAGGTGCAGATGACCTTACTGCATCAGTCAGCCATGACCCTGCCCCCTGTATATTGGAGAGCCTGGTGACAAGTGATGGTGGCAGACAGCACGGGGCACATGGTATCCAGGCCCAGAATAACACTCCTTCCACTCACACCCCTCCCCATGTCTCTGTGGGACCATTCTAGCATCAGGGGACTATGTGGTCAAGCCTGCAGACAATGTGACTGTGAGGGTCAAGGCCATGGAGGGAATGAGCTGTGAATCATGGTGGAGGAGCTGTTACAACCATGCCACCAACAAGTGAGGGGACATCATTCCCCAGGCTCTGCCTTCTTCATCACACCTGCTTGGCTGACATTTATTTGTCAGCCTGACTACACAGTGGGAGAAGAGCTTCCCCAGAGGGCACCTGGGCAGGTTGGTGTGGGAGGCACTGGGCTCCTCAGGCCACTTTCCCACTCCTCCATCCCCTCCTCCTCCTCTTCCTGGCTCCCTGGCTTGCAGAGGGCACCTGGCTACACCCAATGTTCTCTTTCCATTTCCCCACAGATATGAGGTAGATGACCTTGACAAAGAAGAGAAAGAGTGAATGACCAGCTGGGAACAGGGTGGCCAGACTTCTGGCAAGTGGTCCTCCCTGGCCCTGGGCTGATTCAGTCTCCCCTCAGGAGATACAGCCTGAGTTGCCAGTTCATCATCCCACTTTCCCAGTAGAAAGCCAAACTTGAGAATGACCCCAAGGCCTTATCCAGAAGGAGCAGCTGGTGTTGCCTCTGTATTCCCAGACCACCTACCTCTACTGTGCCCTGATCCACACATCCCACAGCAGGTAAGGCAGTCTCCATGGAGAGGACTTCATTGACCCAGGACCCAAACCAGTGCATGAGGTCATCTTGGGGGTCCATTCCTTTTCTCCTCTCATTTCCCTGCACATTCAAGGACCTGCATCTGCATCTGCCTTGTGAATCCCTCCTGCCCAGGCTTGGAGCCTGAGCCTGCCCACTGGGAGCAGGCTGCTCTGCCCTCCTGTCCTCCCTCACCCTGCAGTCAGAGCAGCTTGAGCTGGGTGCAAGTGTCCACTCCTCCTGACTCCCACTTTCAGCCCTCTTGCTGACACCAACTCTGTGACCCGCATCTCATGTAACCTGGTACAGGCTGTACACTGTTCCACCTGTACCTCCAGGACACCTGCCTGTTGACCCCTGGGTTGTCTTTGATCTTCTTAACACAGCCCTGAATGGCACCAGACCCCTTGCCATTCTAGCATGACCCTTTGGGGTTGCAATCTCAATCTTCCTCTCCCTGCTCTTGGTCTGTCCTAGGCCACCTTCACTGAGGACCAGGTCAGGAGCAACAGGGAGTGGGAAGGGGATCTGGACCTCTTGACTGCAGAGTGAAGGTGAGGACAGGAGGGCTGGGGGGTTCTCAGGATTCCTGCTGGTGCAGGGCTCCAGACCAAGAAGAGGCTGGCCTGTCGTGGAAGCCTCTGACCAGTGCCTCCTGTCTGCATCCTGCAGGCCCTGGATGAAAACTCCATCCTATTTTCAAAAAGGGCTGCCCTCCTCCTATGTACATGTATGATTACAAGAATGGTGTGTATCTACATCGTGTACTACCACAGAAATGAAAAGGTGCATCCCATTTGTGTACAATGAATCTAAAGCAGTCTGTAAAAATACAAATAAAAAATAAATAAAAACACCTCCTATGTGGATGGTTGCTGTCATTCCCTCAGTGTAGCCCAGAGGTACCTGATGGTTATAAGGAGCTCCCCAAAAGTGAAGCTGGAGGGAGAAGACAAAAGAGTATGTTGCAGGATCAAATATACCTGCTGTTCTCTCATGTCTCCTGGGCCTTCCTTCTACAGACCCTGTTTCCATACACAACAGTGCAGATGGTGCCACAAACTGCCGGGTAGGGGCCCCTACTTGGTCCGAGTGGGATTTACCTATTCTCATGTGTTATCCTGGCTTCCACAGACTCAGTGTTAGACACATCCTGTTTTATTCCTGAGGTCATGGGTCAAGCTTATGCCCATGCACCCCCTGCAGTGGCTCCCATGACAACATTCAGAGCTGCCAGCGGAAGTTGAGCTTGCAGCCTGCCATTTTCTCAGCATAGTGGGCATCAAAGTACTCATTCTGGGCCACAGTGAAAGCAGATTTCCAGTCCCCTGAGATGCCTGGGGAGGGAAAGAAGAGGTGTTAGTCCATCCCCCATAAGCAACCCCAAATTACCCAGGGCAGGCTCAGCAGCTGCTTCCACCCTCCCTTCTCCAGACACTCACCCTGACCAGCACACACCTTTCCTCACGAAGGGGGAAATACTGTGGTCTATGATCTCAGTTGGTGCAGTGCTGTAGTTAGCCATGGGATTCTTCTTCAACTCTCTGAAGGATGTGTGCTGGACAATGTGATCCACAGTCTCCTCTGACAGTGAGCACCCCAGAAACTCCATGATCTTCCTAATATCTCTTTTAGGGGAAGGACAAAGCCTCTTCAGAGGCGGCTTGGACTGCTCACTGAGGACACACAAGGGAAGTCTCCTTTCTAGTGTCACAAAGGAGCTTGCCAGTTCCACTTGGAAATTTCTCAGCTCCATCTCCTTCATTCTGGCCTCCTTCCCTAGAATCACTCTTTTTAGGTCCCAGGAGTGAGCCCTGCTGGTGCCATAGGAGAGAGGGTGGGAACAGTCAATTTGAGAAATGTGGCCCCAGGCTTGCCACAGGATATTATAGCTGTCCCCAGTGCTAAGAGGTAAGGGCTGTGCTGGGTAATGTGCCCAGCTGAATCTGCTGTCTCAGGCCAGGAAGGCAGGTGGGGAATCCTTAACTGGGTGGGCCTGCCTAAGGGGAAGGCCTTGTCAGGACCCCTCAGATTCCTGTCCCTAGGTGGGACATGGATGGAATTGGTAGCAGGCAGTCTCACCTCCTGCAGGTCTTCATAGAAGAGGTAGAGCACAGGGTGGGTGTGGCTCAGCTCCCACCACTCCTGCACGTGCTGGTACCATGACCCATAGGACACTGGGGAAGGGCACCAATGGGGGTTGGTATGAATTTTAGGTGGCTTTCCTCAGCTCCTGCCCTCTCCTTCCTCCAGATTGGGGCTCACCTTGTCCATCCATGAACTTCTCCAGGAAGCTGTCCCAGGTGCCAGGGTCAGGGTGCAGCTTGGCCATTTTGTAGAAGTTGTAACAGGACATGACCTTGCCCCTTGCATTGCAGGCAACATAGATCATCTATGTTGGAGGGACAGGGAGGGACAGAAGACACCCACTGACAGGGACACCACCCCCTACCCACACTCCAGTACTGCCCCCCATCCTGCCTACCTGGCACCCTCCACAGCATGCCTGTGGGTCTGTTCCTCTCTCAGCTTGACAAAGGAAGAACCTGAGACCTTGAGGCTGACTTGCTTGAGATCTCATGGATGGCTAGGGCAGCTGGAATTTGAAGGCAGCTTTGATATGGAACTCCTGGCTGGTCCCTGGAGCTGTACTTCATATTGATCAAATTCCTTGAATTATACCACATGCACAGATAGGGAACAAGACAGAAAAAAGTGCCAATAGACCTTCCTCTGGGGATATTGAGCACCAGGGTTCACTTGTCCTCAGGTCTGACCCAAAGAGTCTCACTCTCCTCCTCTTCTTGGTCCTGCCACAGGGAGGACAGGTGGCCTTACACTTGAGTAGAGAGAAAGCTTAAAGAGATTTCCCACCAGAATAGGACCAAAGCTGCAATGGCCACATGGCCTCTACTGCCACTCGCCTTCACCTTCTGATCCAGCAGACTCTGGGGATGCAGGGTCAGGGCCAAGTGTGTCTTGAGGATCCGAGGGGCAGGTGTTTCTTTCAAAGTTTCCATACCTAAGGTGAGCAAAGGGCAAGGTGTGCTGATCTGGAGCCCAGTCCTCCTTGGTAACCTACCACTAACCTGAGGGAACCCCTGGGAGTTTGAATTCAAGGAAGGGCATCCGTAGATAGATAGGGGCCCATAGACACTTCTTTAGGTCACCATTCTGATAGATCATGTCCACTATCTCACTTACCCATGTGGTACCTCTAAGGGAAGGAAACAGAGGTGACCAGGGTTGAGGCATTTCCCTGCTGACCAAGTTGAGGGTTGCAGATGGCCCTCCTCCTACTTACCAGTTGTTGGGTAGGTACTGGGTAGCAGGTCATTGGGCCAGGCCTGAAAGCTCTGAAGTGGCCCCATCACCTCTGCAAAGTACTTCATGAAGGGTCGCAGGGCCCCATGGAGGGAGAGCTCCCTACCTCCTCTTCCTTTTGCTACTTGGATTTCAATCCAACTCTAGCTTGGCACTGGAGTTGGGAGGCTGAGTCACAGGAGGGAGTCTCCTGAGTCTCCCGAGAATAGTGTGTCCTCAGTGCCAAGCTGAACAAAGCCAGGCAGAGTGGCCTCTGGGCATGCTGAGCACATGGTTGGGCCATTGGCCCCCCTCCCATTTCTGATCTTCTCACTGAGACCTGCAAATGCCAGAAGTTACACTTCACATGCACTTTTGATTGTACTCAAATAAAACTTTCCAGTCTGTGCTGGAGAGGAGTGGGGAAAGAAAAGTTACAGGGACGGGGTCGGGGAAGCTGAGGGTCAGGTGCCCAGCATGTCTGTCCAGTGTTCCTGTGGACATAAGAGGTTGGTCCAAGGCAGCCTAGCAGATGGAGGTGGATGAGAAAACAGGACAGAATCACCTCTCACCTCTTCTACTTCCAAGCCATCTTCCTGCTCAGTGCCCGTCCTGCACAGCCAACTCACTCCCCAATGCAGTGAGTTCTCGCAGCTGCCACAGGTGATCCTTCTCAAGCCCCCTGCAGCCCTAGTCCTGGCACCAGCACTCAGCTGCCCCAGCCTGGGCTGGACCATTGGGCACCCTCTCCCCAGACCTAAGCGAGGCTAGGAAAGATGACTGCACTCACCTAGGACATTGGCCTGCTAGGGGAAGATGCTACCCTGACTGTTCCTGAAGGAACTCTTCTGCCAAGCAGAACATATTAGTCTGTAGGGAACAGCCAGGATGTGGCAACACAGGATCTTATCTTCATTCCATCAGTGCGGGTAGATCAGCATAGGATGGCAGGAAATAAATCATCTACATTTACTGAGATCTCAGTAGAAGCCAGTCCTCCATGTTAATTCATTCTGCATTGATTAGCCCTCTGCCCTGAGGTGGACTCTATTCTACAGGAGTGAAGAAGAACTGCCCTCCTGGAGTTGAGTGTGAAGCTTGGGCAGGCTGATGACAAGGCAATAAAAATATATAGTGTGTGAGACAGCAATATGAATGAGGGGCTACAGGGGGCCAGGCCTGGAAGCACATGACTGTAACCCCAGTAACCTGGGAGGTCAAGGTAAAACAATTGTATGCTCTTGGCCAGCCTGGTAACACAGGGAGACTTTGAATCAAAAATAAAAACAAAGATCTGTAGTTCAGCGGCATAGCGCTTGCCTCGTAAGTGTTGGGCACTGTGGTTCTGTCCTTAGCAGCACAGAAAATTAAACAAAATAAAGCCATGCTGTCCATCTACAACAATAAATTATTTAAAATGAAATCAAAAACAAAAAGGGCTGAGGATGTGTGGCAGTGGAAGAAGGCCCATGAGTTCAATCCCTGTAGTTCACCAATAAATGAATGGGTAGGAAGGGGAAACCAGCACAAGGAAGAACTGCAGAGAGGCAGTGAAGACCTCTTGGAGAAGGTGACATGGTCCAGTCTGAGGGTCTATGCAAGAGACTCCACAAAATGGAAGAGGGCCCTGGTCACAGAGTAAGTTGTGATGAGTCCAAGAATTGCAGAGTACTAATCATTTCAGACTGAGAGATGGAGGAAGGAGGAAGAAAGGTGTCAGTTTGTCTTGCCCCTCAACAAACAGCTTGAACCCAAATGGTCTGAACTCAACCCAAGCTACTACCTGGGGTGGATCTCACCTGGAGCCTCTGCCACACAAGGACTCAACAGGACCAGTATCTGTGTAGGTGTCCTACTTGCTGTGTGCAACTGGTCCTGCCTGACAGTTTGAGGCCCCACCTGGAGTGACTGTGATATGAAAGCCAGCAGCACGTGGAGCAGTGGCACCAGGCAGAGATCCCTGATGAAGCTGTACCCAACCACAGTGACCTGGGGCCTGAGCTGCATTTACATCTGCACTCCCAGGTGGAAGGCTCAGGCAGCCTCATCCAGCCTGTGGACTCGAACTGCCAGCTTGGAGAACAAGAGCACTGGGGAGACCCAGGCAGGGGACAATTCCTGGGCTTGCCAATTCTGTCCTGTTTCTTACCTGAGAGGAAAGTCATTAAAGGGGAGTCCCATCTCTGGGAGAGATAAGGGAGGGCCCTGTGAGATCCCAAACCACACTCCCCCCCCCCCGTGAAGTTTAAACCCCTAACCATCCTTTGCCTCGGGTGCCACCAACTGCCATCCTCCTACCACCTTCAAGCCTTGTCACGAGGTTTCACCAGCTTGGTTCAGGTAGTTCCCTGGCTCTTGCCAAACTCTAACCCCAACCCTCCAGTCTCATCCACCTCCTCAAAGCCTGGCTGGCTCTTCCCTATAATCTGGCCTGGGCCCGCCTCCTCTCTGAAACCTCCTTCTTAGCACCAAGACCAGGACCAGCGCCCTCTCACACTAGGGCCCTTTCTCGCTGGTCTGCCAGCCCAGACTTTCTCATGACAACCAGTGTGCTGCAGGACCTGCGGAGCTGGGCTGGCAGTGAACCTCAATGAGACACTGCTCCGATGCACAGGTTTGATGCAGTAGAGTGGGTAGACATCCAAGAAATGTCACTGCCTGCCTTCTTTCGCCCCGGTTCCCAGAGGACATTTTGGGTCAGGAGCCGAATGCTGGGGATGTGATTTCTTTTACCAAGGACCCAGGGCAAGAGCTAGCTAGCAAGGACTGCAAGATGCTTGTTTGGAAAAAAGCATCCAGGGTTGATCGAGGGGCTCACTGGGGTCCCCAGCAGGTGCGGGTTCCTTCATCCTCCCCTTGCCTGAGTCGCGTGTCCAAACCCCGCCCCAGAACGCCGGGGGCGGTACAGGCGGCCAGCGCCAACCAGTTAGGTGCGCTGGGGCAGGGTCGGTCGTCACGCGGGCTCTGATTGGCTAGCTCGTGGCACGCGCCAAACTCTGGACAGTTGGAATCGCCTTCTCGCCTGAGGCAGGAGGTGCTTCGCCTATGAAGCTCCAGTGAACTGGGGTCGGAAATAGACGTCCCAGTCGAAGTGGCGCCACTATGGACGTCACGGAGTCCCAGGGCACCTTTGTCTCTTCTGGGCTGCCTCCCCGCTGGGTTGCTGCCAAGAAACAGCGCAGACTACCTCTGGGAGGAGCAGCATGGTGAGTGGAGCAGCCTGGACCCTCCCTAGGAGGGTTGGTAGGTAGGAGGGTAGGTAGGTGGGTAGGACCGGGTTCCCAGCCTTCTGCCCTGGAGGAGGTGTGGGATATAGTGTTCAGCCTTAATTGGGAGGTAAAATCCGACTGAAGCCATTTGAAGTATAGCGCTTCCCTTTGCCCCCAGCACCTGTGAAATTAGCTGATCATCATGCAGATATTAACCACCAGTTCCTCCTGTCAGAGCCCAGGGTTATGCTGTGTTAGGGCTAAACAGAATCGCACAGCCCGCCCAGGTGCCCTTGCCAGCCAGGGTTGGCACCTTGCCCTTCTGGCAGAAGTAAAGCTTGCCCTGCCCACCCACTTGTGACAATGTTTTTGATTTCTTGTGTCACCTCAGTGTTTCTAATAGTGGAGACTAGGTTCTGGAGAAGCGCCACCCTGGGTAATAGACCCTTGGGGGATTATACTACCACTAATCACCATTCCCAGAGAGCTGGGCCTTCCTGTTCACTGCCGGCTTTTAAGATGGAGAGCTAAGAAAGTGCTCAGGGTTTCAGAGCCCTTACCAGCTGAAAATCCTGTCCCTCTCTCCATCATTACCCCATTACTAGAGGCATGATAGAGAAGTCCCCAGCAGGTCCCCCCAGCTATTCAGAAGCCTGAGGAGCAGTGGGGTCCAAGCAAGGGCTCTTTGCCAGCTCAAATGCTGATGTTATGTGGTCCCCAGGAGAAGGCCCATTGGGTGTATAACCTTGGACTTGATGTGGCTACTGGTACCCCTTTGAGTACCAGGAGCTTTTCAGAATCATGATGTTAAGGAAGAAAGTGGTATGGGTGGTGGGAACATGAGATTAAGAGATTAATTTTATAAAGTGGGCCCACTGTACTGAACCCCACATGCTTTCCTTTCCAAGAAGCAGTTTGCCTGCAGCCATGCCTAGCCTCAGAGGACAGGATATGTCACATTCCTCAGCAAATTACCTGTTCACTGCAGGAGAAATGTGGGCCCAAAGTAAGGCTGATGAGAGGAACCCAAGTTAGTCTGGAGGAGGAGACTTTTGTAACCAGATCCTGAAACTCTGGGAGATAAGGATGGGTTCTCCTATCTACAAAATCTGTTAGAATGTGTGGTTAAGAGTCCAATTAAAGAGTTTGTTGATGGTCCATGATCCAGGAGCCATGTTGTGACTGCAGCCTGGCAAAGTCTATGTGTGGGGATGTAGGAAGAGGCCACAATGAGGTTTATGTTTCCCTAGGCTGCAGAATAGTACAATCCTGAAGGACACTCACGATTATTCATATTGGGGGCACACTCTCAAGTGACTAGACCCACCAACGGCCTTTGCCTCAGGAGAGTTTCACCCATCCTTCTGTGTCCCCCCTCCCTTTGTGAAACTGTGTGGCTTCTAATTAGACCATCCTGACAGGCTAACATGTTACAGGCTTCTTTGTTCTCAGACTCCCCTCTTGTATAAAAGGACTGTACTTCCTTAATAAATTTGAGACTGCATCACAGAACCTGTCTCCCAAAGATGATTCCATTGCTCCATCACCTCACCACCTCAAGGACCCCCGCATTCTGCCTTACCTAGGGAAACTGAAACCCGGGTCTTCAAGCTTACAGCTAGGTGTGTGGGCCTTTCTGAGCCAAGTAATCCAGAGGAAAGTCAGAATCTGGGAGGATTTTGCATGGGAAACACAGGTTGAAGAGAATGGAGAAAGCTGGGCTCCCCCATATTCCAGGTTTCCTGAAAGGCACAGGGAAGGAAGGGACCCGTCCACCCTCCCAGTCCTGCAGTCATCTATACCAGGTCCAGCCATGTGCAGCATCAGTCGGGCACCCAACAGGGACCTGTGACTCCCAATCTTCAGTCTCACAACCCCTCCCTCTTCCTCCACCCGGCCCATTTTTCACTCTTAGGTGGCCAGCAGCCCATCCCCTATGGAAAAGTTGTCCTTGAGAGGCACACAGGCCCTGATACCCAGACCTCAGGACCATGGGGGAGAGGGGTCCCAGGCCAGGAATTTTAAAGGTGGGGGTGGGAGAGATTGAGTTTGGAGAACAAATCGGAGATCAGGAATTGTGGGGTCCACAAGTGACATACGGGGTTAAGATCAGGCTCCCACATCACACAAGTGGAACACAAAGGGACTCTTGGGGTGCAGTCTTCCAATATGGGCTGGCAATTGCTATACCCAGCCTCCAGGAGTTTGTCCTCCAAGTCTAACCCTCCCATCCTAGAAACCTTCAACATCCTGAGGGTAGAGCCACCATCAAACTGAGGCAACCCAACCTATCTGCTGAGAAAGGAAGCAGCAACTGTTCAATTTCTCATCAATATTCTTTTTCTTCCTCTCCCTGGATTCTCTTTTCCTCATTTCTCCTGCTAAAGGCCAACCTGTGCTAATTCCTTTTTCACTCTTCTCATAATAATTTTTTACTTCTATCTTCTCTTATCTTTCCTCATAAACATCACATCTTACATCACTTGTTCACTTTGTCCACCTTTTGAAATTGCAAACCCCTGTTGCAAACTTACCATTTATATTGTAGACAATAATTGAACACATCATTTCTATGTTATGTGAAAAAACTGTAATGTGTTAATAGGAGTTATCTGGTTTAAGACTGGATATCATTTGTATTGTATGCTGTTAATATTGGTCTCCCCCTTAAAGTACTGGAATCCTTAGGTATACTGTATTCTCCAGAGTAGAAACTGTACTGGCCCAGTTCCACATGGCTAGATGGGTAGAAATACAAAAAATATGAAAAAAAACAAGGAAATAAAATGCTCTTAGCAAACCAAGATGCTCCAATAATAGAATCCATTGACATCACAATAGAAGAAATGTCAGAGAAGGAGTTCAGAATGTACATAGTTAAACTGTTCCACAATGTAAAGGAGGATATAAGGAATGAAACCAGAAATAAATTTCAGGTGAATGATGACTCTAATAAAGGGACAGAGATCCTGAAAAGAATTCAAGCAGAATCTGTGAAAAGAAGGAATCAATTAACCAAATTAAAAATTTAATGGAAAGTATCACCAAGAGTCTAAACCACCTGGAAGACAGAACTTCAGGCAATGAAAACAAAATATATAATCATTTTTGTAGGGCTATGTGGATTGAATTCAGGGCTGCTTGACCACTGAGCCAAATTCCCCAGCTCTATTTTGAATTTTATTTAGAGACAGGGTCTCACTGAGTTGAATAGTGCCTCGCTTTTTCTGAGGCTGCCTTTGAACTTTCATCCTCCTGCCTCACCTCCTGAGCTGTTGGGATTACAACTGTGTGCCACAAAGCACAGCAAGGTGTCCTATTTTGAAAAGGTCTTCTTTTCTATCATCCATGAGGGAGTCAGGATGTAGCCTAAATATCTTGTCCTCTGTAGGGAGATAAGAGCCTTTTGTGGAGACACTCAGCATCCTGCATTTCCTAGGAAGCTAATAACTTTGATGATATTATCAAAAGTTCTGTTTAGTAAGACTGGAAGATACCCCCTTTTCCAAGAATCAAAGATGCTATTTTTTTGCTTAATCATTTCCAAAAGAGTGAAGACTATCTCAGGAACCCTGAGAGAGCACTGTCCAATATATTGGGCAGTTTTCATGGAATCAAGGTCAGTCATTCAAAGCAAACAGGCATTTTGAATCAGGATGTAATAGGATGCATAGGACAGCATCTTTAATATCAAGAAGAGTAAACCATGCAGATTCATTTGGTATCTGAGTCAAAATAACACATGCTAGGGGCTGGGGATATAGCTCAGCAGGTAGAGTACCTGCCTTGAAAGCACAAGGCCCTGGGTTCAATCCCCAGCACCGCAAAAATTAAAAAATAAAAATAAAAAATAACACATGCTGTAGGAACAATAGAATATTCTACAGTTTTTTTTCAGGAGTACAATGAAGTTTATTGATGGTAAGTGACAGTAGGGCTCTGTAATCCCCACCCCCATCTTCAGGGGTTCTAGGATGGACATTGGGAGGAGGGAAATTCTCTGTGTTGAGGGACTGAGTTAGGGGCAAGGACTCCCCAGCAGCTGAGGGCCTCTCTATTCCAGTGCTCTTGCTGGAGTGGTGGTCTACAGACTTATGGCCATGTGGACCATAAGTCCACCATGAATTTTGCTATAGCCAAATTCATTGTCATACCAGGAAATGACATAGTGGTTATTGAGGGCAATTCCAGCCCCAGCATTGAAGGTGGAAGAGTGTGGATCACTGCTAAAATTGAAGCAAATGGCCTGGTCCTGCATGTAGCCCAGGATGCCCTTGAGGGGGCCCTCTGATGCCTGCTTCACCACCTTCTTTATGCCATCACTTTCTCCAGGCGAGAGATCAGATCCACAGCTGACATGTTAGGGCTAGGCACATGGAAAGCCATGACAGTGAGCTTCCTATTCAATTCAGGGATGACCTTGCCTACAGCCTTGGCAGCACCAGAAGATGCAGGGATGATATTCTGGACAGCCCCATGGCCATCATGCCACAGTTTCTCAGACGGGCCGCCCATGGTCTTCTGAGTAGCAGTGATTGTGTGAGCTGTGGTCTTGAGCCCTTCCACAATGCCAAAGTTTTCATTGATGACCTTGGCCAGGAGTAAGCAGTTGGTGGTACAGGAGGCATTGCTGACAATCTTGAGGGGTTGTCCTACTTCTCATGGTTCATGCCCATCACAAACATAGGGGCATCAGCAGAAAGGGCAGAGATGATAATCCTTTTGGCATCACACTTCAAATGAGCCCTGGCTTTGTCCATGGTAGTGAATATACCAGTAGACTCCACCACATTTTCAGCCCCAGCACCACTCCATTTGATGTTGGTGGGATATTGCTCCTGGACGATGGAGATGGACTTTCCATTGATCACAAGCTTCCTGTTCTCAGCCTTGATTGTGCCATTGAATTTACCATGGGTGGAATAATATTGGAACTTGAAGACATGTAATAGAGGTCAATAAAGGGGTCATTGATGGTGACAATATCCCCTTTGCCAGGTTTGAAAGCAGTCCTGGTGACCAGGTGTCCAATACAGCCAAATCTGTTCACTCCATCCTTTGCCATCATATCTCAGGGATGTGACTGGCACTACATGAAATGAAAAGATGCAGCTGTCTGTCAAATAGGGTGGAGCTTATGGAAAACCAATTAAGACAAAACCAATTAGACCAAAGGGAAAAAGTGTCCCATTTAAATCCAAGTTTCTCCTGGCTTGGCTGTCTATCTTATCTGCTTTCATACTGTGCCAGCCTGCTTTCTGAAGAAGTTCCTCCCTAAGTGCAACAACACAGAAAGAGAAAAACGCAATAAACTGGCTCTAATCTAAGATAAAAGTGGACTCTGGTTTGATAAAGATGTTTTACATAGTCTTACTGAAAATTGTGACCATATAAATTTTTTTGAACTCCTGTTTTTAAAAATTTTATAATTTTGGCCGGGCGTGGTGGTGCACACCTGTAATCCAAGCGACTTGGGAGGTTGAGTCAGGATGATCGCGAGTTCAAAGCCAGCCTCAGCAACTTAGTGAGGCCCTTAGCAACTCAGTGAGACCCTGTCTCTAAATAAAATTCAAAATAGAGCTGGGGATGTGGCTCAGTGGCCGAGTGTCCCTGAGTTCAATCCCTGGTTCAAAAAAAAAAAATTCTATAATTTTGAGCTCATGGTTTTATGGTCAATTCACTTTTGATCTTGCACACCTAAACTAATGAGTGTTTCTGATCAGCTTTATTTTATGTAACTATAAAGGTTCTTACACACTGTCTTTGTTCAGAGGCCAATTGTTCTAGGAGAAGCTCTCAAGCACATTGAAGAAAATCCTTTCTACTAAATCCTAAAAAGGACATAGACATGGTGATGTTGGAGGTAGATCTGATAGCCATCAAGAACAAATGGCCAGCTATCTGAACATTTGTTTCAATATTCATCATGGATGTTAGATTTTACACCTGACACTTCCAACTATACAGGCCTGCCCTATATTTAAGTCACAATGTAAAAGTCTGACGGGCTCTATTTTCACTTCTAACAAGTTAAATCGAATAGAGGCTTTCATAAACATCTGTAGCATTGCTGCCTACCTGTGAGTTCCACTTACAAAAAGTTACAAAATCTTTGTTTCCTGTCTATTTTGTGTATGTGCACACACCTGTGTATTGTTGTGTCTACATATGTGCTTGTGTCTAGAGATCATGCACATGGTATCAAAAATTGGTGTATAAATAAATGAGTACTCATAAATTAAAATTTAAACAGGACAGTGATCCAAATTTTTTTCAATTTGTGATTTTTTTTAAAAAAGTTAAGCTTAAATTGGGTAAACAGACAAAAATAAAGATGTCTTTTAAATTACTTCCATTATTCTAGGTGGTCAGGCAATTAAAGTTTTTGTTTCTATAAAATCTGTAAGATGTAATATCTTTTACTTCTAGGATGGATTCTTTGTCAACAGGAACAAGATGGCTAATACTGTTAACTACATTTGTTTGATATCTTGGCTCTATAGTTACAAATAAGTGAATTTGATTTAACATAAATGAGATTAATTTCCATAAGTGATTGTCAAAGGAGACATCTGATTTATTTAGAAAGGTAAAGTGCTAAAACATCAAATGCACAATATAAAATCAAATACAATTCTTAAATTTCATAAAAATATATTTAAACATTAGATGTGTTTTCATAAGTTGGTATGTGGAAAAATTTTGAGATTGTTCTATTTTTATGTGTTCACTGAAAATGGGGTTGCTGGGAGTTAAGATTTTATCAGGTGTAATTATATATACAAAGAGTGTAGGAGGTTTCAGTTGGTTTTCAAATAAAGTACTATAAAAAAGTATTTCATCTTATTAAAATGGAGTGATTTGTTTACATTGTAAAATTTCATAAATAATTTCGTAAAATGTAATTTTTAAAAGGAATCAACAGCTAAAAATGAGATTAAAAAGTTCTAGGTATGAAAATATATTTTAATATAAAAAGTAAAAGTCTTTAGATAAAAATGTCTTATATGTGACAAAGTAAAAAGTTGTAAAAGGTCTATGTAACTTACATAAGGTTTGTGAAGGGTATATTTCAAAAAGTTCGTGTGTAACTAAATTGGTTATATATATACTTAACACAATCATTTAAATGACTTGAAGGCTGTTTCCTCTTTTAAAAAGAAGATTCCTAGTCTATGAGGCTGAAGGCCTTGAACAGGGTTTCTGGCATGGAGCATGCTTACAGAAACAGAGAAGAAGAAACACCGGTCTTCTCAGGCCTGTTACATTTCAAGAGAAAACAGTCAGACTCCTAGGACACCTATTTACAGTCCAAGGTAGGGTCCCATGGTTAATTAAGCTTTCTGAAGAAAAAAAGACTGACAGAGGAAAGGAAAATTAACCCTTTCCCCCAGACAACTCAAATATAAATGTAGTGATATAAACCAAAGTTCAACACTCTCTGTGTTAAAAAAGGATTTCTTAAAATATTAATCTGCTCTTATTCAACAAGATAATTTCTTATGTCTGTTAAGTTTTGTTATTTAGGAAAACTATTCTTAAAGATTAGTTTCAAAAATAAAACACTTTACCTTATATTTGTCAAGAGGCCACCTCAGCTCAGTTGAGACTCTGTCTCTCACATTTTTCCATGTTAAGGTAACCATTCAAGTTCATTTAATGTTAAATTCAGAAGATAAATTTTTGTTATAAGGATTGCCATAATGTTGAAATAAACAGGAAATATATAATCTAAATTAAGTTTTGAGATCACAAAAATTATGTTTCTCAGTTCAAAGCTATTGTACAAACTAACTATGCTATCACTCTTGTTAATGTCATTTTGTATTTTTCTGACAAACTTTATAATTGATGCCTTATAAAATTACAACTTCTAATATAGCAACCTGAGTTAATTTAAGATAACAGGCCATCAATTATGAGAGAGGCAATGTAAGGCTGACTTCCTGTGCTTACACTGACCCCATTTCATCATTTTGATACTCAGCATATTAGTCAGAGACTGACTGCTTCCACTCCAGAGTGAGCTGACAACTTGACCCTTGCTGCCCTCCTCTGTGTCCCAGTGTTGCTCCATGGTTTGCTGCAGTGGGGATCACATGAGTGGCACCCTGGTGGCTAACCCCAGTGTTGGGGTTTTGCAACAGGTTTAGGGGTTTGGGGCAGCACCTATCAAAGTCATTCTAATATGCACATTTCAATGTCTATCATTTCCTACAGAAGCTACTGCAAAAATTCATGCGCAGGCACAGCAGAGGATAGTGTAGAGGCCTTAAAACTTTTCCATTCTAAAATGAAATGTAAGTTGACTTTTAAGATTTATTATTATTATTATTATTCAGATTTGTTTAAGTAACAAATGTGAATTTAAAATAAAATCATGTAGCTGGATGAGGTAGTGCATGCCTGTAATCCTAGTTGCTTGGGATGCTGAGGTCGGAGCATTGCAAGTTCAAAGGCAGACTCATGAACTTAGTGAGGCTCTGTCTCAAAATAAAAAATGAAAAGGACTGGAGATGTGGCTCAGTGGTAAAGTGCCCCTGGGTTCAATCCCCAGTACCAAAACATAATATCAAATAAGATAAAATAAAAATCCTGAGTATGCATACCTATGGTAGACAATCATATGGGATCAACCGTTGATTCTTTAGAGATGAATTCCTCTTCTGATTGAGATCTAGAATATTTTCTAAGCTACAGATCACAGGAAATTCATGCCCTCTCTGCTTTTGTTAGCTCAGAGTAGTGGAATGGAGATGGGAAGAGTGAATTTCAGTCATCAAGAAAGGAATTGCTGCGCACAGTGGGGCACACCTGTACTCCCAGCAGCACCGGGAGGTTGAGGCAGGAGGATTGTGAGTTCAGAGCCAGCCTCAGCAACTAATTGAGGCCCTCAGCAACTCAGTGAGACCCAGTCTCTAAATAAAACATAAATAGGGCTGGAGTGTCACTCAGTGGTCTAGCACCTCTGGGTTCAATCCTGGGAAAAGATTAAAAATATCTTCTTGCCATAAAAACCATTTTGAACTTTCTATGCTAGAAGGACTGGGACCCTCCTGCCCATGACTCCAGTCATAGGAGGGCCCACATTTCAGCATTGCCTGTCTGGAGCAGGTCCACTGCCATGTTTTATAAATGTCTGATTTCTAACAAAATCTACTAAGAACACAAAGAATAAGCCCATCTCATGAAACTTCTTAACATCCCATCAAGCTCTGGTCAGATGGCTGTGGTTTCATGACTGGATCCCCTTCACTTGGTGACAATCCTGGAGTTCTACAGAGATTTGGGTTTGTTCTGCATGCTTCCAGACCATGTGAACACTTTGCACAATTACTAAAAAAAAAAAAATTTTTTAAAAACCCTGTGTGTACAAAGAGACACAGAAGAGAGCTAACTGAGCAAAATTTGAGGGTGGGACAGGAGGAAGCTCATTAGTAAGGTGGGCGGAGTTTGAGAATGCTGTGCTTTCCCACACTGGAAGTAGCCTTTCCAGAACTTTTTGTCAGAACCTGATCAGTCCTCCCTGCTTAGAACTCACTCAGAGAGCTGGGGGGCCTGTTCACTGCCAGCCTCAGAGAGATGAGAAAGTGCTCAGAGTTTCAGAGCCCTTACCAGCTGAGAAACCTGTCCAGCTCCCCAAGATCACCCCAATAGTAGAGGCATGATAGTGAAGTTCCCTACCGGTCCCCAGGCCTTCATGAGCCTCAAGGCAAGTGAGGCCCAAGCTAGAGCCCCTTGCAGGCTGGAAGGATGATGTTTTCTGGTTCCCTGGAGAAGGCCAGTGGCTCCATAGCCTTGGGCATGATGTGTCCCCTGGTGCCCCTGTGAAGACCAAGGGTTTCTCAGAAATGTGGGATGTGAGGAGAAGGTGGGGTTAGGGTTTGAGCAGGACAGTAAGGCTGGCCTGAGGCAGAACTGGGGCAGATGTATCTGCCTCCACCAAGGGTTTTCAGGGTTGGTAGACCTTGCACAGAGGTCCCAGAGACAGGAGAAGAAGGTAGAGGCCAGGCCAAGTCATGTTTCCCTTGAGAGTCAGAAATGAGGTGTGTAAGCCATCCTACCCTCCATGTCCCCTGTGTTTATATTGCTTCCCCTTTTTCTATTTGCACTGCATCTCCCTGGGATTCCCACACTGCTCATGACCTGGGAGCTCAGGTGCTCTTCCTGCCTCCTCCTCCTGAGCAGCTGAGACTACAGGTGCACCTACATGCCTGACTCTCCTCTGTATTTTCAAGGCTGCTTTCTCAGCCCCTCAATTCCTTCCACCCACCCCCCTGCCCGTATATTCCCTGAGAAAGAATGGGCTGGTGAAGCTGGGAGCCATGGTGGTTACAGGTTTACCTTCTGGTCCCAGGGATCATTTCCAGAAGAGTTTTAGTTCCCCTGAACCAAGAGGAAAACTTGTTAGCGAGTCAACTCTGGAGGACCCTGGAAGGGCCCATCATCCCCATAGTGCAGGACAGATGGAGAGAAGGAGTGTAACTCCTTTAAGCGGCCCAGCCTACAGCCCTCAGCACCCATCACTGCATTTACCAAATGGTAAAGGAACCTTCCTGTAGTTTGCAGAGGAGAAGTGACTTGCCTACACTCACATGGCTTGCATAGAGGGTGAGACCAATAGGGTAGACAGGGACATTTGTATACCTGCCCCCAGCATTGCCACTGCAGGTAGATAAAGAGGGAGAGGGCAAGGAATGGGGCTGTGGGTTGTCCCTACATGGTATGAAGCAAGCTCTGCTGTGGCCCAGGCACCCACTCCAAAGAGCCCTATGTTATCCCAGCTCAGGGGTCACTCCTAAGTTGGGCAGCAACACCGACTCCCAAGACCTGCTTGATAAGGTTTGACAACCTCTGCCTGCCAGGTCCCCCTGCCATAGAGCCCTGACCCAGATGGTCCCATGGGAAGGGCTCTCAGAGACAGAAGCACTTTGTAGACTTAGCCCATGACTCAGGATCTGACCTTCTATCAGCTGGTCTTTGGTTTGCTTGTGTGTAAACCAGGGTCAGCTGCTGCTTTGTTTCTACATATTTTCCTAAAGACAAGACTTTCCTCTGTTCATATATCAATGCAGGACCACTGACACCCATCATGAACAACCACAAGAATGGGATCCTAATTAGAATAAGTTATACTCCATGTATGTATAATATATCAAAACTAGTGTATAATATATCATTCTAGTGTCATGTTTATCTAACAAGAATAAATAAAAAGAAGAAAGAATTTATCTTCAATAGGTCTTGCTGTTACTTTTACACTTTGGTCCTGCAGCATGAGGCATGTTTACCATCTAAGCCTGCTGCTCCCTGTCCCCTGCTTTTATACCACTGGCCACGCAGTAGCTCTAACTATGTTGTAGCACCACCATGCACAGAGTGGGATGTGGAAGTGGCTGTGGTGTCACCGGGTGAGAGGTTTCTAGCTCCCTCGTGTGCACTCTGTGTGGATGTCCTGGGGTGCACTGTCTTCATGCAGCCCATGACTGTCCTCAGGGTTTCCCTAGTTCTCCCCCAGACAGAGGAAATTCTGGCCCCTGCCTCCTGGCTCTCTCTCCTCCTGTCACCCAAGGCCTGTGCCTCCCTCCCTCCTCCCACCTCCCACTCTGCTTCTGCTGTGGTGGAACCTGAAGTGTTTGGCAGAGCCCCACCCTGTGTCCTGCAGCAAGGCACACGTGTGGCTGCCACCCAGGGGCTGCCTTCCAAGCCCCACAGATGCCATTGCCCTGGCTTCCCTGCCTGTCTTGCCACAGTGGGCAGATTCCTCAGCCCTCAGTGTTGTTTACCTGCCAGTTTGGTTTTAAGTTGAGGGGTGTGTGGAGCCAAGCCTGAGAAGACAAAGGTGATGTGGAATAATTGTCCTCAACATTTAGGTGAATTACCCCATAGATAATTTTAAAAGGGCATAGAAGGGTAAAGCTTCCTGCAGGTTTTGCTGACCCAGCACACTCAGGTAATCAGTGCCCAGGTCAGGAGACAGAAGGTGACTGTACCTCCAAAGCACCCTTTGGAACTCTGGTTCCCCTGTCAAGGGTAGCCACTGTGCCCTCACCTCATCACCCTGGCATTTTAACTTGTCAGGGTCCAAACTTGGATATCTAGTGGATGGGCAGTAAAGGTGCTGGACCCTCAGGGATGTCCAGGGAGGTGGGAACTCCATGCTGAGCTCTTCTGACAGTACAGAGCAGGGGGTCCCAATACAGGCCCCATCCCTGGAGCCTCAAGATCACCCTTCCTTCCTACAGTGGCCAAGATCATGAGTCTGCACATGACTCAGAGTTGCCTTAGAAGACCATGCAGAGTGGGGTGCTGATGACCTTGCTCCAGCAGTCAGCCATGACCCTGCCTTGTGGATCCAAGAGCCTGGAGACAAGTGAGGGAGGCAGCGAGTGGGATGGCCTGCTGTGCAAGCCCAGAATAATGCTCCTTCCACTCACAGACCACACACCTCTATGGGACAATTCCAGCCTCAGGGGACTATGTGGCCAAGCCTGGAGACAATGTGACTGTGAGGGTCAATGACATGGATGGGAAAGAGCAGTGGATCCTGGTGGAGGTGCTCAGTTACAGCCTTGCCACCAACAAGTGAAGGGACACCCTTCCCTGGACTCTGCCTCCCTCTCCACACCTGCTTGGCTGACATTGTCAGCCTGTCTGCACAGTGGGAGAAGAGCTTCCCCAGAGGACACCTGGGCAGGTTGGTGTGGGAGGCACTGGGCTCCTCAGGCCACATTCCCACTCCTCTATCCCCTTCCACTCCTCTATCTCCTCCTCCTTCTCTTCCTGGCTCCCTGACTTGCAGTGGGCACCTGGCTACTCCTAGTGTTCTCCTTTCATTCCCCACAGGCGTGAGATAGATGACATTGATGAAGAAGGCAAAGAGTGAGTGACCAGTTGGGAATGGAGTGGCCATACTTCCGGCAAGTGGTCCCCACTAGCCCTGGGCTGATTCAGTCTCCCCTTGGGAGACTCAGCCTGGGTACTAGCTCATCATTCCACTGCCCCAGTAGAAAGCCAACTTTAGACTTACACCAAGACCTTATCCAGAAGGAGCAGCTGGTGTTGGCTTGGTATCCCCAGACCACCTGCCCCTACTGTGCCCTGATCCACACATCCCACAGCAGGTAAGGCAGCCTCCACGGAGCAGCCCTCATTGACCCAGGACCTCAGACAGAGCATGGGGTCCCTTTTCTCCTATCATGGCCTTGCAACTTCAGGGACCTGCATCTGCCTTGTGAATCCCCCCTACCCAAACTTGGAGCCTGAGCCTGCCCCCAGTGAGAAGGCTGCTCTGCCCTCCTGTCCTCCCTCACTTTGGCAGTCAGAGTAGCTCAAGCTGGGTGCATGTGCCCACACCTCCTGATGCCCACATTCACCCCTCTTGCTGACACAGTGTGAACCGGGTCACATGTAACCTGATGCAGGCTGAACACTACTCCACCTGTACTTCCAGAACACCTGCCTGCTGACCCCTGGGTTGTCTTTGACCTTCTAACACAACCCTGAATGGCACCAGACCCCTTGCCATTCTACCATGAGCCTTTGGGGACCCAGTCTCAGCCTTCCTCTCCCTGCTCTTGGGCTTCTGCCCCAGGCCACCTTCACTGAGGATCAGCTCGGAAGCAGTAGGGAGTGGGAAGGGGATCTGGACCCCTTGACTGCAGAGTGGAAGGTGAGGACAGGAGGGCCAGGGAGCTCTAAGGGTTCTTGTTTGTCCAGGGCTCCAGGTCAAGATGAGGCTGATCTGTCCTGGAAGCCTCTTTCCAGTGCCTCCTGTCTGCCTCCTGCAGGCCCTGGATGAAAACTCCATCCTGTTTGTAGACACCTCCTACGCAGATGGCTGCTCTCTCCCCTCAATGTGCCCCAAGTATATAAGCTATAAGGAGCCCCAAAAAGTGAATTTGGCTGGAAGACTGGAGGCAGAAGGCAAGAGAGGATCTTACAGGATCAAATATTCTTCCTCTTCTGTCATGTCTTCTGGGTCTTCCTTCTGCAGACAGACCTCTTAACCCACCCAGGCAGTGCAAATGACCATGGCAGGCTGCAGGGGCAGAGGGCCCTACTTGGTCCCAGTGGTATTTAGCTAGTGTCAGGTGTTCTCCTGGCTTCCACAGAGCCTCTGTGTTGGACACATCATGTTTTATTCCTGAGGTCAAGGGTCAGGACTGTGCCCACGTACCCTCTGCAGTGGCTCCCATGACAACACTCAGAGCTGCCAGTGGAAGTTGAGCTTGCAGCCTGCCATCTTCTCAGCATAGTGGGTATCAAAGTGTTCATTCTGGGCCACAGTGAAGGCAGATTTCCAGTCCCCTGTGCCTGGGGAAGGAAAGAAGAAGTGTTAGTCCCGCCCACACAAATGACCCCAAGTCACCCAGGGAAGGCTCAGCAGTTGCTTCCACCCTCCCTTCTCCAAACAATCACTCCAGGTGACTCTGTGGTTCCAGAATGGGAGGGTAGTGTGTGGAATCCTGGACTGGGTAAGCCTGCCAAAGGGAACAGTCATGAAAGCCTTGGCATGTCCCCTGAGTGGGGGACATGGACAGAAGTGGTCACAGGACATCTCACCTCCTGCAGGTCTTCATAAAAGAGGTAGAGCCCAAGGGTGGCTCAGCTCCCACTACTCCTGCACGTGCTGGTATCACAACCCATAGGCCACTGGGGAAGGGCACCAACGGGGGTTGGTATGAGTTTTAGGTGGCCTTCCTCAGCCCCAGCCCTCTCCTTCCTCCAGATTGGGGCTCACCTTGTCCATCCATGAACATCTCCAGGAAGCTGTCCCAGATGCCAGGGTCAGGGTGCACATTGACAATTTTGTAGAAGTTGTAATAGGAGACGACCACGTCCTTGCATTGCAGGCAACATAGATCATCTGCAGGGACAGACAACACCCACCGCCAGCCAAACCGTGTATACACACACACTGCAGTACTGCCTCCCATCATGCCTGCCTGGACCCTTCACAGCAACCCTGTGGGGCCATTCTCTTTCAGCTTGACAAAGAAGACCCTGAGGCCCTAGGCTGACTTGTTTGAGATCTCATGGATGCCTATGGAGGCTGGGATTTGAAAGCAGCTTTGTTGTGGAACCCTGACTGGTCCCTAGAGCCATCCTTCATACTAATCTTATTCCCTGAATTACACCACATGCACAGATTGAATAAGACAGACCAAGGTGCCTAGAGCCCCTCCTCTGGGGTCTTTGAGCATGAGGGTTCCCCTGCCCTTGGGTCTGCACCAAAGAGTCTCACTCTCCTCCTCTTCTTGGTCCTGCCACAGGGAGGACAGGTGGCCTTACACTTGAGTAGAGAGAAAGCTTAAAGAGATTTCCCACCAGAATAGGACCAAAGCTACAATGGCCACATGGCCTCTGCTGCCACTCACCTTCACCTTCTGATCCAGCAGACTCTGGAGAAGCAGGGCCAGGGCCAAGTGTGTCTTGAGGATCTGAGGGCCAGGTGTTTCTTTCAAAGTTTCCAAACCTAAGGGGAGCAAAGGGCAAGGTGTGTTGATCTGGAACCCAGTCCTCCTGGTAACCTGCCACTTACCTGAGGGAACCCCTGGGAGTTTGAACTCAAGGAAGGGCACCCATAGATAGATAGGGGCCCATTGACACTTCTCTAGATCACAATTCTGATAGATCATGTCCACTATCTCACTTACCCATGTGGTGCCTGTAAGGGAAAGAAACAGAGGTAACCAGGGTCGAGGGCTTGCCCCTGCTGACCAAGGTGGTGACTGTAGATGGCCCTCCTGCTTACCAGACATGGAGTAGGTGCTGATGAGCAAGTTATCAGGCCAGGCCTGGAAGCTCTGAAATTGCCTTATCACCTCTGCAAAGTCCTTGATGAGCAGGACCCCCTTCACCTTGACCAGAGGAGGGCGAGAGGTGTCCTGCATCAGCTCCATGCTGCTGGTGCAGGGGCCAGCACCTAGCCTGCTTCTCTGAATAACATCACAAAACAACATTTGAAGGACACTGAGGCCTCAGGATGTCCTGTGATTTGCCCAAGTTCACTAAGCTAAGTGGTAGTTGGATTAGAAGTCAGGTTAACTCAACTACAGTGGTTCACAGCTCAGACTGCACCTGCTGATTGCTTGTAAAACTTTATAGGACCCCAGAGCCCTGCCACAGCACAAGCAATATAAGTGATCACTCAGAAAAATTTTGGAATATTCCCAGGAAATCCTAACAAGCAATTCAGTGCTTGAGAAATTCCTCCACAGTCTGCCCTATGTTTTCTTTTGTTTTGGAAGGTTTGTGATGCTTAGATTTTAACCCAGGGTGTCCTGTGTGCTAGCTAAGAGCTCTATCACTGAGCTCTGTCCTAGCCCAGCCTATCCCACCTAATTGCTCCTTGGACAGCTTGGTGCTCTTGCTACTTTCTGCTCACATCACAGCCCACACTCAATGGGCTCCTCTCTGGGCTCCTCCCCTCCAGAGCTCCTTGGGCCCTTTACATCCAGAAACATACTAAGTCAACCTGACAAGGGATCCCATTTGTCCAGCTAACTCCAGTCTGGGTTCCAGGACTAACATGACCAATTGAGCAAGGGAATTTGCTTGGATGCCAGTTTTGCACATGAATGAGCAAGATTCTGATGACTCAGCAGAACAAGGGAGGGAGACTCAGGTCAGGCTGGATTTGTGCTTTTGAGATGGGGGTGTCCTTGGGGAAAGAGCAGGATGAGTAGAGGCCCCAGACAAGGGGTATAATAGATGCCTGATCAAGCATTAGCAGCACTTGGATGACTTAGAATCAGGAACTTGGCAGGACAAGAGTCACCTGACCTAGCCATCCTAATTCTGGCATTCACCTGACCTCTCAGGATCCCAGTCCTGTGGCCTCCTGGGTGTGCAGGAGGTGCATGGGGGTGTGGAGTGGGGCATGCAGCATTGTTCTCTGAGCTGAAGTTTTCTAGATCCAAACTAGGAGGAATGAGGAGCAACAGGAAAGGGTTCCTTCACAGAAGGAATTGTAGGGTTTGAGAAATAGGAAAGTCAGTGTTTCCCTCCCTCTGACCCAAATACACACCTGTCTATAACCCCACATGTGGGTTTAACATAGAAGACAAAAGAAGTGAAATAGGGGAAAGGGTCTTGGGCTCAACTGTGCTTTCAGCTGTTCTCTGGCTCCTGAAGTGCTCCCTAGATGCATGCCTTCAGATTGGTCAATTTTTCTAATAAACCATGTCTACGGGGGAGGGCAGAGAGAAAGATGGGGTGTGGGAGAGCTAACCTTTCTGCTGCCTCCAGGTCAGTGTCTGGACACCAAGCACTCAGGCCAGAGTAGCCTTGGGCACTCCAGGATCTGCAGGTTCTGAGAAAAGGGCAAGTCTTGAGGGCTGAGTTGGCAGGGCAAAGGGACTGGGGTGGAGCAGAGCAAGGAGGGCTGTTTTGAGGCAGCATGGGACAGGGAAGAACAAGGATGCCAGAGCCTACCAGCCCTGGAGGGAGAACCTACTTCATGGCTCTTGTGGGACCTCAAGGAGCATCACTCATGCCTGGTGGAGAACAGCCCCACAGGTGCTTTTCTTTCCCTGGCTGAGCAGGCTGGGGCAGGAAGGGTCACAGAGCCCATGGAGGGAGAGCTCCCCACCTCCTCTGCCTTTTTCTATTTGGATTATAATCATCTAACTGAGCACTGAAGATGGGAGACTGAGTCACAGGTGTGAGTCTCCTGAGTCTCCCAAGAATAGTGTCTTCAGTGCCAAGCTGGACAAAGCCAGGCAGAAGGGCCTCAGGGCAGGGGGAAGGCTGGGCACATGGTTAGGCCATTGGCCCCCCTCCCATTTCTGTTCCCTTCACTGTGGCCTTCCTCCAAACATTAGAAGTTACCTTTGACACAATACTTTGGATTGTACTCAAATACTGCACAGTCTGTGGTGGAGAGGAGTGGGGATAGAAAAGTTGCAGGGACAGTGTTGGGGAGGCTGAGAGTCAGGCGTCCAGCATGTCTGTCCAGTGTTCCTGTGGACATAAGAGATTGGTCCACAGCAGCCAAGGAGATGGAGGTGGATGAGCAAGGAAGGGACAGAATCACCTCCCACCTCTCCTAGTTCCAAGCCAGCTTCCTGCTCAGTGCCCGTCCTGCACAGCCAACTCACTCCCCAATGCAGTGAGTTCTCACAGCTGCCAAGGGTGATCCTGGTAGGAGATGATACAGAGTCAGGCTTCTCAAGCCCCCTGCAGCCCTGGCCCTGGGACAAGGACTCTGCTGCCCCAGCCTGGGATGAACCACTGGTCACCCTCTCCCCAGACCCAGGCCAGCCTGGGAAACATGAGTGCAGTCACCTAGGACATTGGCCTTCTAGGGGCAGACACTGCCCTGGCTCTTCCTGGAGGAACTCTTCTGTCACACAAATCACATGGGTCTTTAGGGGACAGCCAGGATGTGGCAACACAGGGGACTGCCTTCATCCTGTCAGTGCTGGCAGATATGCCAGGGATGGGAGGAAATAAGCCATTTACATTTACTGAGAGCTCAGTAGATGCCAGTCCTCTGTGTTAATTTATTCTGCATTGATTGGACCTCTGCCCTGAGGTGGACTCTATTCTAAAGGAGTGAAGAACTGTCCTCCTGGAATTGCATGTGAAGCCTAGGAATGCTGATGAGAAGGCAGTAAAAATATATAGTGTGTGAGACAGCAATACGAATGAAGGGCTACAGGGGGCCAGGCCCAGAAGCACATGACTGTAACCCCAGTAACCTGGGAGGCCAAGGTAAGACAATTGTATGTTCTCAGCCAGCCTGGCTAACATAGGGAGACTCTGAATCCAAAATAAAAACGACGTGCTGAGGCTGTAGCTCAGCAGCACAGAACTCAGCTAGAAAGTGTTGGGCACTGTGTTCTGTCCGTAGCAGCATAGAAAATTAAACAAAGTAGAGCCATGCTGTCCATCTACAACTATAACTTTTAAAAATTTTTTAACAAAAAGGGCTGGGAATGTGTGGCAATGGAAGAAAGACCATGAGTTCAATTCCTATAGTGCACCAATAAATGAATGGGTAGGTAGGGGAAACCAGCACAAGGAAGAACTGCAGAGAGGCAGTGAAGACCTCTAGGAGAAGGTGACATATGGTCCAGTCTGAGGGTCTATGCAAGAGACTCCACAAAATGGGAGAGGGCCCTGGTCACAGAGTAAGTTGTGATGAGTCCAAGAATTGCAAAGAGTACGAATCATTCCCAAGTTAGAGATGGAGGAGGGAGGAGGAAGAGTGTCAGTTGGTCTTGCCCCACAACAAACAGCTTGACCCCAAGTGGTCTGAACTCAAGCTACTACCTGGGGTGGATCTTATCTGGAGCCTCTGGCACACAGGGACTCAACAGGACCAGTATCTGTGTCAGTGTCATACTTGCTGTGTGCAGCTGGTCCTGCCTGACAGTGAGGCCCCACCTGGAGTGACTGTGATATGAGAGGCAGCAGCACATGGAGCAGTGGCACCAGGCAGAGATCCCTGCTGAAGCTGTACCCAGCCACAAGGAGCAGGAGGCCCTTGCAGCACTTGCATCAGCACTCCCAGGTGGAAGACTCAGACAGCCTCATCCAGCCTGTGTACTCGAACTGCAGGCAGGGAGAACAAGAGCACTGGGGAGACCCAGGCAGGGGACAATTCCTGGGCTCACCAATCCCATCCTGTGCCTTACCTGAAGGGCAGGCCATGAATTAGGAATCCCATCTCCTGGGGTGACAAGGGCGGGCCCTATGAGAACCCAAACCACGCCTGTACCCAATTTAGAAGAAACCCCTAACCATCCCTTGCCTGCGGTGCCATCAACTGCCATCCACCTAACAGCTTCAAGTCTTGCCACGAGGTTTCACTAGCTTGGTTCGTGTAGTTCCCCCAGCTCTTGCCAACCTCTGGCCCAGCCTCCAGTCTCATCCACCTCCTCATGGCCTGGCTCTTCCCTATAATCCGGCCTGGACCTATCTCCTCCCTGAAACCCGCTTCCTGGCATTCGAGACGCAGGCAAGGATCCCTATCCTACCAGGCCCTTTTCTAGTGGTCCACCACGCCCGGCCTTTCTCACGACAGCCAGTGGAGTCAACCCCACTGGGATGAGGCCCCAGTACAGAGGATTCAGGCAGTAGAGCAGGTAGACACCCAAGAAATGTCCCTGCTTCCCTTCATTCACCACGGGGCCCATCAGACAGTTCGGTTCCGGGCCGAATGCTGGGGATGTGATTTCTGTGAACAAGGACCCAGGAGAGGGGCTGGGTAGCTGCAAGATGCAAGACGCTTGTTTGGAAAAAGCTCCTGGGGTTGATCACCCCCGGTACCCTGCAGCCCGCAGCAGGTGCGGGTTCCTGTATCCTCCCCTAGCTTGAGCCGCAGTCCAGACTCCGCCCCAGAACTCCGGGGGTGGAACAGGCGGCCAGCGCCAACCAATTAGCGTGCGCTGGGGCGGGGTCGGTCGTCACGCAGGCTCTGATTGGCTAGCTCGTGGCAACCGCCAAACTCTTGACTGTTACTCGCCTTCTCGCCTGAAGGAGGAGGGGCTTCGGTCGGAAGTAGATGTCTCAGCCGAAGTGGCGCCAATAAGAACGTCGAGTCCCAGGGCGCCTCTGTCTCTTCTGGGCCTCCTCCGTGCTGGGCTCCTGCGATGAAACAGTTCAGACTGCCTCTGGGAGGAGCAGCAGCGGGACCTGGAGGCGAGCGTGCTGAGTGGAGCGGCCTGGACCCTCCCTAGGAGGGAAAGGGCTGGGGTGGGGTTAGGATCCGGTTCCCAGCCTTCTGCCCTGGAGGAGGTGCGGGATGTAGTGTTCAGCCTTAATTGGGAGGTAAGATCCAATTGTAGCCATTTTAAGTATAGTAGAAGACAAGAATTAAAATCAGAGATGAAATCAATGAAATTGAAACAAAAGCAACTGAAAATACAGAACAAAATGTTGGCTCTTTATAAAGTTGATAAACCCTTAGCTATGCTAATAAAAAGAGAGAGAAAACAAATTACCAAAATTTGTGATAAAAAAGGAAAACACAGGGATATTTTGGAAGTACAGAAGATAATTAGAAACTATTTTGAAAATTTATCCTCCAATAAAATAGAAAATCCCAGAGACACCAACGAATTTCTAGAGACAAGATCTTCCCAAACTGAATCAAGAAGCCATACACAATTTAAACTGGTAAGTTTCAAGGGATGAAACAGAAGTTGCCATACCTACCAAACAAGAAGAGCCCTGGACCAGAGGGATTCTCAGCCAAGTTCTTCAAGTACTTCAAAGAAGACTTAACATCAATACTCCTCAGATACTCCTCAAATAATGAAATAGAAAAGGAGGGAACCCTTCCAAACTCATTCTATGAAGCTAATATCACCTTGATACCAAAACCAAAAAAAAACCCATCAAGGAAAGAAAACTTCAGAACAATATCCCAATGAACATAGATATAAAAATTCTCCAAATCCTATCAAATTGCATACAGAAACATTAAAAAGACAGTGCACCACCATCAAGTGGAATTTTTCCCAGGGATCCAAGGTTGGTTCAACATCTACAAATCAATAAACATAATTCACCACATCCATAGAGTTAAAAATAAGAATCATGATCATCTCAGTAGATGCAGAAAAAGCATTTGACAAAATACAAGACCTCTCCATGTTTAAACACTAGAAAAACTAGGGATAGTAGGAACATACCTCAACATTATAAAATACATGTATGCTAAACCCAAGGCCAACATAATTCTAAAGGGAGAAAAATTGAAAGCATTCCCTCTAAAAACTGAACAAGGCTATACTCTTTCACCACTTCTATTCAACATAGTCCTGGAAACACCAGCCAGAACATTTAGAAAGATGACAGGAATTAAAGGGATACAAATAGAAAAAGAAGAACTCAAACTATTGCTATTTGCCAACAACATGATTCTATATTTAGGAGATCCAAAAATTCCACCAGAAAACTTCTACAACTCATAAATGAATTCAGCAAAGTAGCAGGATATAAAATCAATACCCATATGCCACATGCATTTCTATACATAAGCGATGAATCCATGGCAAAAGAAATTAGGAAAACTACCCCATTCACAATAGCCTCAACAAAAATAAAAGCACTGGGAATCAATCTAACAAAAGAGGTGAAAGACCTCTGTAATGAAAATTACACAACACTAAAGAAAGAAATTGAAAAAGACCTTAGAAGATGGAAAGATCTCCCATGACCTTGGGTAGGCAGAATTAATATTGTCAAAATGGCCTTACTACCAAAAGTGTTATACAGATTCAATGTAATTCTTATTAAAATCCCAATGACATTTTTCATAGAAATAGAGAAAGCAATCATGAAATTCATTTGGAAAAATAAGAGACCCATAATTGCCAAGGCAATCATTAGCAAGACGAGTGAAGCAGAAGGCATCACGCTACCAGAACT
This sequence comes from Glaucomys volans, assembly GCA_020662805.1. NCBI lineage: Eukaryota > Metazoa > Chordata > Mammalia > Rodentia > Sciuridae > Glaucomys > Glaucomys volans. The sequence continues at coordinate 66,111 of JAJEJO010004999.1, read as the reverse complement.
TAAAGGATGCTACAGAGCAATAGTAACAAAAACAGCATGGTATTGGCACCAAAACAGACATGTAGACCAATGGTACAAAATAGAAGACACAGAGACAAACCCACACAAATATCGTTCTCATACTAGACAAAAGTACCAAAAATATACATTGGAGAAAAGACAGTCCATTCAACAAATGGTGCTGGGAAAACTGGAAATCAATATGTAACAAGATGAAATTAAATCCCTATCTATAACCTTGCACAAAAATCAGCTCAAAGTGGATCAAAGACTTAGGCTCTGGAACACAAACCCTGCACCTAACACAAGAAAAAGTAGGCCCAAATCTTCACCATGTCAGCCTGGTAACTGACTTCCTTAACAACACTTCTAAAGCACAAGAAGTAAAACCAAGAATCAATAAATGGGATAGATTCAAACTAAAAGCTCCTTCACAGCAAATGAAACAACATGAAGAGAGAACCTACAGAATGAGAGAAAAATCTTTACTGCAAATAAAACCAAGCTTGGTTGAGCTATTAGACATGGAAATCTGGCTCTGAGGAACTGACAATTATGAAATATTGTTCCAGAATGCCTGGAGTATGTGGTTTCCCTGCAGACTGGTTCACCACTGGAGTTTGCGGGCCCTGGATGTGAGAATTACCCACTAGAGCCAAAGGGCTTGTCAAACTCCAACCCATCTGGTTTCTCATGGAAGAAGCTCCTAACAGTCCCCCTTTGATCTGTACCACTATAAATAAAGAAAACATGGGCTCCTCCATTTTGTTAGAGCCAGTCACTTATGGAGCGCTGCATTGGTCTTATCCCTGATTTGAAAGATAATTCTGTCTCCTGTATTTCTTTATGATAAATAAATTTCTTAGCTATTATTTCACAGCCAGCCCATCCCTCCAACAGGAACCCTTTTCCTCACCCACGCAGGATGTGTGGCTATACTTTACCACACACACCTCAGATAGAGCATTAATCTCCAGGATAAATGAAGAATTTAAAAAACTTAACACCACAAAAAAAAAAAACAATCAATAAATGACCTAAGGAAATGAACAGACACCTCACAGAAGATGAAATACAATCAATCAACAAACATATGGAAAAATGTGCAACATCTCTAGCAATTAAAGAAATGCAAATCAATACAATTTCATCTCACTCCAATCAGAATAGCAATTATCAAAAATAAAAGCAATAATAAATGTTGGGGAAAAGGTACACTCATACATTGCTGGTGGGAATGCAAATTGGTGCAACCATTATGGAAAGCAGTATGGAGATTACTCAGAAAATGTGAAATGGAACCACTATTTGACCCACTTATCTCACTGCTCAGTTTATACTCAAAGGACCTAAAATCAGCATACTACACTAACATGGCCACATCAATGTTTACAGCAGTTCAATTCATAGTAGCCAAACTGTGGAGCCAACCTAGATGCCCTTCAACAGATGAATGGATAAATAAAATGTGGTATATATACATAATGGAATATTACTCAGCCTTAAAGAAGAATGAAATGATGGCATTTTGGGGTAGATGGCTGGAGCTAGAGAATATCATGCTAAGCAAAATAAGTCAATCCCCAAAAACCAAAGTCCAAATGTTTTCTCTGATATGTGGATGCTAATTCAATATAAGGGGGTGTGGTCTAGGGAAGAATAGAGGTACTTTACAGAGGGGGTATGAGAGTAGGAAGGAGAGCAGAATGAATTAGACCTTATTACACTATGTCCATGTATGATTACACGACTAGTGTGATTCTACATCATGTACAACTTGAAGAGTGAGAAGTTGTACTCCATTTTTATATGATGTGTCAAAATGCATTATACTGTCATAACTAATTAGAACAAATAATTTTTAAAAATCCAAGAGAGGCCGGAATTGTGGCTTAGTGGTAGAGCAATCACCTAGCATGCTTGAGGCCCTGGGTTCAATCCTCAGCACCACATAAATATAAAATAAAGGTGTTGTATCATCCTACAACCAAAAAAATTTTAAATTAAAAAAAAATCCAAATAGAATCAGTCAGCATGGGGCAAGGTGACCTAAAGTTGCCATGACAATGAGGACTTGAAAGTCTGAAGTCACCATGCTGTCCATCAGAAGTCAAGATGTGTACATGGGCAGGATTTTCTGGAAACTTCTCTGGGATCCCAATAAAACTGGAGTGCAGGGGAGGCACACTGTCCCTCTCCTCTCTGAGAGGACCACTCTCTCCCTTGAGAGTGTCCCCTTTCCCTTTTCCTAAATCTTCAATAAACTCATTTCTGTTACTCTGAGCAAGGTGTCTCAAATCTTCTGACTTGATGGCAAGAATTGGGGTTTGAAGAGGGGTCTTTGCAGTTCCTGAGTTTCTCAGCAGGCCCCAACTCTGTACCAGTGGGATGTGAGGAGTGCATGGGGTTAGGCTTAGAGCAGGAAATAAGGCTGACCTGAGTCAGAAAACTGGGGCAGATGGTAAATCTATCTCAGTATTTAACTGCCTAGGCTGGACTCAACTCAGGAGCTCAAGTGATCCTCCCTCCTTAGCCTCCTGAGTAGCTGGGAATGCAGGTGTTCACCTCCATACCTGGTTCTCCCCTGTATTTTATTTATTTATTTTTAGTACAAGAGATTGAGCCCAGGGCACTTAACCACTGAGCCACATCCCCAGACTGTTTTATTATTTATTTTTTATTTTGAGACAGGCCTCACAATCATCCTACCTTGGCCTCCCAAGCCAATAAGATGGCAGGCCTATGACACTGCATCTGGCTCTCTCCCTGTGTTTTAAAGGCTACTTTCTCAATCCCTGAATTAATTCCACTGCTACTGCCCTCTCTTGTTTCCATCCTACAGAATGGGCTTGTGAAGCTGGGAGTCTTGATGGTTACAGGGTTACCCTTCTGGTTCCCAGGATCATTTTATGACCTTTTTAGTTCCCCTGAATCAGGAGAACTAGTGAGTGAGTCTACTCAGGAGAACTCTAGAAGGGCCCATCATCCCCATAGTGAGGAGAGATGCAGAGAAGGAGCGTCACTGCTTTAAGAGGCTCAGCCTACAGCCCCTGGTACCCACCAAATGGTGAAGGGAGCCCTCCTATATTTTATAGAGGAGAAGTGAATTGCCTCCAGTCACATGGCTTGCATACAAGGTGAGACCAAGAAGGTACACATGGGCATTTGCATACCTGTTCCCAGCATTACCTATGCAGGTAGATAAAGAGGAAAGGGCAAGGGATAGGGTTTTGGGTTGTCCCTGCATGGTATGTACCAAGCCCTGCTGTGGCCCAGGCACCCATTGCAAAGAGCCCTGTGTTGTCCCAGCTCAGGGGTCACTCCTAAGTTGGGCAGCAAAACCTACTCCCAAGACCCCTCTTCACAGGGCCTATTCCTGCCAGGTTCTTCTCTCCGAGTCCAGGCCCAGGCAGGACCCCAAGAGGCTCCAGCACCATGCAGTGGGTCAGTCAGGCCATGACTCAAGTTCTGCCCTCTGTGAGCCTGTCTCCTGCTGTGCCTCAGGGTGCACATCCATAAACCAGGTGAGGCAATTCCTTTGGTTCCAAGATTGTTTGTTTGTTTATTTGTTTTTTACAAAAGGTCCCATTCTTATTTTTATCCTTTGGGTCTGCATTACTAGCTGGCATTAAGCCACTCCAAAAAAAGGCAAAATATAGAGTCATGGGTCACTAAATCTTCTTAGATGTACATCACAGACAGTCTCACAGTTGTGAGAACATCACAGAGAACTTTCACAAACCTAGATGCTACAGGTCACTCTCATGTTGCATATTATTATTATTATTATTATTTTGTATTATTATTATTATTATTATTATGTACTTAGGATTTAACCCAGGGGTGCTTGATGACTGTCCCCAGCCCTTTCTTATATTTTATTGGGAAACAGGTTCTCAGTAAGTAGCTTAGATTCTCACTAAGGTGCTTAGCTTGGCTTTGAATTTGTGATCCTCCTCTCTCAGCCTCCTGAGTCCATGAGATTTCAGCCCTATGCCACTGACCCAGCTCCATGTTCCCTCATATTTTAAAAAAGAATTTTAGTTGTAGATGCACATGATATCTTCATTTCTTTAATGTGGTGCTGAGAAACCCCATGGCTCACATGTGCTAGGCAAGCACTCTTCCACTGAGCCACAACCCCAGCCCATCCATGTTCCCTCTTGATGGAAACAAAAGGTGCAGTGAACATGAGTTGGGGGGTCAGGGTCTGCTGCTGGTGTCACAGGGCATATTGCTTTCCTGTCTATTTTTCATAAGGTAAAAAGACTACACCCTAGGGATGAGCAGTGAACTCTAGTAAATACTTAAGTAGTGCCGTTGCTTAGTATCACAGCATGTACATAATCGCACGTGCTCTATTTTATAACACTGGCCACACAGTAGCTTTGTCTACACTAGCACTGCCACCCACACACAGTGTGCTGCAGGAGGATGTAGAAATGTCTGTGGCATCACTGGATGAAAGGTTTCTAGCTCTCTTATGTGCACTCTACGTGGCCGTCCTGGTGTGCAGCCCACAACCGTCCCGAGGGTTTCCCTAGTTCTCCCCAAGACAAAGGAGATTCTGGCCCTGCCTCCTGGCTCTCTCTTCTCCTGTCATCCAAAGCTTGTGCCTCCCTCCCTCCTCCCACCTTCCACTCTGCTTCTTGCTGTGGTGGAACCTGGAGGGTTCCTACAGAGCGCCACCCTGTGTCCTGCAGCAAGGCACACGTGTGGCTGCCACCCAGGGGCTGCCTTCCAAGCCCCACATTGTTCTGGCTTCCCTGCCTGTCTTGCCACAGTGGGCAGACTCCTTGGCCCTCAGTGTTGTCTACTTGCCAGTTTGGTTTTGTTTGATATTGACATGTGTGGAGCCAAGCCTCAGAGGACAAAGGTCCACATGGAATAATTGTTTCTCAACTTTTTGGTGAATTACCACACAGATGGTTAGAAAAGGGCAGAGAAGGGTAAGGTTCCCTGCAGGTTTTGCTGACCCAGCACACTCAGGCACACAGCACCCAGGTCAGGAGACAGGAGGTGACTGTACCTTCAAACCACCCTTTGGAACTCTGGTTCCCCATCAAGTGTAACCACTGTGCCCACACCTCATCACCCTGGCATTTTAACTTGTCAGGGTCCAAACTTGGATATCTAGTGGACGGGCAGGGAATGTGCTGGACCTTGGGGATGTACAGGGAGGTGGGGACTCCATGCTGAGCTCTTCTGACAGTAGAGAGCATGAGGTCCCAGTACAGGCCCCATCCCTGGAGCCTCAAGATTGCCCCTCCTTCCTACAGTGGCCAAGATCATGAGTCTGCACATGACTCAGAGTTGCCTTAGAAGACCATGCAGAGAGGGGTGCTGATGACCTTGCTCCAGCAGTCAGCCATGACCCTGCCTTGTGGATCCAAGAGCCTGGAGACAAGTGAGGGAGGCAGCGAGTGGGATGGCCTGCTGTGCAGGCCCAGAATAATGCTCCTTCCACTCACAGATCATACACCTCTGTGGGACAATTCCAGCCTCAGGGGACTATGTGGTCAAGCCTGGACATTGTGGCTGTGAGGGTCAAGGCCATGGATGGGGAAGAGCAGTGGATCCTGGTGGAGGTGCTCAGTTACAGCCATGCCACCAACAAGTGAGGGGACACACTTTCCTGGGCTCTGATATACATCAGAGGTTCCCCACCAAAGAAAGAATACATAAGTGTGAACCACAAGAGACATTATCGGAAAAAATCTGTTGAAATGAAACATGAGAAGGTCTGTGTAGGAAAGAAACTTTTGAAATGTAACAAATGCGAGAAAGTCTTCAATCAGAGCTCATCCCTTACTCTCCATCAGAGAATTCATACTGGGGAGAAACCCTATGCATGTGTTGAATGTGGGAAAACCTTCAGCCAGAACACACACCTGACTCAACACCAGAGAGTTCATACTGTAGAGAGGCCTTTTGAATGTATTAAGTGCGGAAAGGCCTTTGGTAATGGTTCATTTCTTGCTCAACATCAGAGAATTCACACAGGAGAGAAACCTTATGCATGTCATGTGTGTGGAAAGGCCTTTAGCCATCGTGGATACCTAAATGTATATCAGAGGATTCATGCAGGAGAGAGACACTATGAATGTAAGGAATGTAGGAAGGCCTTCATCCAGTCTGCACACCTGGCTCAACACCAGAGGGTTCATACTGGAGAGAAGCCCTATGAATATGTGGAATGTGCAATAGTTTTTGCAATAGTTCCTCGCTTGCACAACATCAGAGAAGTCATACTGGAGAAAAACCTTATACATGCAAGCCAATGTAGGAAAACGTTCAGCCAGAATGCAGGTCTTGCTCAACATCAGGGAATTCGTACTGGAGAGAAACCTTACAAATGTAATGTCTGTGGGAGGAACCCATTAGACCTTTAGCAATAGTGGATCTCTTACTGTGCATCAGAGAATCCACACTGGAAAGAGACCCTATGAATGTAAAGATTGCAGGAAGTCCTTCAGCCAGCACACACACCTCCCTCACCATGAGAAAATCCACACTATGGAGACTTCCTTGGCCATTTCTTCTCACTCACCCTCCACATCCCATCAGTTGCCAAAACCTGTAGGTTTTATCTCCTAAATATGTGCAGAAGCTGACCCACTTAAAGCATTTCCACTATATCATCCTTATCCAATACACACAGTCTATTGAATATGGAAGTAGCTTTCTGGTGGGTCTCCATGTGTGCACCACTGCCTCTGTCCATCCTCAGCATTTCAGCCAAACTTGTATTTTTTTAAAGTGTTTATCACATCATTTCTCCCTCATTAAAATCCCTCAGTGGCATCCCATAGTTCTCAGCACATCTCTCAAAATAACCTAAAAAGTCTCCTTCCTTCCCCCATCCAATACCTTATTCCAGACTACCTTCCAAAGCCCTCTCATTCCCCGAGTACTTATTCAGAATCAAGTACTCATTCCAACATCCAGCAGATCTGGGCTCCAATCCTTACTCTTCCGTTTTCTAGCCCTAATTTTGAGGAAGCAGTTTATCCTTTGTAAACTTAAGTCTTATTTATATCATAGGAATAATGGTACTACCTCAAAAGTTAATGAGAGAATTAAATAATGCATGTAAATTACTCAAAAGAGTGCCTAAAAGTAATAACTATTAATGTAAAATTAAAGACCATGGCATACAAAGAAGAGCTGTTCACCTTCACCATAAAGAAGCAGCAGCTTAGGCTGAATCAGAGGAAAGGGGAACCTGCCATGCACTGGTGTGGGGTGCAGCATGAGTTTGTACAGATTTCTGGGAGGCAACTTGCCAATATCAAAACTTTCATTAGGAAAAGCAAAGTTTTCTTTGCAACAAAAACAGCACACAATTTTGTTTTCCCTCCACAGCCCCTTAAACCAAAAGGTCAGTGTAAAAACTGCCAAATTAAAGAATGGAAAGTCAAAAAAAAGTGTTCAGTGAGGTATGCTGTTTTACCTTCAGCAAAAGAAAGCAGGGTAAGTTGGGGAGCTAAGGGAGGGAAGAGTTAATGGTTTTAAAGAGGGTACCATTGCACCAATAGAAAGTCCCATCAGGAGCAGGCGAGGTAGGTATTGGAAAAGTGCAGTTGTATAGGGGAGAGGAGTTTTTAGAGGAGTAGCAGATGGGAAAGGTATTAGAGTAAAAGGGCACACCTGGAATTTTGAAAGAGCCTGTATAGGAGGGTGAATTGCTTAAAAGTGGTGAAGGAAGGGGGACAGCTATTAATGGGCACAAAGAAAGCAATTGATAGATGGTATGTCAGATGCGTTTAGGAGTTGGAGGCCTTGGTTAAGAAAAGAGAACCAAGTGACGAGAGTGGATGGGGAATTTATCTGTGAATGTAAAATTTGCTCCTCCTGATAGATCTGGTTGACAAGTTTGATTGGATCTGTTTGAATCGAGCAGGAGATGGTGATGGTCTGAGTGCAGTATGAGTAGGAGCTTGATGGATATAAACCTCCTGTGACTGATTGTCCCCATATGGTGTTATGAGGGTCAGTGATGAGAATACCCCTAGTTCCAGCTTTGGTTTTATTTTTATCACTTTTTTGGTAATAATAAAAATAAGGGGAGGAACCCATTAGCCCTAAGGTTGCCCTTTCCCTTGACCAATTTATAATGCAGGATTTCCAGGGACAACCATAATTTGGGGGTACTGGTTTTTACATGAGTCTTTAACCTGTAAGTGTCTGAAACACATGAGAAAGGAGAGTTTAGGCATTTCAAAGGAGTCGTCAATATGGAGCGAAGTAATTGGGATGTCTACTGTTGAGGTGTTTAGGGGGCACTCTGTTATTTGTATGGTTCTGGTTATTGATGTGCCTTTAGATTGAAAATTTTCCTTAAGAGTGAATAGATAGTAGGAGAGTTTTGGGAGTTTTTTGTAGGACAGCCGGACAGAAGAAGAAGAAAGAGAGGAAGGGTGAAAGTCATGTTTCCTCAGGGATGGGGGATGGGAATTTTATATGAGAAAAATGAAGTTTTAGGGGATTGTCAGGTGAAGAGGTGCAAGTGAGATGTGCTGGTTGGGGTGTTTTGTCCTTTGGTAAGTCTTCTGCAGGAGGATCAGCTGGCTTGAGCCTGGAAATAGGGAGCCAAGATGTTAGCTTCCCCATGAGTCACACAGCTTCGCTGCGGTAGGAGTGCGAAGAACAACCTATAGGGGGCCGGTCCACTTTGGAGAAAGGGATAGAGTCCCTGAAGTTTGAGGTGAGGAATAGTATACCCAAGGGCTGGGTGTTGATGGAAAAGAGAAGGAAAGTCTATTAGGGTCAGGAAGGAGGCTTTCCTGGTGTTTCCAAAGTTGGCACCTGATGAAGGTGAGGAGAGGGAGTGTGAGGTCCTTAGGTAGAGGTCCCTCTGTGGGGAGGATCCCATGGGGAGAGCTGGCTGCCCAAACATGATCTCAAAAGGAGATAGCAAGGAAGGTTTCTTTGGGAGGACTCGTAGCCCAAAAAGAGCAAGGGGAAGTAATTTTACCCAGTCCAGGTGGAGTTCTAGGGAGAGTTTGCTGAGAATCTCTTTGAGGGATCGTTTGACTCTTTCCACTTTCCCAGAGGATTGAGGGTGATGACGAATGTGGAGGTGCCCTGGGATGTTTAGAGTGGAGGCTATGTGAGGGTTGAGGGTGGTAAGGAATGTGGAGGTGCCCTGGGATGTTTACGGTGGAGGCTATGTGCTGGGTAACTTGAGAAATGAATTCTGGTCCATTGTCAGATTGGAAGGATGTGGGGACCCCAAATCAATGGATTATTTCGGAAGTGAGGATGAGTGCCACAGTGGAGGCCCTTTTATTTGTGGTTGGGAAGGATTCAACCCATCCAGAGAAGGGGTCCACGAGTACTTGCAGGTAGTGATGCCCCGGACTGTGGGCATGTTGGTGAAATCTATCTGCCAGTCAGCTGCAGGGAGGTGGCCTGATGAGAGGAGAAAGTGCCAGACTTAAGAGGGGTATACGGGTTGGTGCATTGGCAGATGGAGCAGTTAGAAGTTAATTGTTGTAAGAATTGGGTGTCTTCAGGGGTTAGGGTGAGAAATGAGTTGGCAAATGTTTTTAGATCTTGGGGGCTTGGGTGCAAGATGGAATGAGAGTATGGACTGTACTGAATGGGGGTCAGTGTTGTGTTGAGGAGGAGGTTTAATAGGAGCTAAAAGGGAGATTGTAATGCTGCCTTTCTGGCTGTTTTATCAGCCTTTGTATTGCCCTTTGTTATGGGAGAATCATTGTTTTGATGTGAGGGACAGTGAGAAATCCCAATTTCCTTAGGGAGAAAAGACGCCTGTAGAAGCTTGGTAATTAGCTTAGAGTTAGTGACAGAAGAGCCCTTAGTGGTTAAAAGTCCTCACTCTTTCCAGATGGCAGAGTGGGACAGCAGGATATGGAAAACATATTTGGAATCTGTATATAGGTTGAGAGATTGATTGGCTGCTAATTCAAAGGCACAGGTAACTGCTGAGTTCAGCCTGCTGGTCGGTTGTGTTGGGGGAGAGGAGTTAGGCCTCTATTACTTCTATTAAAGAAACAATGGCATATCCAGCAAAGCATTGCCTGTCTTTGGTAAAGGAGCTGCCATCAGTAAACCAAACAAAAGAGGGACTAGGGAGAGGACCTTCATGGATGTGGGAGGAGCATGGAATGAGAGTTTCAAGGGTCTCCAAGTAGTCGAGAGAAGGAGGACTAGGAGAGCTGGGGAGTAGTGTGGCTTGGTGTAAAGAAGAGCAGGATTGAAAAGATACAGAAGAGTCATGGAGGAAGGAAACCAAGAGAGAGAGAACACGACAAGGAGGGAGGGATCGTAGGCCCTTATATGTGAGATGTTTCAGATGGAATGGTGAGGTAACAGTAATGTGGGCATGGAAGGTTAGTTTTCCTGATTCTTGTAGAAGTATATATTCTGTCGCTAAAGCTCATAAGCAAGGGGCCTATCCGCAGACTGTGGGATCTAGTTGCTTAGAGAGATAAGCTACGGGGGCAAATGTGGTGCCTTTCATTTGCCCCAGAACTCCAAGGACTAGGCCTGCATTCTCATGGACATATAAAGTAAATGGTTGATGTAGATCAGGAAGATGGAGGGCTGGAGCTTGTAGTAATGCCTGCTGTAGGGTTTTGAAAGGAGTTTGGATAAAGGAGGATAGTGGCTCATGTGTGATGCCCTTTGATGCCTCATATAGAGGTTTTGCTAACAGAGAGAAGTTAGGAATCCAGGCTCAAAAGTATCCCACTAAGCTGAGAAATGAGAGAATTTCTTCCTTTGTTTTAGGAAAAGAAAGTGACCTAATGAGTGCCCTACGGTCTAGGGTGATGGCCTTTAATTGGTGGGAGATTTGTACTCCTAAATATAGCACTTGGGTTTGTGAAAGCTGGACCTTGTAGGGGACACCCTGTAACCCCGGGAGGCAAGGAAGTTGAGGAGAGTGTAGGTGTCCATTTGTGATATAGAGACAGAGGGGCTGCAGAGGAGGAGATCATCGAGGTACTGGAGGAGAGTAGAGGAGGAGAATTTGAGATCTTTTAGGTCAGAGGCTAGCACTTGTCCAAAGATATGGGGGCTATCTCTGAATCCTTGGAGTAGGACTGTCCAAGTTAATTGTTGGGACTGTTGGGTGTCGGGGTCAGTCCAGGTAAAGGCAAATAGATCCTGTGACACAGGGGCTAGAAGGATAGTGAAGAAGGATTCCTTAAGGTCCACAACAGAGAAGCGAATTGCTGAGTGTGGGATAAGGGAAAGGATGGTATATGGGTTAGGGACTAAGGGGTGTATGGGTCTCACTGCATCGTTAATGAGACACAAATCTTGAACCAATCAAAAGGATCCATTAGTTTTTTTTACAGCTAGTATTGGGGGTATTATATGGTGAATGGGTGGGCCTGAGGAAGCATTTTTGAAGGAGCTCTGAGATGATAGTTTGGAGGCCTTTAAGACTGCCAGCTGGAAGTGGGTTGATTAGCTGAGGTTTATTAGGGAGATATTGAGAGTCTTTAAGGTGGATCTGAACTGGGGGACAGTGCACAAGTGAAGGGGTTTGGGTGTCCCAGACCTTTGGATTTACTAAATGCATAGAGACAGGGTCTGTGAGTCCTTTGTTGGGAGAGTCGACAGAAGGCAATTGGGTGGCGTCTGCAATAGTAAGGAGAAAAAAGGATTTTGAGAGGGAAGTAGAGAGTCCTGGGAGCATGGTGATAGAGGCCCAAAATTTGGTTAAAATATCCCTGCCAAGTAAAGGAAGGGGGCACTGAGGAATAACTAGAAATTGGTGGGAAAAAGGATGTTGCTGAAAGTGGCAGGGGAGTATGGGAGTCTTTCGAGGGTAAATAGTGTGTCCCTCTACCCCGACAACAGGGGACTGTGATATAACAGGGGACTGTGATATGATGGTGAGTCCCCAAAACTCCCTCAAGATCAAGAAAGTAGCTCCACTGTCCAAAAGGAAGCTTATGGGGCGGCCATCAATTAGCAGGGTGACCCTGGGCTCCTGTGCAGCTATGCTGACAGTTGGGAAGGGAACCCCACCCAGGTCCTCGTCAATCCTCTGAAGCTAGTCCAAGTAGATTGGGCTTCGGAATTGATTCAGCCCCCCTGTGGGAGCTGGGGCAATCCATAGCCCAATGGCCTGGTTTGAAGCATTTTAGACATGGTTGAAGAGGGGATTAGGGCATGCCTTGGGCCCAGGGCCAGGGGGGTCGCATGGGTGTGGATGTAGATGACTGATTGCTTGCATTTATGGATGAATTACAAAGGGCTTGAACTAGCATTTGTATTTATTGCATTCTGCCTTTCCATATCTCTGATATTTGCGGCATTAAGCTTCCTCATCTCGATTGTGATAAACCATAAAGGCAGTGGCTAGGATCTCGTTGTGAAGTGTTGCGGGCCCCTGTTCTAATTTTTTAATTTTTGCTCTTATGTCAGGGTAGCTTTGGGATAGGAAGTAGGTCATAAGGACGTGTTTCTGCCAGGAGTTTCAGGGTCCAAATTAGTATATTGCTGGAGAGCTCTAGTAAGCCTGTCAAGGAATTCAGAGGGGGATTCTTCCTTTTTTTGTATTCTCTCTTGGAGTTTTTCACAATTGACTGCCTTTTGAGCAGCTCTTCTAAGGCCAGCCACCAAGCAGGCAGAGAATTGGTCTCTTAATTTAGCCCTGTTGTGGTATTATAGTCCCAATTAGGGTCCTGGTGGGGAACGGCATTAGGGCCGTTGGGGTGATGGGGGTTTATGCGATGGACCTCATCAGCATAAGTTCTAGCTAGATCCCAGACCCTTCTGCGTTCTTCAGGGAGGAGTGTGTTGGCCAGGAGCATGTACATATCATGATGAGTGAGGCTGTAAGCTTGAAGGACCCACTGGAATTCCCAGATGTAGGTAGTGGGGTCAGTGGTATAAGAGCCTAATCGTTTTTCTAATTGGGAAAGATCTGACATTGAGAAAGGAACATGGACCTGAACAATGCCCTCTGCTCCAGCAACTTCCTGTAAAGGTGCCATGATTTGGGCTGGGAGCTGGGTTGACTGTTGGCTGGATTGAGTGTGGGATCGGGTGGAGGAGGGGCTGAAAGATGAGGCAGGTGATGGCTGCAATGAAGCTGAGGAAGGGGGGGAGGTGTATTAGGCTGGGGATTCCTATATGGAGGTGGTTCATCAGCTGGATCGAAGTCGTTGAGAGAAGAGGAGGGTGAGGGACTGGAAGGCCGACAGGCTAGGAGAACATGCTTGGGGTTGCAGGGAGTGCAGAGAGTAGGGTTACAACGAAGAAGAGAAAATGCATGAAGGTAAGGAATCTCTGCCCATTTTTTCAATCACTGGCAATAGTTGAAAAGATCCCGGAGAAGAGAAGGATCTAGGGACCCATAAGGGGGCCATTTATTTTGGTTGTCTAGGGAGTAGGTGGGTCAATCCTGAGTGCAGGGTTTAATAAGTTTCTTTGGTTTGATGTCAGGAGATAGGCTAAGGGTATTTAGATGGTCTAGGAGAACTTTTAGGGGGGAATCAGCCAGGAGAGAAGACATCCCCATTTTAAGAAAGTGAGAGTGATATAATATCAGGAGAGGCGTCCCCCTCAAGATAAATATCAGAGAAAGCCTGACTCGCAGAGTCCAGTCATCACTAGAGACTGACATGTGAGGGGTCCCTAGGGACTGAGAGGACAGTGGGCAACCTGGCGCCAGGAATTTTCCCAAGGGGGGATAAAAGGAGCCCAAATCTGAGAGGGAGAGAGAGAGAGAGCTTCTTCAACTATCAAGGCTGAAACCCAGGGGATGGGGACTCCACAAGGGCCACTCCATGAAGGTCTAGGTGGGGTGCATTCCTCCCTGTATGAATCACTGGAGGGGCTACCAGATGATCAATGGTCAGTTTCCACCAAAGAAGATCCAACATGTTTAGGAGTCCCAGGGGAAAGGGGTGAGGAGACTTACCAATTAGAAGGCCAGTGGTGGCTGCGAAGGGGCGATCGAGAAAACGGGTGAAGGCTGAAGTGGTTTTGGTGGGTTTTTACCTTGTGGGCTCAGGGTCAAGGGCAGCTCAGACCCTTAAAGTTAGGGAAGCAAGTCTGCTGGAGGATTCAAGTCATGGCATCAAATGTAAGGCAAAAGGACCACACCAAAAACCACATTTCAGCCAAGAGATTTTATTTGGAGTGGCACAGTGGCCGCTCAGGGTGAAGAAGGCAGCAGCAGAGAGAGAGAGAGAGAGAGAGAGAGAGAGAGACAATGGCCCTGAGGTTAAGTACCTTCTTAGGGGTAGGTGTCGAATTGGGATTGGCTGCAACTGCAACTTTTAAATTCATTGGCTGAGGTGTTCCCTGAGCGGGATCGTGTGTCTGGGGGATTGGCTAGGGGCTGGCGCTAAAGGCTTGGGTTGCTATGGGCTGAAGGCAAACAGGAAAGACTTGGGCCAGTTGAGGAAGTGCATTCAGCAGCTGGCCAGGTGGAGCTTCCCTGGGAAATGGAGACTGATCAGCCCATCCAACACCCTTTACATCCAGAAACACACTAAGCCAGGGATCCCATTTGTACAGACAAGCCCCATCTGGGCTCCAGGACTAACATGACCAATTGAGCAAGGGAACTTGCTTGGGTGACAGTTTTGCACATAAATGAGCAAAATTCTGATGACTCAGCAGAACAAGGGGAGGGAGCCTAGGTCAGGCTGGATTTGTCATTTTGAGATGGGGTGTCCTTGGGAAAGAGCAGGATGGGTAGAGGCCCCAGGCAAGGGGTCAAATAGATGCCTTCCAAGTATTAGCAGCACTTGGAAGACCCGGAATCAGGAGCTGGGCAGGACATGGCGGGGGGTGGGGGGGGGTTCCTAGCCACCCCAACTCTGGCATTCACCTGACCTCTCAAGATCGAGGTCCTGTGGCCTCCTGGGCATGCAGGAGGTGCATGTAGGTGTGCAGTGAGGAGCGCAGCACTGTTCTCTGAGTGGAAGTTTTCTAGACCCAAAGTGTGAGAGGTGAGGAGGCTGTGCTGGAAATGGTGCCCTCAGAGAAGGAAGGGCAGGGCTTGGAGACTGGGGATGTCAGTATTTCCAAGCTTCACAGCCACATGCGCACCTGCCTAAAACCCCACATGTGGGTTTAACATAGAAGACAGAAGTAGTGAAATGAGAGGAAGGAGACCAGGGTTTGGATGTGCTTTCAGCTGTCCTCTGGCTCCTGATGTGCTCCTTACACACATGCCTTGAAGAGAAGGCAACAGATGAACTTTCTAATAGACCATGCCTAAGGGGAGAGCAGAGGGAAAGATAGGGTATGGGTCAGCTCATTTTCCTGCTGCCTCCAGGCCAGTGTCTGGACACCAAAGGCTCAGGCCAGAGCAGCCTCAGGGACTCCAGGATCTGCAGATCCTGAGAAAAGGGCAAGTCCTGAGGGCTGAGTGGACAGGGCAAAGGGACTGGGGGTGG
>JAJEJO010004999.1:18528-40713 GCA_020662805.1 Glaucomys volans | reverse complement strand
TTTTTTAACTTATTATTTTGAGAATCACTATTTCACATATGAGAAGTCTCCTGAGTCAGACCTAATTTCCATATAGTGTCCTGAATTGGTCCAAAATCCATTCTCATGGCAGGAGGTGATAATTTTCCCTTACACCAGTGCATAGGGGAGTTGGAATTTCAACCAGTTCTATAAACATGATTTAAATTGCCTCCAAGGGGAAATTTCCATCCCAAATCTCTAGATTCAGCATCAATCAGTTTCCCCATTACAACACCAATCTATAATCTTTTTTCCTGCAACAGAAAGATTCCAAGGATGGGGTATAACACATTCAGACCATTGTAACAATATACATAAAGGATCCTAGTGTTCACAGTGAGAGCATAGGGGTCTGCTTAATGAGTAATTAACATTAACTTTCTGCCACGTGCATGAGCCTCTTGATCCTGTTTTTTGGGGGACATGAGTAAGCCAAGTTTGAGATGCAGTGTGGTAACAATATGAGTTATTGAGAGAAATGCAAAGTGGGGGTTGACAGAACAATCCTGAATAATTGAACAAAAATTGTTGGGAAGACCTGGTAGTCAACAAAGGACCCAGCAAGAAGACAGTGGAATTAAGGTAGATTGAAGGGGAGGATCAAACCATGTTACTGGGTGAGCAATGGCAGACTATGGAACGTGGGCCCAATAAGTCTCCATGCCATTAGCCATGCTTACAGTTGTGCATACTATGAAGCCTGGCATGAGGAACCTGTTAACAAGAATAACAAATTGACCTATTTTCCTCAATTTCCGCCTCCACTCCATTATTTCTGTCATTTTCTTAACCTGTCCCCATGGCATGGGGTGTGCCTTCCAGACTTGAGCCATTAACATTTTTACCTGCAGAGATGGGATTCTCACTGAATACATCAGCCACTTCTTGTCTCCACTGTTTTGGGTCTTGCATGGCTGTTTGTGAAGTTAAAAATGATATGTAGAAAGCACAAGAGAAGAAAGAAATTTGGGTGGGGGTGAGGTCAGTGAACGTCCCTTGAAGCCACAAATCCCAATTGAGGTCTAGTGTTTGAAGAGAAAGATGAAGGAGGAGTAAATACGATAAATTTAATTCTTGGAGTGCTGTCAAGAAAAGGTGAAAGGGTTCAGTTGGTAGAGTGCTCACAAGCACAAGGCCCTGGGTTCAATCATCAGCACTGCAAAAAATTAAAAAAGTAAAAGGATGTCTGATAAAGTGACACTAAGATTTTTTTTTTTTTTTTTTGGAACCAGGGATTGAACTCAGGGACACTCGGCCACTGACCCACATCCCCAGTCCTATTTTGTATTTTATTTAGAGACAGGGTCTCACTGAGTTGCTTAGGGCCTCGCCAAGTTGTTGAGGCTGGCTTTGAACTCACGATCCTCCTGCCTCAGCCTCCCAAGTCGCTTGGATTACAGGCGTGTGCCACCACGCCTGGAGACACTAAGATTTCTAACAGATTTGGAAAATGAAAAAGCCCAAAACAGTGAGATCTGAGAAAAGGGAGTGAAAAAGAAAGTCATACATTGATAGCTTTCTCAGTGCATTCTTTCCCAATGACAGAACAATCCCTAGAAAGGAAGCCAATGCATTGATCTTTCCCCAAATAAATCCATTCCCAGGGACAGTACAATCAGACCCTGAAGGAAAAGAGATAAACACTGAATGCTGACCCCAGATCCTCCATTCTTCTCCAAGTAAAAATATTTCCCAGTAAAAACAAATTTTCAAATTCTCACAAAGCTGTTTACTGAGTGCCCAAATTAATATGCTCACTAGACCTCCCCTCAAAAATAGCCTATATAAACCCAGTCCCTTTCTTTGTTCAGTAGCTCATTTTTCACCAGGAAAGTGGATCCACCAATGACATTTCATCCCTGCATCCCATGTTCCTGTGTGAAACTTCATTCCTGAATAAACAGCTGAAATGATTCATGAGGTTTGCATCCTGCCCAGTCTTTTTTGCTAACAATTTCTGGGTATGAGAGTCCCAGCCTCAGGAATGGCTGGGAGGTGGATTTTGTGTGGTCTGGTGGAGCCTGTAAGAACGGATTGATAAGAGGCATTAGCAGGAACAACTTTTAAATGTCTTAAATGCATCCAGGAGGGGCGGCCTTCTAATTTGGCTGCAGTGGAAGTGGTCAGAATCACTGTAAGGGGTTACAAGTTGGAAAGGGAAGAGGCAAACTAAGTCCTCTACAGAAATAGAAGGAAGGGCCCCTGAAGATTGGGGCTAGGAAAGGTTTATGTTGGCATATTTCCAGAGGGCAGTCCTGAGATTAGCTGGAAGGGGTTCTAGGACATTTGGAGGAAATGCTAGGTAATTGAAGTTGAATGGTGGGGGGAATGAGGGGTTTCCCATACGGAAGTTCAAAGGGGTGATCATAAGAGGCTTTGGGGCAGTGCTCAGATCCGAGAAGGGCCAAAGGGAAGAGCTTGATCCAATCCAAGTGAGTGTCTATAGATAATTTGGTTAAGGTTGCCTTTAAGGTCCCATTTGTCCTTTCAACTTTTTCTGAGGACTGCAGATGATAGGGAATGTGGAAGTTCCATTTTATATTTAAAATTTTAACCAATTCTTGGGTAATAGAGGAAGTAAACTCTGGGCCATTATTGGACTGGAAGGAAGCAGGTAAAGCAAAATGTGGAATTATTTCTTGGGAAAATAGAGTTGCAACGATAGAAGCCCTCTTATTGTTAGTTGGAAAGGCTTTGACCCATACAATAAGGATGTCTACTAAGACTAGGAGATATTTGGTTTTTCTTACAGGGGGCACATGAGTGAAGCTGAGCTGCCAGTCCATGGCAGGAAGGACTCCTCTAGCTTAGTGTGTGGGAAATGGGGGTGGTCTCACATTGGAGTTGGGATTAGCCCTGGGACAAGTGGTGCAGGATTGAGAAACTTGGAGATACCATAAATCTTCAGAGGACAGGTTTAGGGAATTCTTTAGAAATAGCTGGAGGGAGTGAATATTGGGGTGAAATAAGCTGTGTGAATAAGCCAATAGGGCTTTAGTTTCACCAAGGGGAAGATGGAGTTTTGTAGGCAAAGAATATACAACTGAATTAGGAGTTTGTGATGACTGAGAAAGGACAGCCCACTTCGCAAGTGGATCTGCTGCACTATTCCCTAGGGAATGTCCTGCCTGTCTGCCACCTTTGCAGTGCAAGACTGCCACCTTGCGGGGTAAAAGAGCAGATTCAAGCAAATGTTTTATGCAATTAGCATTAAAGATATAAGTGTATTTGAAATCAGTAAAACTATTGATTGATTTGTCGCTGGCTTATGATAAAGCTTGAGTGAGGATGATTAATTCATCCTGTTGAGAATTTGTGCCTGGAGGCAAAGAGGACCCCTCAATTATCTGGGTGAGGATGAAAGGAGAATCTTCTGCAGCTTTTCCTTGAATTATAGCATAACATGCAAGGTAAGGCAACTGTTTCTGGACACTTCCATCTATGAACCAGTCTGGGGAGTCAGGAAGTGGCTGATCGGTTATATGTGAAAAGGGGTTTATTAAGAAATCAAGGGTATCAGGACAAGAGTGAGAAATCACAGGGGCAGAGGGATTTTGCAGGGGAGAAGGGTAGCCAGGTTTAATGAGGAGTCTTGCTGGAAGGTAATTAGGGGATCCAGGAGTTGTGCATCCAGTAATTGGACTTTGGTTGGGGGAAGGGAGAGAAATGAAAGATGACTGAGAAAATCTGGGAGGGAGTGTGTGGTAAGAGCAGTAATGGCTTGATACAAATATTCTGGACTCAGGGATCAGGAGAGCTGCTGTTGATAAAAACTTGAGGCACTGGGGCCAGCCTTGCTATACTAAGTCTAATTGTTTGGATAGAAATGCAATGGGGTGGGAGGGTATCCTTTGACTTCTACTAAGAAACTCCTAAGGCTTGTTTGTATTCTGAGTGGAGTGACAGGAAGCAAGGTTTATAGGAGTTTGGTAAATAAAGAGTTGAGGATTTGAGAAGAGAATTCTGGAGAGCAGAAATGGTAGAGGGAAAATGACAAAGAGATGGAAGAGGATCCGACAGATTCCCCTTGGAGACTTCCTAAAGAAGTTTGGCTATGACGGAGAATTTTGGTATCCAGATGCAAAAATAGTTTAAAAGGCTAGGAGGAAGAGCATATCACTTTTTGTGGAGGGCAGGGGAATATCCCTTAAACCCTGGAGTCTCTCTGGGGGTATGGTGAGGGATGTGGAGGTTAATAGAGTGACTAAATATTGCACCTGAGGGGATTAGAGTTGAACCTTAGGTTGAGAAAGCTGGTACCCCAGGAGGCCAGGGAGTTAAAGCAGGATGCTAGCATGACATATGGAATGTTCTAGTGAAGGCCTCCAGAGCAGGAGCTCATCTACATGCTGTATGAGGTGGCCAGGGGACAAATTTAGGGTGGCCAGGTCACACTGGAGAGGCTCGCCAAAGTAGTGGGGGCTACCTCAGAAGCCATGTGGGAGAAGGGTCCAGGTGAGCTGCTGCCAGTAGTTGGTGTCTGGGTCTGTCCAGGTAAAGGTGAAGGTGAGCGTGAGGCAGGATGGAGGGGATAGCAAAGAAGGCGTCTTTCAGGTCTCACACAGAAGTGTGTGGTGGAGGCTGGGAATGAGATGAAAGGGTGTAGGGGTTGGGCACTACAGGGTATGTGGGGACAGCTGCCTCACTGATTTTTCTGAGGTCCTGTACTAGCCAGAACTGGCCACTGGATTTCTTTGCTCCGACAATGGGGGAGTTATGGGGAGAGTGGGTTGGTAGGAGGAATTTGGCCTGTAATAAATGGGAGGTGATGGGCTTTAACCCTCTGAGGGTTGAGGGGCTAAAGGATATTGGGGGAGGGTAACCTAGGGGGTGGGGTGTCTTAGCTGGATATGAACCTGGGAATGGTGTCTTGCTATTTGACATTGAGAAGTATCCCAGACCGTGGGGTTAATCCCAGCAAGCAAAGGACACTCAAGAGGCTTAGAGGGTACAGGGACCAGACCCAGGCCAGAATGTATTAAAAAGATGGTAGTGGACTTTAAAGGGGGAATGATGAGGGAGGCTTTTAATTAGTGAAGATCTTGACCCAGTAGGGGGGTGGGGAAGCTTGGCACAACTATAAAGGAATGGGATAATGAGAGGGATGCAAATGTGGAAAAAAAAGGGTGGTGTCTTTAGTGGATATGTAGGGATCCCTGAGACTCCCACAATAGGAGTGTCTGCTCAAAAGTGGGTCCATGCCATTGAGTCAGAAGGGGAAGTCTTGCCTCAATGTCAGCCGCAAATGAAATTGCATGCCATTCACCATCGCTGTAACCTGGGGCTCCCCGGATGTATCACCTGAGGTGGTGGGGCAGTGGAGTCTGGGCCCCTCATTCCAGCAACTTGATGAATGGGTCTTGGGAAGCAGGCAGCTGCACCAAGGGAAGGGGTGTCCTTCCCTGGGGACAGTCCACCTTCCAGTGCTCCCATTGCCCATAGTTGGGACAGGGCTTGGTGGGGAACCTCAGATTAGAGCAGACTCTTGCCCAGTGACCAGTCTGCTCATATTGGAAGCAGGGCCTGGGAGGTGCCTTAGGGGGTCTGGTGAGGCCATGAATCATAGGGGTTTTCTTATGGCTCTGGATGACTGAGGCCAGGAGCTGATTTTAGCTTTAAGGTGATTATCTCTCTCCCTTTGGCTTCATCTTCCCTAGTGTTAAAAACTTTGAAAGCAGTGTCTAAAAGCTGCTGTTGGTGGGCCCCTTTCTAAGTTTCTCACAGGTATTTCTCATGCAGTCCTGCTGAGAAAGTTATGGAGAGAGAATGCCACTAGGACTATTTAGATCTGGGTTGGTATTTTGGGGGAAGAGAGCCTGTTGGGGGTGCTGTGGGACTTTGGGGAGGAGAGTCCAATAAGGCAGCAGTGGAATTTGGGTGGGGGAAGCCTGATGTGGGGACTGTGGGACCCCAGGATCTGTAAGGGGGGGTTCATCTGCTATTTCTGGGGCAGTGAATGAGAAAGAGAGCTGAGTCTGTGAGGATTAATTGGAGAGCAGGGCAGGGCTGGTGTAATGAGGGATTTGAGCTGAGGAAAAAGAAAGCTTGGAGGTAAGCTATCTCAGACCATTTGCATTCTGTGGGAGGCAATTTTTTAAATTTTGGAGAATTTTTTGATCAAAGGTCCCATACTTGGACCATTGGTGCAAATCATTTAATTCATATTGTAGCCAAATTTGAGTGTTGAGACTAATGAAACATTTGATTTTTTTTAATTTATGTTTATTTAATTTTTTGATTCATTGAACACAAATGGAGTACAGCAATTGTTTTTCTGGTTGTACACAAAGTAGAGTCACACCATCTGTGCATTCATACATGTACACAGGGCAATGATGACTGTCACACATACTGTTATTATTTTTACCCCCCAACCTCAACCCCACCCCTCCCTTCCCTCTATGCTCTCTATCCTTTCTCCATTCTTGCCATCATTCCACCCCACATTATGCATAATCATTCACTTATCAGAGAGACCATTCGGCCTTTGGATTTTTGGATTGGAGGTTCCTTAGAAAACTTGGAATGGATCCACTATTTGACCCAGCTATCCCACTCCTTGGCCTTTACCCAAAGGACTTAAAATCAGATTACTACAGTGATGCAGCCACATCAATGTTCATAGCTGCTCAATTTACAATAGCTAGATTGTGGAACAAACCTAGATGTCCTTCAGTAGACGAATGGATAAAGAAACTGTGGTATATATACACAATGGAATATTACTCAGCCATAAAGAAGAATAAAATTATGGCATTTGTAGGTAAATGGATGATGTTGGAGACTATTATGCTAAGTGAAACCTTTGATTTTGAGGTCAGTTTGAGAGTAAAGGTTTTAAAATTACTGATGAGACAACCCAAAGGGGAGTCCCCTGGAACGAACCGAGTAATTCCCATGTTGGAGAGGCTTGACTGGGGTGTCGTTTGGAGATGAGAGCATCCTCCAAAATCTTCCCGACCCTGGCTTGTACTGTTCCATCAGAGAATGGGAGAACATCATCACCCCAATTTCAATGGTGGGTAGGCCCCTGGGGTCCCAATGCACCAAAAGGCAGGATTTGGGGGCAGGGTACCTATCTGCTGGAGACTGGACAGAAGTCTTACCTCTCTGGCGAATATGAAGGCAGGTGTTGGATGCAGGAACAAAATGGCAAAGAAGTCTCTGAACCAGAGGTCTGCAGGGTGTTGTGGAAGGGAGGGCTTGAGGAGAGAATGGCAAGGGTGTGGGAAGGGGGTCAGAAAGAGGGTCACTTCAGCACCAATAAAGGATTCAATACAAATCCTTGCTCCATCCACATAGCAGAAGGCTGAAAAAACCTAGTCCAGAGTTGGGGTCAGTTACGGGTTGTGTACTGGCAGCTGAGAGCCAAAATAGACTCGGAGAGTGAGAAGGTGAGGGGACACAGTCAATTTGGTGATTCAGCTGTTACTTCATGAGCGATAACTGGGGGTGCAATAAGGAATGCTGGATGTTCAATGTCATTTCCCAGGTCTCATCAGCCATTTAACTTAACTGTGAGGAAAGGGAATGGGTTTGGGGGAATGGGGAAGGGTAAATATTACCTTACTCCTGTTTCAGGAAACCAAACTGTAAGCGCAAAAGTGACTGAGAAGTGTGTAGACCTCATGAATTCAGCAAAGCCTTTATTCAGCATCGGAGTCAGGTATCAGATGGGCACATTTTTGGGGGGTGGAAAATACCACTGATTACAGGAAAGGTCTGGGTTTATATAGGTTACACACTGGGAGTGTTACACCCGACAATGAGATCATCCAAGCCATTCACATAAAGCCAAAAGAAGCCTTTATTATAGCTGGCCAGCAACAACCACCCATACACCTAAAAGCGGTGTGGAGGGGAATCACGCACTAGTTCCTTCCTTGTCAGCATTTATAGGGAAAATGACGTGTACGTGTAAGTGGGATGGGCAGTATAGTCACTGTTTCTAGCCAATGCAAGCAAGCCACGCTACAGAAGCAGATGTTAGCGATTAGCAGTTAGCTATCTCTCCCTCCTGATGGCACATTTAGGCCTTTAGGGACTTTCCAACTTCCTTAATTTAAAGGTCACCCCTCAGTTTCCATGATTGTTTGTTCCATTTCTGGGACATGGTATTTGAGAATTTTATTTCTTGGGGACTGAAACAGGAGATGATATAACCATTGAAGACTTTAACAGAACGTATCAGTTTGGGCATTCAGAAACAGGTTGTGAGAGTTTGGAATTTGTTTTTACTGGGCAGTGTTTTTATAGGACAGAAATGGAAAGTCCATTGTACTCTCACTGGGAAAGGATGTATTGGGAAAGGATCAATGTTACCAATGTTTCACCTGCTTCTCCCTCCCTCTTTCCAGGCCTCTGTTTTGGGGGTTTTCATTTCTATATCCCTCCATTTCTCCTCCCCGTTCAGTTCAGGAGTGGTAGGCCTCAGTCCATCTAGTAAAATTATCTACCATAACTAATAGATATTGGAACCCACCACTCATAGGCCTGTGGGTAAAATCAAGTTACCAGTCTTCCCCAGGAAACTGCCCTGTCTTTTGTAATCTTGGAGGCTTTTTGGCAGACTTAAGTGGGTTATTTCTCTGGCATATCTCATAGGCTTTGACTCTTTGATGGATTGTCTTTGGTATATTTTTCCTTCAAATATCTCCTGAGTTAATTTGAGAGTATTTTCTTCTCACAAATGGAAATATTGATGTAGGGTGTGTAAAATCTTCCACTGAGAGTTAGCAGGTAAAGTTTATTATCTTTATTAGATATGGAAAATGAAAAATCCCCAAGATAATGTGGACTGGGAAAAGGAAGTGAAAAAGAAGGCCATACACTGACAGCCTTCATCTCCCAAGACAAAGATTTTCCAGATGCAGACTGCAGACAGAGAAGAAGCAGTTTATCACCCCTAAAGTGACAGTCCCTAGAGGGCATTAATCCCCTTCAAAGATAGATCCACAGACCCTCAATCCAAAGGGTCAAATTCCTAAGCCCTTAAAACTGACACATTCACTGACCACAAAATATTTATTTAGTTGTTGATGGACATTTATTATTTGTTTATTTATATGCAGTGTTGAGATTCAAACCCTTGCCTCACACATGGGAGGCAAGCACTCTGCTGCTGAGCCACAACCCCAGCCTGACCCAGTCCCTTTCTTTGTTCTATGGTTCATTTTCCACCAGGAAAGGGGTCCACCAGCGCCATTTCATCCCTGCATCTCCTGTTCCTGTCTGAAACTTCATTCCTGAATAAACAGCTGAGATGATTCATGAGGTTTGTGTCCTGCCTGGTCTTTTTGTGATAACAATCTTCCACCTAAATCCACCCGAAGGTAAGAGAATGCCTCCCCTAGATAAGGCCTGTTGTGTCTCCTCCTGGGTGTATTTAGGTCTTACCTCTGGTGGAGGGCCTGTGCATGGTTGAGGGTCTAAAACTGTTGGTTGATGTAAAGTTCCCTTGGCAGCCTCTTTGGCCTGTTGATCTACTCATCTATTGCCTTCTTTTTTTTTTTTTTTTTTTTTGGTATTTAGGAATTTATTTTGCATAACAATATAAAAAGTGTAAAATATGTACAAAATTTTTAAAATTTTAAACCAAATATAGTACATTTAAAATACAAAAACTTTACAAACATTACAAAGCAGTTAAAATATAAACCAATAAATGTTAGCCATATCACTAATAAAGATTGATTTAAAGTAACCATAAAAATAAAGTGTTTTATTTTGAGAAAAAGAGAAATAGAAAATAATTTCCTGTAAACTGAAATAAACCTCTTTTATAACAGATTTTTTTTAAGCCAAAAGAAGCCTTTATTTTTTTAAGCTGGCCAGCAACAACCACCCTTACACTTTAAAGTGCGGTGTGCCAGGGGATCCCGTGTTAGTTCTTGGTTGCCAGCATTTATAGGGAGGGGAAAGGATTAAGGTGGTGTTACAGGGAGGAGCAGATG
Organism: Glaucomys volans; assembly: GCA_020662805.1. Lineage (NCBI taxonomy): Eukaryota > Metazoa > Chordata > Mammalia > Rodentia > Sciuridae > Glaucomys > Glaucomys volans. The sequence goes on along the minus strand of JAJEJO010004999.1, from coordinate 30,739 downwards.
TCTTTAAATTTGGGGTTAGGGATTATTTACTTTTGTAACTGACAATGACTTGCGTTTAAAATAGAATTTCAGTGGGCACAATGGTGTACACCTGTACTCTCAGTGGCTGGGGAGGCTGAGGCAGGAGGATCACAAGTTCAATGCCAGTCTCAGCAACTTAGTGTGGCCCTAAGCAACTTAGCAAGACCTTGTCCCAAAATAAAGAATAAATAAAAAGGGCTGGGGATGTGGCTTCATGGCTGAGCACCCCTGCATTAAATCCCCAGTAGCCCCAAGCCCCTGCAAAAAACTTGAAAATCATCTTCATTTTTTAGTGTGAGGGGTGTTTCACTGTATTAAATGGAGGCTCTGGTGACCTTTCCTGGGCCACTTTAATGCCACCAGGTTTTTATTACATTTGGTCAGAAAAGTCTCTGAATTCAGGCTGGGGTTGTGGCTCAATGGTACAGCACTTACCTAGCATGTGTGAGGTACTAGGTTCGATCCTCAGCACCACATGTAAATAAAGGTTCATCAACTAATAAAAATATTTTTTAAAAGTCTCTGGATTCATACAGAGCTCAGAATGACTCAAAGGAGTGGCTGGCTGCAGCTTACATTGAGAGCACCAAACTAGCTGGACTCAGACTGTATATAGTGCTTTTTTGTATAAAGTGGGTAACAGAATCTCAAGATGATTTATGTTTCCAGGTATACTGAAATAATGGCAGCATATTAATATAAAGTATTGGTTATTTCAATATTAAAAAGTAGTTCTGGGCCTGGGGTTGTGGCTCAGTGGTAGAGCACTTGCCTGGCATGTGTGAGGCACTGGGTTCAATCCTCAGTACCACATTAAAAATAAATAAGGTATTGTGTTCATCTATAACTATAAAATATTTTTAAAGAAAGTAGTTCTGTAAACCAAAACACCAGCCTACCAAAACGCCGTTAACTACAGTCACTAATTCTAGAGCTGGAACCTTCTTGTGCACCCTTAGGGGAAGGGAACAACCTTCAATTTCCAGCTGTGTTATTTGGAAGTTCTGAATAAAGTTTTCCCAAAGCTGGATATGGTGGTGCACACCTATATAATCTCAGCAACTGAGGCAGGAGGACTGCAAGATCAAGGCCAGCCTGGGTAACTTAGAAGATTCTTCTCAAAAGTTAAAAGTTTAAACAGGCCTAGGAATGTACCTCAGTGGTAGAGCACTTGCCAAACGTGTGAGGCCCCTAGGTTCAATTTCCAATAAGGGTGGGTGGTGGAAGTGATAAAGGTTTCCCAAATGGGGGTGAGTGCCAGTGTCAGTGTGGTAGACGGTCGCCATCTAGTGGACAGACAACATAGTCAAATGGTTGCATTTGACTGCAACCATTTAATACTGTAAATTCAAGGTCCCTATCTCCACACTTGGGTTTCCCTAAGTAGCAAATACACATTATACTTTGAATAAGGGATTTGCATGTGTCTTCTATTTGAACATCAAAATGTTAAATATATTAACAACTTGCCTTTTTTTTATTTGGTATTAGGGATTAAACCTAGGGCCTCACTCATGTCAGGCAACCACACCACCACGGAACTGTTTATCACCAGCCACCTGCCCCCCACCCCTTTTTACTAAGACGGGGGTTTTTTTGTTGTTTTTTGTTAATTGAACCCAGGGGCACTTAAACACTGAGCCACATCCCTAGCTCTTTTTATTTTTTGAGACAGTCTCCCCAAGTTGCTTAAGTCCTTGCTAAATTGCTGAGGCTGGCTTTGAACTTGCAATCCTCCTCCCTCAGCCTCCCATGCCACTGGGATTACAGCCATGTGCCAAGCCACCAAACCCAGAGAGGTTCTTGCTAAGTTGCCCAGGCTGGCTTCAAACTTGGAATCCTCCTCTCCCAGCCTCCTGAGTAGCTGAGATTACAAGTTTGCTGTGCCTGGCTTTTATTTTCTTTAGTGAAAGATCCAGTTTCTTTAATGAGTACTTACCTAAATAACAACATATATTCTTGACAAACAAATCAAACAATAGAAGAGTAAGAAGGGTATAAAATAAATGTCAGAAAATGGAAACATTGGGGGGTTGTAATTGCTGAGACAAGGTAGGTAGAGGAAGGGAGCAGGAGTCTGATGACTCGCTGGATAAATATAACCAGATGCTTCGCTTCCCTCATCTCAATTTCATGTCTGCAAAATGAGGGACTAATGAAGACACCAAACTGGAAGATGGTGGCACCATTCAATGAGTCTTGGAAGCCCTCAGGTTAAAGGTGTTCAACACAGAGGGAGACTCGGATAATTCATGGAATGAATCCTGAAGTCGTCTAGAATGGAAGTTGCCATCTGCTGTGCTTGTGGGGTTGCCTGAATGCGCTCCTGGATATCATGCAAAAGCTGCAATCCTCTTTCTTCAACTAACATTTTGCAGTATTTGCTGGGATTTTTACTGCAGACATGATACATGGCCCATAGTGCCCAGAGCTGAACCACTGGTTGAGAGAAATTGCCAAGGAGTGGGAAAAATGACTTGAAAGATCTGTAGGTCACCAATGCTGACATCTTACAGCTTGCACTTGGCCAATTCTTCATGGTTGCATGCAAATCCTGAAGAAGAGCTTTCCTCTGCAGATCACGGAATAGCCAGGGCTGTTTATCAGATGTCAGGTGGGCTACAATACCTGCAGCAAAATAGCTCACTTCTATTTCTTTGCTATGAAGTAAATTGCTGATATGCTTCATCACATCTTCAGTCACCAGCTTGGAGGAAAACTCTCTGACTTCAGCTGTGTTGTTCAAGAGACCAAGTACCTTGCTTTGTACTGAAGACTCTGAAAAAGTCTAAAACATGAATATAGATTGCCAATCCTTGATTGTCAATAAAGTGTTTGCAGGCAGCTGGAGATTCATCTGTAAGATTCCAAAGTGCTTTCAAAGTAAACAAGAGGGTGACATCACCTACATTCTCAGTAGTCTTTTGTTTTACTGTTGCCAGAAGTTCCTTAACTGCCATGAAGAGCTCTTCTTGGCATTGTGCGATTTGCTCAGGTGATAACTACAGTGCTAGAATAGAGGCGATGCTCACTGCCATAGTTTGCATTTTGGGGTTCTCATGCCTACTGAGCCATTTCATAACAAACTTGGCAGCATCAAACCTGTCAAACGGAACATCCACAAGGAGCCTGGAATTGGTTAAGGAAAGAAGACAATTCTTCTGCAACTGTTGGTAATGGGGGAAATTTTTCAGAGCCTTAAAAAGTAGACAAGTGACCTCTGACAGCAGGCGAATAGGCATCCCCTGGGCCAGACCCTGACGTGTTAAGTTGAGGGCACAAGCACGGGCTGTGAATTGCACTGGTAAATCCAATGGATGATTCCTCATTCCTACAGTCACAAGCTTTAAAACAGCAGGCATGCTTACATGCATTGAAAACGTCTCTGGGAAGAGCCTATAAATAGCTTTTTTCATAAAACATGACCTGTTCCCATATCGGCTCAGTGCTTCAGAAATCTGACCCACATTGGCTCCTCCAGCAACCCTCAAGCCTTGCTTTGTAGTAAGAAGTCAGAATAACCAGCATCTGTAGCCAAGAGTCCCACACATTGCATTGTGGGCCCCTGCAGTACAAACTGCTCTATGGCTCCATCAGTGATGCAACTGCCTCCAGAAATATCCAGGGACACAACATTTGGCAGGATAGCCTTCTGCTGTAGCAGATGAAAAGCTAAGTCTGTGATCTGAAATATCATGGTGAAGCAGATACTTAAGTTCTCTGATGACTCCAAGAATTTGTGGTTTGGTCATGGTGAGGCATTTCAGGTAGTGCATTGTGAGAGACTTGAGTTGATCTTTACAGTTAAGGAGGGCAGAGATGTTCGTGACCAGAGTATTGGAGATGTCCAAGTTTTCTAGGTTTGGTAACTGAGAAACATTAGCCAGGTCTTCAGTATGAAAGCAAACATTGAAAACACTGAAAATGCGAAGTCCAGTGAGCTGACCAAAGGACAGTCTTGAATCTTGAGGAACGCTTGTTGAGTCTAACAGGAGACACTGGAGGTTTTGCTGGATCCAGCTACGGCTGCAGAGTCCACTTAAGATATCTGGGATTGGAAGGTCAGAGTGCACGGCAGTGGCATCTATTTCAAGGAGTTTATGATGGCAGAAGGCTTTTAAGAAGGCAGCTGAAGAGATTTTAGATTTATGGATATTGACCATTTTCAGGTTCATCTGGTCGCCTCAGAAAATACTTGCTGTTCTATCAGTTAGCTTTCCTTGCCAAACCATCATCCCAAGGAATCGATCAGTTACTTCCTGAGGGAAACTCCAATGCTTTGGAAGGCACAGTGTTCCATCAGGTCTATCAGAACACAGTTCTTCCGGATTAGCAATCAGGACATTTGTGCAGATGTTGGCCAAAGAATAGGGTGATGCCTCCTCCTGACCACGCTGCTGCCCGGGGCACTGTTCTGGGTGTCAGGAGGGACCAGGTTCCGGGGCGACAGGCCCGGGTGCAAGAAGTGGACCATGGCCACCCCTGCCTTTGGGGCATCAAGGAGAGAGCGGAGTTGACCGCGGGCCCGGGATCCCGCGAGGGCCAGGGTCGGTCCGTGGTGGGCGACTGTGGGGCAGCACTCATCTATTGCCTTCTGATAACTCATCTATTCCCTTTTGATGTCCTTGGCAGTGAATCACTGCTACCTATTTAGGTAAATGAACAGCTTCTAACAATTTGAAGATCTGTTCATAGTTTTTATGGAAGTTCCCCCAGCTGTTTGGAATCCTCTCTTTCCAAGTTGCTGCTTGTGCATGCAGGATTAGGTAGGCATATTTAGAGTCTATAAATATTCTCTGTGGTTCCCCCAGCTCCAGGGCTCTCTTTAGGGCTATCAATTTTGCAAGCCAGGCACCTATGTGAAGATCGTGCCTCTAAAGTATCATGTAAAGTCACCACAGAAAATCCTGCCTTGCTTTCTCCTTGTTCCATAAAGGAACTGCCATCTGTGTGCCGGGTGAGGTCCCATATTAGACAGGGGAAGGCCCTGAAGGTCTCCTTGGGCTGAGTAGTTTACAGCTAGGACTTGTTAGCAGTTATGTTCAGGACTTTCCTCTAGCATTTATGGGAGGAAAGTGGCTGGGTTTAAATTAGAGCAAGTCCTTACTTGAGTTTTGGGTCCTTCTTAAAAATAAAGCCTGACCAGGTGCAGTGGCACACACCTGTAATCCCAGCAGCACGGGAGGCTGAGACAGGAGGATCATGAGTTCAAAGCCAGCCTCAGCAACTTAGTGAGGCCCAAGCAACCCAGTGAGACCCTGTCTCTAAATAAAATACAAAATAGGGCTGGGGATGTGGCTCAGTGGTGGAGTGCCCCTGAGTTCAATCCGCAGTACCAAAAAAAAAAAAAAAAAAAAAAAAAAGTAAAGCCTGGTATTTCAAAAGGTAACTCTCTGACAGCCATCATCCCCTTTTGTATTTAAAATCCCTGAGAGGTCATCAGAGGTGTAGACAATGAGATCTCTTCCCAGGGTGACTTTGATTGCCTCAGGGCAACTGCTGCTACCACCCCCAAGCACTGGGGCCAGGCCTAAGAGACACTAGGTCAGGCTCTTCCTTTGTGTGACCACTCCCAGAGCAATTCCTCCTCTTTCAGTGACAAACAGGTTAAATTTTTGCTCTGTGGGTAAGCTGAGGCCAGGGGTTGACGTAAGTCCCCTTTTGATGCCATAGAGGCCATAATGTGTTCTGGTTCCCCTATCAAGACAGTTGCCCCTTGTGTAGATTTTCTTTAAGGAGGCTGTAAAGAGACTTAGCTAATTCCCCATACCCAGGAATCCAAAGCCTGCAGTATCCATTTACCCCTAAGAAGCCTCCAAGTTGCCTTACTGTTTGGGGTAGAGGTTATTGCCCTGTGGGGTTCTTCTCTCCTTTCCTAGCTGGCAGATTCCCTCAGACAGCTGTAATCCTAAGTATTGAACCTGTTGTTGACTTAATTGAGCTTTCTATTGTGAGACCTTATAACCTCTGTCAGCTAAGAAGTTTAGGAGTTCCGCAGAGGACTTTAGATATTCCTCCTGGGTGGTGGCTCACAAAGGATGTCATCTACTATTGGAGCACAAGCACAGGTGATCTATCTTTGAATTCTGCTAGGGTTTGTCCAAACAAGTGAGAGCTATCTCTAAATCCCTGAGGCAACACTGTCCAGGTTAATTGAGATCCACTGTCTAGTTTCTCAAAGGCAACCAGATATTGTGATTAGGAGGCTAGGAACATATAGAAAAAAGTGTCTTTTAAATATAATACAGTAAACCAAGCAGCAACAGCTGAATCTCAGATAACAGAGTGTATGGGTTAGGGACTAAAGGGTGGAGGGGAATGACTGCTTCATTAATTATTGTAAGGTCTTAGACTAGGCACCATTCCCTGTTTGGCTTCTGAACTCCTAAGATGAGTGGTTTGCATGGGCTATTGGCAGGGCACTAGAAGTTCCTAAGGTTTAAGGTTCTCAATGATTACCAATAAGCCCCTTTTCACCTCTGGGCATGGGGGCTATGGTCTCTGATGTGGAAAGACAAGAGGGATCCTTTTAGAGGCCCCCACTTCAGGGTTTGTATCACATTCTAATAGAGGTAAACATAGGGGTTCTAATGGTCCTAAATTCATTGGGATGGAAGCCAGGAGCTTTGAAAGTAAATCCCTCCCCAGTAAAGGAGTAGGGCACTCTGGAAATATCAGGAATGCATGAGAAAACATCATCCCATCCCACTCACAATTCAGTGGGGGAATAAATATTCTGGTAAGAGGCCATCCAGATACCCCTGGCGCCATTATAGTATTAGAAGAAAGAGGTCCAGGGTAAGAGTGAGCACAGAAAAGCTGCTGCCAGTATCTAGAGGAAACTGACCTCTTCGCTCCCTAAGGAGGAGCATACCCAGGGCTCCTGTGTGGTGATAGGAGTTACAGGAGCTACTGGAATCGACCTGCACCATGTCAGACCTGTGTGGAGAAGTCTGGCTTCGAGGACCTTTGCCCCCAAGGACATTCGTTACTCCAGGGATTGTCTTGACATTTAGGACAGGGATCCAGGCATGGAGCTTGTGGGCAATCCCATTGGAAATGACCCTGTTTTCCACAATGGAAACAAATCCCTTTTGTGGCTTGAGGTTCATTACATTTCTCTCCTTTCTTATCTAGGAAGCCCTGACCAGTGCCTCAGACTTTTTTCCTTCTTTTCCTCCTGATCTCTGTTGTAAAAGACAGCAGATGGGCTGCGGATATATCTCAGTTGGTAGAGTGCTTGCCTTGCATGCACGAGGCCCTAAATTCAATCCCCACGACCACCAAAAAAAAAAAAAAAAAAAAGATGGAAGTTGCAAGCTGGAGGATACATCTAAGGATTGATCAGGGCCTTATGCCAATTTTTGTAATTTCTTCTGAATGTCTGGGGCTGAATGAAAGATACATTTATCTTTTTTAAAAATAGGTGGGGGAGCCGGGCGTGGTGGCGCATGCCTGTAATCCAAGTGACTTGGGAGGCTGAGGCAGGAGGATCGCAAGTTCAAAGCCAGCCTCAGCAACTTAGCAAGACCCTAAGCAACTCAGTGAGACCCTGTCTCTAAATAAAATACAAAATAGGGCTGGGGATGTGGCTCAGTGGCCGAGTGTCCCTGAGTTCAATCCCTGGTTCAAAAAAAAAAAATAGGTGGGGGGGCTGGGGTTGTGGCTCAGTGGTGCAGCGCTTGCCTGGCATGCATGAGGCACTGAGTTCAATTCTCAGCACCATCTGTAAATAGATAAAATAAAGGTCCATTGACAACTAAAAAATATTTAAAAAAAAATAGGTAGCCCTAGCCAGGCATGGTGGCGCATGCCTATAATCCCAACAGCTCAGGAGGCTGAGGCAGGAGGATCTCAAATTCAAAGCCAGCCTCAGCAAGAGTGAAGCACTAAGCAACTCAATGAGACTGTCTCTAAATAAAATACAAAACAGGACTGGGGATGTGGCTCGGTGGTCGAGTGCCCCTAAGTTCAATCCCTCATACCACAAAAAAATAAAAAATAAAAAAGGAGGTAGCCCTCTGTGGATTCAGGATCCACAGTCCTGTGTTTTCTCATTGCCTTCCTGAGTTTCTCCATAAAAATAGTGGAGTTTCCTGAGGGCCTGTATGATCTCAGATACCTTGAAATAATTAATAGGTTTTTGTTTGGTTCTCCTGAGGGCCTCAAGAATTAACGTCTGGAAATGTCTAATTCTCCAGGCATCCTGTTCATCATTTGGATCCCAGTCAGGATCAGTTCTAGGAACCGTCTGCGCTCCAGCTGGATAATTAGATTTGTTTCTAGTGTGTGCTGCTGGGGCATGAGTAAGATGTAGGTCATCCCCAAACTGATCACCTGCTTAGGGCAGTCTCCTTCTCATTGGAGGTTAAAGTTTGGTTAAGTAACAGCATAATATATTTCCAGGTGAGATCAAACACCTGACATAAGTTCTGAAATGCTTCAATATATTTATCTGGATCCTCCGAAAACCTTCCTAACTCCATCTTTATCTGTTTTAAGTCTTGGAGGGAGAAAGGGGCATGTACTTTAATTGGTCCAAATTCTCCCCCTGGCATCTCCTGGAGAGGAAGTATATTCAACCTGCCTATTGGGGCAGATGGAGGAGGGTCAGGGTATGGAGGACAGGAGGGCCGCTGGTGGAGAGCAGCAGGAGGTGGAAGTTGGGGGGGTCCTTCGGTTCCTTTCCCTCAGTAGGTGATTCCTTAAGGCCTTTTCCTATCATGACAGTGATTACAGCTGAGTCTAATTTACACTGTTGGCATAGTTTGGGGTTTTCTCTTAGAGCAAAAAAAGCCTGAATGTAGGGAACTTCAGACCATTTTCCTTCCATTTGGCAAAACATGCTAAGCAATAAAATAGTATTAAAATTTATACTTGCCTCTGGTGGCCAGGATTCTCCATCAGAGAGGTTGTGTTGAGGCCAGGCCTGGCAGCTGAAGAAAATGAGATGCATGTTCTGGAGCATCTGTGGGCCAAACTTATCCCAAATTTTCAATATGCAGGTTAGTGGTAAACCCGGCATAACTGTTGAGAATGAAGCTCCCATCTGAGTAAGAAAAAAACAACTCGGGGGCCCACACTGAGAAAACTGTCCACTTCACTAGGGACATCTCCCTGAGCTTCTGACAGTCCAGCAATCCTGCCTCTCACCACGTGGTTCTGCCAATTCTGTTGCCGGCCTCATCAGCAGAATGGGACAGTCTTTGCTGGCCCCATGCCAAAGACCTGGGAGAATTCAGACTGACAGGCATGACTGACCTTCTACTGCCATTATAAGCTTCCAAATGTGACGATCCACGGGGGAAAAAGCCTATTGTGGGGTATATTTCTCTGCTCTATGGGCTAAAGGAATCTCTGAGGGTAAGGAGGACATCTACTGATCTTTAGACGCTTAACATCCTTTTCTTGGAGGAGTTCATGGAAGGGTGAACTGAAAATATCTCCCTTTTGCAGCCAAAGAAACTTGTGGAGCAAATTGGAGCATAGAAGTAACAATGGGGAGAATCCCTACAGGCTTCTAAAGGCTTACTATGTGGAAAAGGGGACATTTCCTTATGAACCATTCCATGTAGTGTCCCTCTCCCAATGGCTAGTGTCTGACTGATCAGTGAGAGGAGGGGGTGCTCTGGAGGAGCGAGCATGGGAGAGAGAAGTATGCCTCATTCTGAGGCCACTTGTGTTAACTGGGGTTTGGCTCAGTGCCACTTGATCAAACTGTCACCACAGGATACCCCATACGGGTGGTCGGGAGAGGAGTAGGGGAAGAACCTTTAAGATTCACCAGGGAGTGGCCCCGGCTGGAACCTCCCAGTTGTTCCAACCTGTTGTCCTTCTCCACACATCCCAAGGCAGACCAGGATCACAGACACTGTACTCACGCCAGAAGCGCTCCGAGTCTGGATAGGATGGTGAGGAATGGCTTTGGCAGACAGGATGGGTGATTAGGAGCCACCTGGGCCATGAATACTGTCACCCTAGTCTTGTAGAATGGCAGCTTGTACTAACTGCATTTAATTAGCCAAAGTTTGCCCATTATTGTCCTGCAGAAAGAAAGAGATAGAAAGATGCACCTCCGAAAGATGTGAGGTGCAGGTGAAGGAGCTTACCTCGGTGAAGGTCCTGACTGAGCACCCAGATGATACTCTTGTTGGAAGTCCAAGCCCTGATCTCCTGTGGAGAATATCGAACCCCGGAGAAATGCCGAGGCCAGTGCAGAAAAGAAGTTTAAATTAAAGAATAGACCAGAGACTTCTCCTGAGGGCACAGGGGATCCAGAGCTGGTGTCTGCATAACTGGAGCACCTATCCACACTAACTGCCTGTCCTTTGTTCTTGCTTCACCTCCGACTCTAATTTCAGGAAGGATTACTGCTGTAACTGCAAATGGATGGTGACCCCCTGGTTGCCTCAGCCGAGAGGGTGACCTGGGGCAAGCAGTTCAGGGTTCCCTTTTAGAAATCGGGTCTTTTTTAGGGAACCAATAAAAGCCTGGTTTGGAAGCAACAGGTTGTAAGGTCATTTGAGAGTCAGGTGATCTGTGAGAGGAACGATATGAGTCCTAGAATAAGATTCATGCAGCAATAAAGGCTGCAGCATGCGGACATGCTGGTGAGTACAATGGTGAGGACAGAGGTTAAGGATGTTTCCCGGCAGGAAGTGTTGTACCCGAAGAAAATAAAATCATCCAAGCCGACCACCTAAAGCCAAAAGAAGCCTTTATTTTTTAAGCTGGCCAGTGACGATCACTCTTACGCCTAAAAGCAGGGTGCTGGGGGATCTCGCGTTAGTTCTTTTGTTGCCAGCATTTATAGGGCTCGGGAAGGGATTAGGGTTGGGTTATAGGGAGGGGATTAGGGTCTGGCTGACTCTCTCTCCTGATGGCACTAGAGAATCTTTTGGGGAAGTATAACAGAGGTTACCAGAGCCAGGGACTACCATGCTGTTCCCATGACAAGGCTGGCCAGGACATGCCCTCTATCTGGGAATGTCAATCTGTAAGGATGTCAGTCACATTGCCAGTGTTATGGGGAATGTAAACACAGCATTCAGTTCTACCGAAGGGCAAGCCATGAACAATGGCCTGGGGAGACCAGGGCGGGCCCTGTGAGAACCCAAATCAGCCAGCCCCACGTGAAGACGGAACCCCTAACCACCTCGGGTCCTGCCAACCACCATCCTCCTAACTGAAGGACATGGTTACCTACCTGTCCTCCCGCCCACCCTAAATGATTCCACCACCCGAGGTCGGCTTCCCGCCTCCCTCCTAGTCATTTGTGTGCCCTGTGCTTTCATTTGGTTCCCTGACCAGGAAACAGGATGTCTGGGGGTTCTTTTTACTCCTCCCATTTCCAACGAACCTCCAGTTTTTCTCTCCATGAGCCCTCCGTATCAGAGGCCACCTTCTACCGGGTACCCATCACTCCCAGAACAAGGTATGTGTTTGGGAGAACACCAAAGGTCCCGCTTCACTGCCACCCGAAGCCTCCAGTCACCACGGCCAACGCCAGAGCCCTAAGCCTACTGCCACCAGCTGAGGCGTGACCCACCCCAGAACTGCCTTTTCCTCCCTCAGGCACTGTGATCACCACCGTGGCTCCTGCTCCTTTGCCATCTCACCCAGTCATGAGTCTGCGGCCCCCTGGTCGGTCTGCCAGTCCAAGAACACGGGGATCATTACCAACCCAAGCCACCCAGGAGGGAGCACAACTCCAATGTCTGATCCTCAATCCTTGAGCCTCGCGGGAATTCTGTGCACAGCTTCCAGCCGCTGCCCGAGCACGAGCTCCCCTGACCTCCACCTCCTCCTCTGCTCCCCGCTCCCCAAAAGCGCCCGGCCGCCGCCACAGCCACATGGCTCAGGCTGCTCCCATGGTCTCCATTCCTCACACGCAAGCTCACCCCTCCAGGATGGGGCTCGTGCCACGGGAGGAAGCACACATGCTGGCCGCACCCCAGGATGGGTGCTCCAGGACCCCCAGGATGCCACAATGTCATCCACCATCTTGCATCAGAAGAGGTGGATTGGAGCCCCCCTTCACCCTGGTGTTGGGAATGCCTGTCCTGACTTGCTTCAGTTTCTTTTCTGTGGGAGAACTTTCTTTTGTATCAATCTCATTCCAGAATTCATGTCTTTTTGTTTCTCTCAGGAGCACCCACCCCCCGAGACAACTTTACAACCTGTTTTTTCC
>JAJEJO010004999.1:0-18428 GCA_020662805.1 Glaucomys volans | reverse complement strand
CCCTCTCGTCTTCTTTCTTGCTGTCTTGTGATGCTTTACTAAAATAATTAACGGCCATGTCATTTTTTTTCCTAGGACTCATTTTTTTTAAAAAATTGTATTTTTTTTTTGAGCTCATGATTTTAATCTGGCACACCAAAGTTAATATGTTTTTCTGATCAGACTTATTTTATTCAACTATAAAGTTTTTTTGCATTGCTTTGTTCAGAGGCCAATATGCAAAAGCTATAAGGCCTTTATTTCTTTGGTTTTTGTATGTGTGTACACCAACATATTGTCCTATGTGTGTGTATCCAAATTAAATGAGCTCATAAGTTAAAATTTTAAAAAATGGATCCAGGTGCCTTTGATTCATGTGGTTTGAAAGGTTGTTTACATTGGGTAAACAAACAAGAATGAAGGATTTTTCTAGGTGGTCAAACAACTAGTATAATAGAGATAGAGATAGAGATAGAGATAGAGATAGAGATAGAGATAGAGATAGAGAGATAGAGATCTCTCCATTGTTTCCCGGATTGTTCTTCAACAAGGAAGAGGTAAATGCTGTTCAATGTGCTTGTCTGGTTTGGGATTCACTGTAAATGTATTTGTTAGAGACATCTGATTAATTTACAGAGCTATCCTTTACCCACAGTCCAGTCTAACAGCTGATGGGGTCTGGGGAATGACCATTGAGAGTCCGGCACCGCTTTGGCCCTCTGAGGTCGGGGGAACCCCAGCCATGGCTCACACAGCTACAGTTGAATCCCCCGATGGACTATTCCCCCACTTACATCCCTCACCCTGACCATCCTCTCCCCAGTTCCTCCCCTCCACAATACCCTGCAGAGCCCTAATTCTTGGTCATTTTGTTCCTGCCTCCAACACTGGCCTTCTCATTCTCCAGAGAGGTAAGACCTCTGTCCCGACTCCAGCAGATAGGTACCCTGTCCAAGATACCACCTTTTGGATAGACAGAATCCCAGTCTATCCACTGAGGGTGGGGTAAAGACATTTCCCCAGTCCCCAGTGTGGAAAGTCCAGTCCAGTGGCTGGCACACCTGTGACTTCAGAGGGCAGAGGATGCTCTGCTCCCAGCAGTCACTTCCACGCAGCCTCTCCAAATATGGGAGTTACCCAGTTCCCAGAGACACCCCCTTGGGCCATCTCTTCACCAATTTTAAGGCCCTCTACTCCCAACTGACTTCAACATTTAATGCTTCATTAGGCTCAGCACTCAAATTTGGCCACAGTATAAATTAGATAATCAGGGCCCATGGCCCAAGTACAGAACTCTTGATAAAGAAATTCTCCACACTCTGGAGAAATATTTAATGCAGAATGGCAAAGGGTCTAAGGTACCCCCCCTCCAGGCCTTCTTTTTCCCCTCTCAAGCCCCTCCTTATGCCAACCTTGTTCCACTTTGCAGTTACTAATTACAGACTTTTAACAGCCCCAGACATAGCAATTGAACCCCCTCCTTACAGATCCTGCATCAGGCCCCTCTCCCCAGAATTCCACTGCTCCCCAGTCAAGTCCCCTTCTGCAAAGTCCCACTGCTCCCACATCTGACTCCTCCCTGCAGAGCCCCACTGCTCCCCTACCAGATCCACCTCCTCGAACTCTGCACACAAGCTCCCCGTGTCACCTGCCATCTCTTCCTGGTGCATGGTCTTAAACTCTCCCAGCAAAACACATGTTCCCTCTCCAGGAGATGACAGGCACTGAAGGTATGGTCCAGGTCCATGTTCCCTTCTCCATGACAGATATGTCCCAAATAGAGGACAGATTGGGATTATTTTCTGAAAACACTGCTAGATATAGGAAGGAGTTCGCCCATCTGACTCAGGCCTACCACCTTACTTGGGCAGACGTGTACTGCATATTAACATCCACCCTGACCAATGATGAATGTGCTGGCATTGGCAGGTGATCAGGGACCATGCAGATCTCCTACATGGTCAAAACCCCCATATCCACCCTACAGCAAAGGCTGCTATGCTACGGCTTAACCTGATTAGACATGAGCCTCAAGATGATGGAGTCATGATTACTTGCCTCCTTGAAGGTATTACAAAAAATTCTCATACCCAGGTTAATTAGGACAAGGTAAAGGAAATTACCCTGAAGAAAACCCAGCCCTCTTTTTATCCCGACTTACAGATGCCATTACCAAATATACAAATAGAGACCTGAATAGTCCTAGTGGCATTCTCTTCCTCCATATTAATTTTATTAGGGGGTCTGCACCTGACATTCGTAAAAAACTTAGGACACTAAGAAAAGGGTCCCGAGACACCTCAACAACAGTTCTTAGACACTGCTTTTAAAGTGTTTAACAACAGGGAAGATGAGGCCAAAAGGAGAGATACAAACATCTTGAAGCTAAATATCAGCTCCTGGACTCAGCCATCCCGAGCCCAAGGAAATCCTCTATGGCTCATGGTCCCACCAGTCCTTCTAATATACCTTCTAGGCCCTGCTTCTGGTTTGGGCAACATGGACACTGGGCAAAAGCCTGCCCTAACCTGAGGCCCCTCTTCAAGCCCTGTCCCAACTGTGAACAATGGGGACACTGGGAGGTGGATTATCCCCAGGGAAGGACACCCCTCCCCACAGTACAGCTGCCCAATTACCAAGTCCCATTCACCAAGTAACTGGAATGAGGGGGCCCGGACTTCACTGCCCCTGTCACCAGGTGTCACATCCAAGGAGCCCTGGGTTACAGGGATGTTGAACAACCATGCAGTTTCACTTGTGGTTGACACTGGGGCAAACCTTCACTTTTAACTCAATGGCAAGGACAAACTTTCAATCAAATACCCCAATTATGGGGCTGGAGTTGTGGCTCACTGGTAAAGCACTTTCCTGGCACATATGAAGCACTGGGTTAGATCCTCAGCACCACATATTAATTAATTAATTAATTAAAAGTCCATCGACAACTAAAAAAATACTTTAAAAAAACAAATACTTCCCCACCCCCCTACTGGGTCAAGATCTTCACTAATTAAAAGCCTCCCTCATCATTCCCCCTTTAAAGTCCACTACCATCTTTTTAATACATTCTCACCTGGGTCTGGTCCCTGTACCGTCTAAGCCTCCTGAGTGTCCTTTGCTTGCTGGGATTAACCCCACAGTCTGGGATACTTCTCAACCTCAAATAGCAAGACACCATTGCCAGGTTCATATCCAGCTAAGACACCCCACCCCCTAGGTTACCCTCCCCCAATATCCTTTAGCTCCTCAACCCTCAGAGGGTTAAAGCCCATCACCTCCCATTTATTACAGGCCAAACTCCTCCTACCAACCCACTCTCCCCATAACTCCCCCATTGTCAGAGCAAAGAAATCCAGTGGCCAGTTCTGGCTAGTACAGGACCTCAGAAAAATCAGTGAGGCAGCTATCCCCACATACCCTGTAGTGCCCAACCCCTACACCCTTTCATCTCATTCCCAGCCTCCACCACACACTTCTGTGTGAGACCTGAAAGACGCCTTCTTTGCTATCCCCTCCATCCTGCCTCACGCTCACCTTCACCTTTACCTGGACAGACCCAGACACCAACTACTGGCAGCAGCTTACCTGGACCCTTCTCCCACATGGCTTCTGAGGTAGCCCCCACTACTTTGGCCAGCCTCTCCAGTGTGACCTGGCCACCCTAAATTTATGCCTTGGCCACTTCATATAGCATGTAGATGAGCTCCTGCTCTGTAGCCCTTCTCTAGAACATTCCATATGTCATGCTAGCATCCTGCTCAATTCCCTGGCCTCCTGGGGTACCAGGTTTCTCAGCCTAAGGCCCGGCTTTGATCCCCTCAGGTGCAATATTTAGGCACTCTATTAACCTCCACATCCCTCACCATACCCCCAGAGAGTCTCCGGGGTTTAAAGGATATTCCCCTGCCCTCCAAAAAAGTGATATGCTCTTCCTCCTAGGCCTTTTAAACTATTTTTGCATCTAGATATCAAAATTCTCCATCACAATCAAATCCCTTTATGAAGCTTCCAAAGGGAACCATTCAGATCCTCTTCCATCTCCCTGTGATTTTCCCTCTACCATTTCTACTCTCCAGAACTCTCTTCTCAAATCCTCAACTCTTGGGGCTGGAGTTCAGTGGGAGAGCACTTGCCTGGCATGTGTGAGGCCCTGGGTTCAATACTTAGCACCACATATAAATAAAATAAAAGATCCATTAACAACTAAAAAAAATTTTTAAAAAAACCTTCAACTCTATTTGCCAAACCCTGATAAGCCTTTCTTCCTGTCACTTCACTCAGAACATGGCCAAGTCTTCCCAGTTCCTTACCAGAAGTCAGGGAATACCTCCCACCCTATTGCATTCCTATCCAAACAATTAGACACTTTATCAAGGCTGGCCCTAATGCCTCAAGGTTTTATCGACAGCAGCTCTCCTGATCCCTGAGTCCAGAAAATCTGTGTTATATCAGTCCATTACTGTTCTTACCATACACACTCCCTCCCAGATCTTCTCAGTCATCATTCATTTCTTTCCCTTCCCGGCAGCAAGAGTCCAATTACTGAATGCACAACTCCTGGATGCCCTAACTAGCTTCCAGCAAGACTCCTCATTAAACTCTACCTCCCTTCTCACAACAAAAACCCCTCTGCCCCTGTGATTTCTCACTCTTGTCCTGACACCCTTGATTTCTTTTTTTTTTTTGGAACCAGGGATTGAACTCAGGGACACTCGGCCACTGAGCCACATCCCCAGCCCTATTTTGTATTTTATTTAGAGACACGGTCTCACTGAGTTGCTTAGGGCTTCACTAAGTTGCTGAGGCTGGCTTTGAACTCGCGATCCTCCTGACTCAGCCTCCCAAGTCGCTTGGATTACAGGCCCGCGCCACCACGCCCGGCTACCCTTGTTTTCTTGATGACTCCTTTTTCATATAACTGAAGCTGCTTATCCTTTTGCCCAAAATTCCTAATGTCATTTTCTCTGATGTCCTGCCCCCTTTTCTTCACAACACTCAGAGACAAATTAGATTTACATTTACCTCCCCTTCGCCTTTCTCCTCCTCAAATTTTTTCTTCTCCATATGTTTCCTATGTATCTTTAACAGCCACACCAGACCTGAAACAATGAAGGCCAGAACTGCCTGGTTCCTGGTGGTTTTCCTGGCTACTCCCTCTTAATATTCATCCTCTTAAAATCGCTTTTCTTCCCTGTATTTTTAATTTTATACAGAATCAGTTTCTTGGAGCTAGGGTTGTGGCTCAGCGGTTTAGCGCTAGCCTAGCACGTGTGAGGCACTGGGTTCGATTCTGAGCACCACATGTAGATAAATGAATAAAATAAAGGTTCATCAACAAATAAAAATATATGCATAAATAATTTTTAAAAAAGAAGAATCAGCATCTTAGTAAGATGACCCAGTTAGCCCACACCTGCTCCCGGGAACATCTCAAAACCATTCTCCTGCATTCACAACCAGTTCCTGAAATCACGACAATGAAGGATTGCCTGCGGTTATTATTAGGGCAGTTCAGGGTAACTGGATGGGGGCAGGGCGCGCAGAGAAACAGTGTACACTGCACAAGTCCGAGGGAGCAACCAAACAGGCGCTGACAAGTGACCCTAGCCAATCGCAGGAGGACACGGAGTTCTCAAGCTTCCCCCCACCCCCGCCCCTCCACCCCGGGGTTAGAAAACGCAGCCCCATAGGGGCCACGTGGGACTTATCCAGCCCAGCACCCTGGTGGACTGGGCCAACAGAGAGCCGTCCAGCAATAAAGTTTCTTTTTGATTCACATCTGGCCTGTCTGTTCTCCGGTTACCATCGTCTGATCAGGTTACCCCAGACTGACCTTACAGTTATCCCAAAGCTCCTTCCATATACACCCCTCCTCAGCTCCAACCGCCAGAATCCCTGTGTCCTCTCCCAGAATTCTTTGACAGCAGGAAGCAACCCGATGTGATATGGAGGCCTCCAATTCATTGTACCCCTTTCAGAGTCTGGAATGAAGAATATGGTTACCTACCTGTCCTCCCACTCCACCCTAAATCCCACGCCCTAGATGATCCCGCCACCAAAATCCTCCCATGCCAGCCAAAAGGGCCTGCCAAAAGTAACACTCCTCCCATGGCCTGCTCTGCTAAGGCTGTCTATAAAGCCCAGAACCTCTTGGCCAGCTGAATTTTACACCTGAAATTGAGTCACATCGGGTGTTTGACCTACTGACCCCGCAGCTGAATAAAGAAGAGTTTGCTGATTGGAGGTCTGTTTCCCGCCTCCATCATTTGTGTGCCACGTGCTTTCACTAACGGTTTCAAGCTTTGCCACGAGGACTCACCCTCTTGGTTCAGGTTGTTCCGCTGGCTCTAGCCAACCTCTGGCCCCGCCTCCAGTCTCATCCACCTCCTCAAGGCCTGGCTCGGCCCGCCTCCTCTCTGAAACCCGCTTCCTGGAACCGAGTCCTAGACAAGGGGCCCTATCCTACTAGGGGCCTTTCTCGCTGGTCTGTGAGGCCCCGCGTTTCTAGCGACGGCCAGTGCGCTGCAGGACCCGTGGAGCAAGACTGGCAGTGAACGCTCCTGAATACGGGCCCGATGCAGAGGGTTCAGGCAGGAGAGCAGGTAGACAGCTCAAGAAATGTCACTGCCTCCCTTTATTCGCCACGGAGCCCAGCGGACAGTTAGGGTCGGAGGGCCGAATGCTGGGGATGTGATTTCTGTGACCAAGGATCCAGGAGAGAGGCTGGGTAGGTGCATGATGCTTGCTTGGAAAAGTGCCGGGGGTTGATCGCAGGGCACCCTGCAGCCCGCAGCAGGTGTCGGTTCCCGCATCCTCCCCTGGCCTGAGCCACCGGTCCAAACCCCGCCCAGAACGCTGGGGGCGGTACAGGCGGCCAGCGCCAACCAATTAGCGTACGCTGGGGCGGGGTCGGTCCTCACGCAGGCTCTGATTGGCTAGCTCGTGGCACGCGCCAAACTCTTGACTGTTGGAATCGCTTTCTCGCCTGAGGAGGAGGCGCTTCGCCTACGAAGCTCCAGTGAACTGGGGTGGGAAGTAGATGTCCCAACCAAAGTGGCGCCACTAAGGACGTCGCCGAGTCCTAGGGCTCGTCTGTCTCCTCTGGGCTGCCTCCCCGCTGGGCTGCTGCGATGACAACGCAGACTACCTCTGGGAGGAGCAGCAGCGGGACCTGGAGGCGAGCGTGGTAGTGAAGAAGCCTGGACCCTCCCTAGAAGCAAAAGGGCTCCTGGGGCGGGTAGGACCCGGTTCCCAGCCTTCTGCCCTGCAGGAGGTGCGGGATGTAGTGTTCAGCCTTAATTGGGAGGTAAGATCCGACTGTAGCCATTTGAAGTATAGCGCTCCCCTTTGCCCACACCAGTTGTGACAGTAGCTAATGGTGCAGATCTTAACCACCAGCTCCTCTGTCAGGCCCAGGGCTACACTGTGTTAGGGATAAATAGAGGCGGACAGCCCGCCCAGGTGCGCTTGCCACCCAGCTTTGGTAGCACACCCTCTGGCAGAAGTAAAGTTTGCCCTGCCGACCCACTTCCGAGGACGTGGGTATTTCTTGTGCCACCTCGGTATTTCTAATAGTGGAGACTAGGTTCTGGGGAAGCACCACCCTGGGTAATAGACCCTTAGGGGATTGTCCTACCACTAATCACCATATCCCCAGAGAACTGGGGGTTCCTGTTTACTGTCGGCTTTTACAATTGAGAGAGACAAGAATGCACTCAGGGTTCCAGAGCCCTTA
The DNA here is from genome assembly GCA_020662805.1 of Glaucomys volans. NCBI lineage: Eukaryota > Metazoa > Chordata > Mammalia > Rodentia > Sciuridae > Glaucomys > Glaucomys volans. Next base: position 10,714 of record JAJEJO010004999.1, on the reverse strand, counting down.
CCAGCTGAACATCCTGTCCCGCTCTCCGTCATTACCCCAATATTATGGGCATGATAGAGAATTGCCCTGCAGGTCCCTCCAGCCATTCGGAAGCCTCAGGGCAAGTGGGGCCCAAGAAAGGACTCCTTGCCAGCTGGAAAGCTAATGTTTTGTGGTCTCCAGGAGAAGGCCCAGTGGCTGTATAACCTTGGACTTGATGTGGCTACTGGTACCCTTGTGAAGACCATGGGTTTTTCAGACGTGGGTTGTGAGGAGAACATGGGGTTAGGGTTAAAACAGGAAAATAAGGCTGACCTGAGGCAGAAAACTGGGACAGATGGAACATATATATCAGTATTTAACTACCTAAGCTGGACTCACCTCAGGAGCTCAAGTGATCCTCCCTCCTCAGCCTCCTGAGTAGCTGGGAATGCAGGTGTTCACCTCCCTACCTGGCTCTCCCCTGTTTGTTTGTTTGTTTGTTTGTTTATTACTAGGGATTGAACTCACTAAATCACTGAGCCACATCCCCAGCACATTTAATATTTTATTTTGAGACAGGCCTTGCTAAGTTGATAAGGCTGATTTTTGAATGTGAGATCTTTTCTCAGCCTCCCAAGTCACTAGGATTATAGGCATGTGCCACTGTGCTCAGCTCCATGTTGCCTCCCGATGGAAACAAAAGATGCAGTAAACATGAGCAGTGGGTGGGCCTGCTGCTGGTGTCACAGGGCATATTGCTTTCCACTATATTTCTTTTTTTATAAGGTAAAAAGACTACACTCTCATGATCAGAAGTGAAGCTTGGTAAATACCGTCATTTACTATCGTCGAGTATGCTGTGCTCATAACTGCACGTGCCCTACTTTTATACCACTGGCTACACATAGGTATGTTTACACTAGCATCACCACACACGTGTAGCATGTTGCACGATGTTGAAATGGCTGAGGTCATTAGGCAATAGGTTTCCAACTCCCTCATATGCATTCTATGTGATCGTGCTTGAGTAATCCGTCCTTGTGTGGCCCACAGATGTCCTTGGGGTCTCTAGTTTGCAGCAGTAGGGTTGGTCTGAAGAATCCAGCCTGGCCACGCATAGTGGCACATGCCTGTAATGCCGGCAACTCAGGAGGCTGAGTCAAGGGGATAGCAAGTTTGAGGCCAGCCTCAGCAACTTAGTGAAGTTGTAAGCAACTCAGTGAGAACCTGTATCAAAATGGGGATGTGGCTCAGGGATTTAGCACCCCTGGGTTCAATCCAGTTCCAAAACAAACATACAAAAATGCCCAGCCTCCTGGCATAAGCAGAAAAGGAAGCCTGCACTGTGTGCCCCACCTAGACCTCTTCTCTGCCTTCCCTACCATGAAGCATCCTCTATAAACCCTTGGATAAGATTGCTGAGGTCAAGTCTCTGTTGAAAGAGGTGAATTGGTGAGTGGGAGGGGATGGGCATTTCCTGAGCAGGCAAAGTGGGGGCTCTCCCTGGGGAGCCTGTGACACAACATGGTGGTCACTGCACAGGGTTTCTGATGTGGCCTCAGGAAGGGCTTCCCTAGTTCTCCTCCAGGGCAGAGGCGATTCTGGTCCACACCTCCCAATTCTCTCCCTCTGTGGCCCTGGTCTATAACTTCTTCTTCCCAATTCCAGCTCAGCTTCTTGCTATGGTGGAAACCCAGAGGGTTTGGCAGAGCTCCGCCCTGTGTCCTGAAGCAGGTGCTACCTTCCAGAGCCTGTTAGATGTCACTTCCCTGCCCATTCTGCCTGTCTTGCCAAGGTGGGCAGACTCCTGAGGCCCTCAGTGTTGTCCCAATGCCAGCTTGGTCTTCCTTGTAGTGGAGGGCTGTGTGGAATAGCCATGACCTGCCTGTGGACAGGGGGACCTCGTGACAAATGAGGGTGGCAATGCAGGGGCTGGTGTTTGGGGGCTGTCCTAACACTCCCTCTGTTCACAAGTGCCCACCCCTCTGTGGGGCCATTTCAGGCTCAAAGGACTCTAGACAAACCTGGAGACAAGTGTGGGGAAAGGCCGTGTGTGGGACTGAGCAGTGGATCCTGGTGGAGGTGGTCAGTTAGTGACACCCTACCCTGGGCTGTGCTTTCCTCACCACACCTGCTTCATCTGCCACCTTTTCACCAGTGTACAAAACAGGAGAAGAGCATCCCAGAGAGAGAGCACGCAGGGTGGCGTGGGAGGCACCAGGCTCCTCCGGCACACTTTCCCACTCCTCGATCTCCTCCTCCTCTTCTTTCCAGCTCCCTGGCTTGCAGGGGGCATCTGGCTACCTTCAGAGCTCTCCTCCTGTTCCCCTGCAGGTATGAGGTAGATGACATTGACGAAGAAGGCAGAGTGAGTGTCTAGGCTGGGGTTGGCGACAAGGTTCCTGGCAAAAAAAAAAAAAAATGGTGCCTTGCCAGCCATGAACTGATTTGGTTGATCCCCAGGAGACTCACTCTGAGCCACCACTACATCATCCCACTGCCCCAGGGAAAGGTAACCCTGAGACAACTCCAAGGACTTACCCAGAAGGAGCAGCTGCTACTGGCCCTGAGTCCCCAGACCACCTACCTGTACTGTGCCCTGGTCCACAGTGGGTAAGGCAGCCTCCACCAACAGTGTTTTCAGGAGACCAGACAGGTCATGGGGTCATCTTCCCAAGTCCTTCCCTTTCCTCCTCTCATGGTCTTAGACTTAAACAGCATGCATCTGCCCAGTGATCTCCTCCTGCCCAGCTTGAGAGCCTGAGTCAGCCCCAAAAGGGAAGACTGCTCTGCTGTCCATTCTCCCCTCGACAGCTAGAGCTGGACACATGTCCCGTCGTCTCCTGGCTCCCATTCCCCCACCCCCAGCTCTTGTTGACACTGACACGTGTCCAGGTTACCTGCCTGCTGCCCTCTGATTGTGTTTTGTCCTCTTAACACAGGGATCCAGAATGGAACAAGACCCCTTGCCGTTTCTAGCCTGTGGGAAACGAGTCTCCGTTCTTCTTCCGGCTCTTTGTTCCCTGCCCTAAGCCCCCTTCCTTGCTGAAGACCAGCTTTGGAACAGCAGGGACTGAGGTGAGTATCCAGACCTCTTCTCTCCAGAGTGGAAAATGAGGATAAGAAAGGCTGGGAGCTCAGGCGTTCCTGCTGGTCCAGCCCAGGAGGATGATGGCCCTCTTCCCTCTCTTTAATATGGCCCAGAAGTACAAGGTGACTTGTAAGGAATCAAAGAAAACACAAAGCTACCAGTCGAGATGGCACATGCCTATAAGCCAAGCCACTCACAAAGCTAAGGCAGAAGGATTGCACGTTTGAAGCCAGCCTTAGCAGCTTAGCAAGAACTTGTCTCAAAAGAAAAGGGCTGAGGGTATTGCTCAGTGGTAGAGCACCCGAGTTCAGTCCCCAGTACAAAAAAAAAAAAAAAGGGGGAGGCTGGGCGTGGTGGCACATGCCAGCTGCTCTGGAGACAGGAAGAGCTCCAGTTCAAAGCCAGCCTCAGCAACAGTGAGGCACTAAGCAACTCAGTGAGACCCTGCCTCTAAATAAATACCAAAAAAAAAAAAAAAAGGGCTGGGGATGTGGCTCAGTGGTTGAGTGCTGCTGAGTTCAGTCCCCAGTTCCACCCCCCAAAAAAGGGGTGGGGGAAGCTGGCTGGCAGACTGGAGGTCTACTGTTGCCATCCTTATGGGTGAAAGCAACAGGATTTTCTATGCTCAAATAAATCTTTCCCTTCAACTGTGTGTCTGGGCCTTCCTGCTGGAGACCTTCTTACCCGACCCAGACAGGGCAGATGGGGGCTGCAGAGGGCAGAGGGCCCTACTTTGTCCCAGTGGGATTTATTTTGCCTCAAGTGTTCTCGTGGCTTCCAACAGAGACTCCTTGTTGGACACATCATATTTTATTCCTGAGGTCATGGGTCAGGATTGTGCCCAAGCTCCCCATGATACCGCTCAGAGCTGCCAGCGGAAGTTGAGCTTGCAGCCTGCCATCTTCTCAGCATAGTGGGCATCAAAGTGCTCATTCTGGGCCATAGTGAAGACGGATTTCCAGTCCCCTGTGATGCCTGGGGAGGGAAAGAAGGAGGCCTGAGTCCCACCCAAACAGGTGGCCCCAAGTGACTCAGGGCAGGCTCTGGCAAATAGTTCCACACTCCCTTCTCCAGACACCCACTCTGACCAGCACACACCTTTCCTCATGAAGGCAGAAATACTGTGGTCCATCAACTCAGTTGGTATGGTGCTGTAATTAGTCATGGGATTCTTCTTCATCTCCTTGAAGGATGTGTGCTGGACAATATGATCCACAGTCTCCTCTGACAGAGAGCGCCCTAGGAACTCCAGGATCTTTCTAGTCTCCCTTTTGGGGTTCTGAAGCAAGAGACAGGCTCTTCAGAGGAGGCTTGAATTGCTTACTGAGCAAACACAAGAGAAGTCCCCTCTCTGGTATCACAAGGGAGTTGGCCACTTCCACTTGGTAATTTCTCAATCCCAGTTCCTTCACTCTGGACCTCTTTCCCTGGTGGAAAACTACTAGCTCTCTGCTTTAAGGTCCTGGAGTGAGCCCTGCTTGGGGCCCTAGGAGAAAGGGCAGGGACAACCTTCTTTTAGAAATGTGGACTCAGGTTTGGCCCAGCCCTGGGCAGGGAAATATGAACACAACACACTGCTGACCCATGACCCCATGTGCAGCTGCCCAGGTGCAAGGAGATGAGGGCCATGCTGGGTCCTGCTGCTTGAGCTGGGTCTGTGGTTCCAGGCCAGAGAAGAATATGAGGAATCCAGGACTGGGTGGGCCTGCCAAAGGGGAAGATCCTGAAGGCCTTGGCAAGTTCCCTGAGGTTCCTGTCTTGGGGTGGGACATGGATGGAATTGGTAGCAGGCAGTCTCACCTCCTGCAGGTCTTCATAGAAGAGGTAGAGCACAGGGTGGGTGTGGCTCAGCTCCCACCACTCCTGCACGTGCTGGTACCAGGACCCATAGGACACTGGGGAAGGGCAGCAATGGGGGTTGGTATGAGTTTTAGGTGGCCTTCCTCAGCTCCAGCCCTCTCCTTCCTCCAGATTGGGGCTCACCTTCTCCATCCATGAAATTCTCCAGGAAGCTATCCCAGGTGCCAGGGTCAGGGTGCACCTTGGCCATTTTGTAGAAGTTGTAATAGGAGACGACCACATCCTTTGCATTGCGGGCAACATAGATCACCTGCAGGGACACACGACACTCACTGCCAGCTACACCACCCATGCACACACACTCCAGCACTGCCTCCCATCCTGCCTGCCTGGTACCCTTCACAGCACCCCTGTGGGGAGTTCTCTCTCAGCTTGGCAAAGGAAGACCCTGAGGCCTTGAGGCTACTTGCTTGAGATATTGAGGGCTACAGCAGCTGGGATTTGAAAGCAGCTTTGATGTGAAACTCCTGACTGGTCCCTGGAGCCATCCTTCATACTAATCTCACCCCTTGAATTCCACCACACACCCTGATGAAGAACAAGGAAGGCAGAGGTTCCTCCAACCCCTCTGTTAGCCTCTGAGCACAAAGGCTCCCCTGCCTTCAGATCTGCACTGAAGTCTCATTCTCCTCTTCGTCTTGTGCCATCATAGTGAGGGCAGGGGGCCTTCCCACTTGGATAGAGACAAGGCTTGAAGAGACTTTCCCAGCAGAACAAGATCAAAGCTGGAATGGCCTAGTGGCCTCCCCTGCCACTCACCTTCACCTTCTGATCCAGCAGACTCTGGGGAAGCAGGGCCAGGGGCAAATGTGTCTTGAGGAGCCGAGGGGCAGGTGTATCTTTCAAAGTTTCCAGACCTAAGGTGCAGGCAGGGGAAAGAGTGCTGAGCTGGAGCCCAGGCCTCCTGCTACCTGCCCCAGCACCCTACCACTCACCTGAGGGAACACCTGGACATTTAAACTCAAGAAAGGGCACCCGTACATAGATGGGGGCCCGGCGACACTTCTCTAAGTCACCACCCTGGTAGATCATGTCCACTATCTGGCTTACCCATGTGGTGCCTGGAAAGGAGAGAAGCAGAAGTGAGCAGGGTGGAGGGCCTCACCCTGCTGACCAAGGTAGAGACTTAAGCCGCAGTAGGGCAGCAGGGTGGCCTTCCTCACTTACCAGACTTGGGGTAGGTGCTGATGAGCAAGTCGTCAGGCCAGGCCTGGAAGCTCTGAAGTGGCCCGATCATCTCTGCAAAGTACTTGATCAGCGGGACCCCCTTCACAGTGACCAGAGGAGGGCGAGAGGTGTCCTGCACCAGCTCCATGCTGCTGAGTCGGGGGCTAGCTCCTGGTCTGAGTCTCTGAATTCCATCACAAAACAGCATTTTCTGGATTGTTGCTTTGGGATACTGAGACTTCAGGAGGTCCTGTGATCTGCCTAAGCTCACTAAGCTACTAAGTGGGAGCTGGGACTGAAAGTCAGGTCTAACTCCAGTGCAGTGGTTCACAGCTCACACCACCTGCACAAGTTCCATGACCCTAGTGCCCAACCACAGCCCAGAGCAACGTAAGCACCCTGGGGCTAAAGCCAATACTGAATTGTGGAAGCAGTCCAGCAGATTCCAGCCTATTCCTGCGTATTCTAACTTCTTGCCCATAGCCTTTGTTGCTCTTACTACTTTCTGTTTTGGATCACAGCCTAAACCCAATGGGCTCCTCTCCATCCATGCTGTTCCCCTCTTTGAGTGCCCTGGGCCATTCACACCCAGAAGCACCCCAGGCCAGCAGACCTGGGACCCCACTTGCCCACCCAAGCCCCATCTTGCTTCCAACATAGCTAACCAAGTAACAAAACTTGCTTAGGGGCCAGTCCTGTATGAGAATGAGCAAAACTCCATGACTCAGCAGATGAGGCCAGGGAGACTCTGACCAGGCTGGAGTTCTCCCTTAAGGTGGACTATTAATTCATGTGCAAAGAACAGGTAGGGCAGGGGTTGCTGCCAAGCGATCAAAGAGGTGCCTGATCAAGCTGGTCAGCACTTGGAGGATGTTGGAGTCAGGAGTTGGGCAGAGCAAGGGTGGTCTGGCCCAGTCACCCCCGATCTGGACTTACTTGGCCTCTCAGTCTCCTAGCCTTGTGGCCTCCTGGGCTTGCAGTGGCTCTGTCTCTGTCGGTGCTGTGTGGGAACCACAGAGCTGCTCTCTGAGCTGAAGGTTTTCTAGTTTCAAAGTGAGGAGCAAGCACTGGGACTGGCCGTCCTCCCAGAATTAAGGGTGGGGTTTCAGCTGGGGGAAGTCTTTGTTACCCTGTTAGCAAGAAGCCAGGACTGGCTGTCCTCCAGGAAGGAACGGGTGAGGTCAGGGGTGAGGGACATCTTGCTAAAACCTATCTGAAACTCGAGATGTGGGTTTACCATATAGCAAACAAAGAGCTGAAATGAGGGGAAAGGCCCGTGGGTTGGATGTTTTCTCAGCTGTAATCCAGCTCCAAAACTCCTTCCCTTCAGGGTTAGGCAACAGTCAGCTTTTTCTAATTGACCGAGTCAAGGAAGGTGAGGGGAGGGAAAAGATGGGGTGCAGGGCCACTCACCTTCCTGCCCGCTCCAGGCCAATCTCAAGACACCACGGGCTCAGGCCAGAGCAGCCACAGGCATTCCAGAACTGCAGGTTCTGAGTACTGAGTGGGCAGGGCAAAGGGACTGGGGCGGGGCAGAGCAAGGAGGGCTGTTTTTAGGCAGCATCATTCAAACAAGGATGCCAAATCCTAGGAGCCCTGGAGGGAGGCCCTGCTTCATGGCTCTTGTGGGGCCTCAAGGAGTGTCACTCATGGCTGATGGAGAACAGCCCCACAAGTGCTTTTCTTTCCCTGGGCTTGAAGGGGGCTACAAGAACAGACAGACGTGAAGGGGCTGGGGCTCAAGAGCCACAGGGCTCCCAGTAAGGGAGCCCCCACCTCCTCCTCAGTCTTTCTCTTACTGTTCACATTAAAATCCAGGACTTATCACTGAAGATGCATCGCATAAAGTATGAAGTGATTTCCAGACTACTTAAACCGGGAGCAAGAAGAGGCCCTTGTTCAGTATGATCTTTGAAAGCAACTCCTCAGTTCAAATGCCTGTACTGTTGCAGGTCTCCTCAACCAAGACTTGTGAAAGCACTTTTCCCTTGGAGTCTTGCAGGCTGGCAGAAAAGGAGGAGGGACTGCCAGAGCAGCCAGTGCTTGTCCAGAAGCTGCCAGATATGACCCCCACCCCCAAATCAGAGCTGTCTTCTATAACTATTGAGTAATTTTGTGATTTGACTTTATTTTTGGTTTTTGGAAAGTGCCTGTGCTTGGCCTTGTACTTTTAAAGTTAATTTAAGTTTTGAACAAGAAAGTGGGAAAGAACTTCCTTTTCCCTTTGAAAGCCCTGTGATTAATGTTTTATTTTTCATAACTGAGAGATTGCTCCTGTAAGTACACTGCCATGTTGAAAATGATGTTGAAACAGAATCGGAACTGTGAGACTTAAAGAGAACCAGCTGACTTAAAATATTTACCAGTTTGTTCTTCCATTGTTAAAAGTAGGCTGACAACAGATCATTAAGAAATCAAATGACTATTGACCTTCCTGAACTGAAGGGTCCTTGAGAAACAAATTACTAAATGGAATTTGACAAATGATTCAAGTAGGTGTTTACTCCTAAATACAGAATGTTGTAAAGCCTGTTGTTTTAGAAGTATTTATGGTAAGCATTCATAAAAGTTATTAAGGTAAATACTTTTGAAATGCAGCATGCTCTTTTTTTAAGGTTTCTCATTTCTATTATGATTTTTCATGATGAGAATTTGGAAATAGGTAGGCATTCTTTGTACCTATATAGTACCACTCAAAAGGCAAAGAACATGATTGAGAAAAGTCAGTCTATCAAGAATCTATCACAGAAACTATTTTAGTACTCCTTTTTTAACTAAAATTGATGTTTACCTGGTTTTGAATGTTAATGCCTGGCTAACTAGGTCATTGCCCCAATCAGTTTCCTCCTTACCCCATCAACAATACTTTCTCTCCATATACTAGTATGCTACCATGTAAATGAAAAATATTGGAGATCTTCTGTTTTGTGTATAGGTTTATATATTGGTGGGTATATTTTTACTGTGCTATTTGGACAAAATAAAGAATTCTGTGTTGAGGCAAAAAGAAAAACATCCAGTCTAGCTGGACACTGGAGGTCAAGAGGCTCACAGTCATGGGTGTGAGTCTCCTGAGACTTCCAAGAATTTTGTGTCCTCTGTGCCAAGCTGGGCAAAGCCAGACAAGGGTCTCCAAGCAGGGGAGAGACTGGTCACGTGTTTGGAGCAATGGCCCCTCTTCCCATTTCTGTTCCCCTCACCCAGACCTCCCCACAGACACCAGAAGATAGCCTTAACTCAAAATATTTTATTATACTCAAATAAAAATTGTCCAGTATGGCTGGTGGCCACTGGGGGACAGAAAAATTATAGGGTTGGGGTTGAGGAGGCTAAGGGTCAGATGTCCAGCATGTCTGTCCAGTGTTCCTGTGGAGATATGAGGTTGGTCAAAGGCAGCCTAGGGGATGGAGGTGGATGAGCAAGCAGGGCCCAGAATCACCTCTCACCTCTTCTAATTCTGAGTCATCCTCTTCCTCCTCAGTGCCCATCCGGCACAGCCGGATCAGGTCTCCCCAAAGCAGTGAGTTCTCACAGCTGCCAGGGGTGCAGTTGATAGGAGATGATACCAAGTCAGGCTTCTCAAGCCCCCTGCAGCCCTAGCCCAGGTGCCAAGGACTCCACTACTCGAGCCTAGACTGGACCACTGGGCACCTTCTCCCCAGAGCTAGACCAGGCAGGAAAGAGAACAGCACTCACCTAGGACATTGGCCCTCCAGGGGCAGAAGCTGCCCTGGCTCTTCCTGAAGGAACTCTTCTGCCAGGCAGATCACATGGGTCCTTAGGGGACAGCCAGGGTGGGGGCAACACAGGGGACTGTCTTCATCCTGTCAGAGGTAGCAGGTAAGGAAAGGAAGATTGGAAGTAGGTTATCTACATTTATTGAGAAATCAGCAGAAGCCAGGCCTACATTTGATAACTTATTAAGTATTGATTGATCATCTGCTCTGTGCTGTATTGTTCTAAATGAGTGAATAAGAACTGCCCTCCTGGAGTTTAGTATGAAGAGTGGGAAAACTGATTAGAAGAAAGTTAATTGTAGTATGTGAGACAATAATTAAGGGCAAAAGCAGGCCCCTGCAAAGTGGCCAACACCTACAATCCAAGTAACTAAGAGGCTGAGGTAGGGGGACCCATCACATGTACTTAGCCAGGCTGGACAACTTTGGAAGACTGTATTTCCCAAAATAAAAAAACAGAGAGGGCTGGGGATGTATTGCAGTGTGGGAGTGCCCCTGGGTTTTATCCCCAGTACCACAAAAACTTCAAAAAAGGAAAAAACAAGCTCAAGGAAGATATTTTTTTTTTTTGGTATGTTTGTTTTAGTTTGGGGTAGTGGGGAGGGGACCCAGAGGAGCTTAACACTGAGCCACATGCCCAGCCTGCATTGTTAGTCTCTAACATTGGCAGAGCTGTCAATCAATGCGTCAGTGAGTTGTTGCCCGTCTGCTCAATAAACGTCTTGACCTCAAGTCTTCTGAACCCTAGTCCTGCCTCTACTTGATGTGGATCTCACCTGAAGGGCACGGGCACAGAGGGTGCAATGGGATTGCGTGCCCGGGTCCTTTTCATGCTCCCTGTCTACGACAGGCCCAGCGCAGCGCTTTGGGGCCTGGACCCGGGGAGGTAGTGGGCCGA
>JAJEJO010004998.1:592119-603629 GCA_020662805.1 Glaucomys volans | reverse complement strand
AGTAACTAGGTCAATTCTGAGATCAGCCTGAGAACTTTCAGAATCTATGACCTACATGGATATATCTTTTTTTATCTGTTGTAAAAACGAAAAATGCGTCTATTTTCTATTATGTTACTGAGTTTCCACACTATTTCTACCAAATAAAAGCGACTAGTAAATAAAACAGAATTCTTATAATTCTTTGACTTGTTAAGTCAATGTTTTGTTTGCTTAGACCATAAATTATGATAACTAATGAATTATTCTGTTTCATAAAGTTTCATCTTCCTTTATCAGAACTGAATGTACACTTAAAGAAACAATTTTAAAACAGTAATACAATTCAAAATTTTAACATGTAAATCTGAAAGAAATTTTGGAGGTATCTATTCCATTATTCATATTATATGTAAGCAAAGAAAGATGCTGAGCCCACTTAGTGTCTCACAACTACAACACAGATTTTATTATATAATTGCCCTTATTTTTTTCTTTCTAGGGAACTTAACTTCTAAAATGTAAATTTTATTTTATAAATGGTTTTTAAAATTATGTTTGCTGTGACTTTACTTAGGAAAAATGAAAAATTAGCTAACAGCAATATTAATATCAACATTCAATAAACACACTACTTAAATTTTTTCACAGAAATGTGGGTAAAACTTTTTTTCATTCATCTTATGGTAAAATAACAGTCCCCATAGAAGATAAATATACAAAATAATAATAATGTTTGTGAATGATGCATCAATTTAAGTAAATGAGTCTGAAACATTATTTAGAACAATCAATTTTATAAGTATTAAGTAGCCCATAGTGTGCCAGTTTTTTTCTATCAAATCTTTAGCCTCTGAAAATTAGTGTCCCCAAAAGTTGTATGAGAAGTAAATTAGAGGACAGATGCTGGAAAAGGCAGTCTTAAGTGCATTTCAGACTCCACTAGGGAGCTAATCCAAGTGGCTGCAGAATACTGAAATATTATAGAGTATTTCAATTATGCTTGGGTTTATTTATAGGCTTAGATATTCATATTCTACTTCCAGTTTTCCATTGTATGGGAGGAGGAAATCTAGAACAACATCTTATTTTATTCTTCACATATATTACCAAGTAAAACTCAACTAAGAAATCATTCATCCAAAAATGAGAAAATGCATTTGTAGAAATGATACATTGAAGGAAAAAATACTGATATCTTTAAGCAAATCAAATTGGACTAAATCAATAATAATATCCCCCATGGCTCCATGAACATGGTGGATACATAAAGGTATTAATTGTAAACATAGTTTATGTGGTGCTTTCAACACAAGGTGAGCAATTTGGTTTTAATGGACAATGATTATTCATCATATTTCCTGAGTCATTGACAATACAGTAATAAATATCAAAATTTCCATCATTAGAGTATCCTGAAATTGAGAAAGTCCTCAAATATATCTGTGCACTATTTTACCATCAATGATGTAAACAAAATCTGAATGTTAAAAATAAACTTATTGATAAGTTTATTTATTTTTAAGTTAGTGTAGTTGATTGTAGGCAACCAAAAAAGATCTCAATGTCTTTCTAAGAGAGTAGGGTTTTCCCACTTAGGTATAAAACCAAATTTAATAGGCAGTAATTGCACTGTTTGAGAGTAATTGCAATGGTGTTATGCAAATCTGGAACTGACTATTTGAAAACTCAAAACATCTTTACAGTCTCTTGAGTAAAATCCCTTAAAGGCAGAACTGAAGGGGAAAGGCAACTTAGTTAACTGAAACCTGTTACTGTATTGTCACTTCTCAGTGAAAGGACTATACAGGGCATGAGGTAAATGGAACAAAGATGAAACTTCAAAAGCCTCAAGATAGCCATTGGTCCCCCAAACTGTCAACACAGGGGTTTTCCTGGCTCCTGTATTCAAGAATCATGGTATCTGGGATGATAATATTCCTCCTCCATAGATAAATGTGTCAGGATTTATAAATTATCAGTAAGAGTGGATTGACAATATAGTCGAGGAATTGGTTTAGATAGGTTTAACTTCTGAAACAAGTATGTAGGTAGATACAATTACAATCAGCTTTGTACAGTTGAAAAGAAATTACAGAGCAGTTAAGTAACCAAGGTGAGAGAGGTTGGCCCCATCAGAGCCAGGAATTGAATTCACTGTGGGCTCCAAGTCCATGACCTTTAAGCATCATCTGTATTGGCTCTGTAACTGCCTCTAATGCTTTTGAATCACACTGCTTTCCTGGCTCATTTTAAATTCATGGTCATCTAGCACCTTTCTGACTCTTGTTTAACTTTGTATGAGATTGCACCAATAGAGGTATAATATGCCTTCAGTTTCAATTTAAATGTTCTGGTCCTTGTGATATATGTATGTATTTAATTAATAATGTAGATATTAAATAGTAAATACCATCATTTATTTACTGCATGAGTACATCAAAGTGGAAATCTCAAAGATTCTGGCTATCTCAAAAATAAACCAAACAATGTATCTTTGTACAATGTAAAGATAAAACTAAAATTTAAAAAAAATAGAATTGATTTGGCCATAGAATCCCTTCCTTTTCTTTTTTTCCCCACTTCTTTCTTAACTTTTTAAATCAAATAAATTTTTCAGTCCTTCTATTGTGAAATTATGTAATTTGAATGTTAAACTTCCAGTGTTTTATAAAATGATTAGTGGCTTTTAGGAGGATTTCATGTATGTATTAATCTATTTAATTATCAATTAACTAATTAAATATTAATTTTAAAAATAGAAATTTTCTTTAGCCAATTAGAAACTGAAAAATATATGATGTTTTCCATTCTTGATTAATATTTATATATTTTCTTTGGAATTTGCTTCCCATCCATATTTAAGATGGCACATGTTCTATGGGGTTATTTTTATTTTTATTTTTTCCACTTAACTGTGGTGAATAATTGCCTGAATATTAATTTTGATACTTATATCTTTCATTCTACTGTGTATATTATGTAAAGAATATGTATAAACTTTGCACAATGCTATAATTTTCTATTCCTTCCACAAATCTGGAGTCTAATATACTGATATATATAAACTGTACAAGAATAGAACAAACTTCTGAGGTTCCCTTACTATGGGAACTTGAAAAAATACTAAGGAATTTAATTGTGGCACAACAAAAATGTCATGAAATTTAAAAACTGTAAGGTAAAACGAAGGACACATCCTAATTAATGACTTAGGAGAGACAAACTGCTAAGAGAAAATGGACCATGAAAACAGAAGTGAAAAGATCTGTGAAAGGGAATTTCGCTGTCCTGAAGTCTTCTATGCAAAGTTGCAACCATGCAAACAGAATCTCCTTGTTAATAACAATCTCATGACTATGTATGTGATGGACTGATTAGGATGAACTATTATAATTGCTTTCTAAAACCTCTTTCTCTTGTGAAATTTGAAATGTTTAGAAGTATTGTTAAAAATAATATTTCACAATTCTCTACATGTATGTGTGTATATTTCACAATAAGACCATTTGCAGTAAGTGGTTTCCCTCCTCCCTTCCCACTTGGTCATACCACTTTGCAGTACTATTGGTGAACAGAAACTGGGATTTTTGACAAAGGAGCAATGTTGACACAAATAATCAGTTATTTCTTAGAAAGTGGATACATTCCTGATAATGTCCTCAAGATAAGAGAAAAAAAGCAATGTAATATAATGTTGAAAAATAGTAATGATTTTTTGCAGATATGAGTACCTTTTATAACGAAAGTCTGAAATAAATCATAGAATTTTTTTTTTTTTTAGGAAAAAATAAAATGCTATTTAGTGTACCATCATCAAGGTCCTCATGTCCAAAGTAATGGTTACACTATGGATCTCTACAGCTTTACCCAAAAAGCATTCCAAATGGAAAAATTAAAAGGAAACATATTATTTTACATTCATGCTACTAAGAATTCATAACGCTTTGGAAGTAAGCAGTTGCTTTAATTCATTTGACACTAATAAACAAAATATGATGATCAGGAACATAGGGACTTTAGCAAACCAGCTCTAGATGGGAAAACATTATTTGAAGTGAGTAATGATTAAGAGGTTGGGCTCTGGAGGCCGACTGCTTGAATTCAAATCCTGGTCATTTGTATGTGACCCTAGACACATTTCTTAGCATTCCTGTTCTTCAATTTCTTTAATGTGAGATAATAACAATAGGATTTGGTTGAGTATTAAGGATGATGATATATTGGAAACACAGATGGGCGTGGTGTCCACCCAATCCCAATGGCTCAGAAGGCTGAGACAGGAGGATCATGAGTTCAAAGCCTGCCTCAGAAACTTAGAGAGGCCCTAAGCAACTCAGTTAGACCCTGTCTCTAAATAAAATACAAAATAGGACTGGGGATGTATCTCAGTGACTTAAGCACCCCGGGGTTCAATCCTCAGTCAAAAAAAAAGAAAAAAAAAAAAAACCACATACATGTAAAACATTGGCATATACTAAACACTCAGTAATTGTTTATTATTAATATTTATTCTCTGTATCACATTAGATTTTTAAGAGTGAGATACAGGATTAGGGTATTGAAAACTATTGAAATTATTAGAGCATCTGTGAAGAAAATTCTATAATTCTCATCCAACCTCTATCAATCTCACAAATTTGGTCTTGATTTTTTTCCCCTTAATTAACAAACTCTTTTATTGATATATTTGATCATATATTCTATGGAACAGGCATTGTAATGTTGATGTCATGGCCCAGATTTCTCATATATTTGTCCTTTCTTCCTTTCCTATTCTTAACATTTCCTAAACAAAAATTTTTGTGAATAGTTAAGTCTTTACATTATCATAAGCTTTTATTTCACTTTGATCTGTTTCTACAATGCTATTATTGTACAAAAAAAAGGTGAAAATACATAAACATTGAGATTAACAACTATTTTCAAACTAATATATTGCACATAAGTGACTTTAAAAACACCTATTTTTTTTCTTTTGTCAACTTTCCTTCTATCAGTATCACCTTTTTCCAATTTATAAACGTAGTAAATTAGACAATTCATTCATCTTGGCTTTAAATGTAGTGGTAAATTGAATGGGAAAACAAATCTAACTTTCTTCCAACAAGTACACCTCACAGAATCCTTTATTATTGTTTTGATGGTCAGTCACCAATCAGTCTGCACTCTGTCTTTTTCCACGTAGTAGCATGACCCTTGTTGCAACCCTGGATGTTGGCTAGATGGCTTCAGTTAGTTAGAATACACATTTTAGGAACACATTTGCTTGTTACTGGTTTTGATTAGTTCCTTTTTTCTCTCACAGTAATGAGATTTATTTGAAAAAGATTTATTCTAAGTGCAATGCTAAATCATGAAAATTATCATTTCTAGAGAATTAATTGAAGGCCCTCAAGAAATCCCTACCCTACTGAAATTGTTCTCAGATCAAGTGACTATGTAAACAAGATTAAGGACTCTTACTTGTGAGCAAAAGACCTAGGAAATTTTTGTGCAGGCAGTTTTGATTACTTTTGTATTATTGGCAAAAAAATATATATTGTAGAAATTTTAATATCTATTTTAAGGTCATAATATTTTTCACAGAAACCCAATATGGGTGTAAATAGAAATCTCTCCCCTTCAGTTAGAAGTTCTTTAGGGACCTAAGAAAGTAAAGACAGCATTCTTTGTTTTGGACCCTGAAAACAAAATAATATCCTCTTGGAACAATGAAAAGCTCAGTTCAAACTGTTTTCTTCTGAAGCATACCTACAGGTCAGGAAAATTACATAGGAACTCTTAATACTGATCAGTATTTAACTAATATTCTTTATTCTCTTTCCCCCCTTGACTTTAGCATATAAACAAACTAGCTTTTGAATATGCAATAATTTAGTAGTACTTGGATGATATACTAACAACTAGAGTTCAAGATCACTAAAATCTGAGTAAATATTTTATTACAAAAACTTTATGGGCATAGGCTTTGTTCCTCATTGTGCCACAGAAATCACAGACTTAAGACAGTAGTTACAATTTAGCTTTTTCAAAAGTGTAGAGAAATCAGCTAATAACGCAACTAACTTATTGAGAAGAGATTCCTTTCAACATAGTTTACATATTTAAGTTATGGAGTTCATCTATCTGCTATGGGCTAGAACTTCTATAATGATGTTGAAGTATTTGAAAAAATATAAGCCATAAGAAATTCAGGATTGATTCTTTTATCTTCAGGGTTAGGTGGATGATTTTTTAAATATTTCTTTAAGATAAGCAGAAAAAAATTCGTGACTCATAATCTCTATGTCCACAACTGGCCAAAATACCATTGAGAAAACAAGAAGAGAATACTAACATTATCAAGTTAATACAAATGCAAGAAGTAAAGGGGAAACAGAGTCAGGGGGCATATAAATGTAAATAGGAAGATGGTCCACTAAAATCCAGACACACCAATGGTCATATTAAATAAAAGTGAGATAAATATTGACGATAAGACTGAAATTGTCTTGATTAGATGTTTAAAAAAACTGCCCTAAGTATAAAGATTTTCTAACAGATGAAATGCAAATAAATTTAAAAATAAAGATGACTCAAAGATGTAATAATGAGAAAGGATGCATTATGCAAATGCTATTCAGAAGTTGAAGAGTTATACATATTAAAAGTAAGGTATATTACAAGAGATGCATCAGAATGCTGCATCGTGATAAAACATTTAATTCATTAGACCTAATATTCTTTAATATGTATGTGTGTAGGAACAGAAGCTGACAATATTTAGGGCTAATTTTAAGAGACCCAAAATTTCAAAACAAAAATCTTCAATTTCAGTTAGAAACTGTAACAATCTCAATAATTGAGTCCATAGATTTACACATATACACACCCATACATATGCATATATATATGTTGATTTATTTGTCTATGCATCTGTCCTACATATATCCATACATGATCAAGAATATAATAAATTTGAATTTGAGAAATACTTGAGCTAATTGACATTTACACAACACTAACACTAACAACTATAAGAATATTTCCAAGAATACATTGAACATTTAACAATATTTAGCACAGAGAGTACCATTAAAAATAAAGTATTATAGGTTTTCAAAAATATTGAAATAATCTATAGTCTATTCTCTAACCAGTATAAAATTGAATTATATAATGACAGCAAGATGATATCTAAAGAAGCTGGCTTTAATAGATCCTCTACTTACATTCTTTCTGTTTGTATGTCTGAAAACCTTGAAAGTATATAAGATGGATAGGCTCATTTAAGTCTCTTACTTTAACACACACAAAGAAAATTACCCAAGTGCCCAGTTGCTTTTCAAGTGTAAATAAAGATTCATTTCTCATTTAGTAATTAACTATTGCATGCACAGTCTTCTTTTCAAGAAAACTTGGGAGTAGGATTCAGGTATGAAGAACATTCAGAATTAAGGACAAGATCTTATTAGAAAATTTAGGAAATGGAAACATTTTTAAAATAATTATGATTTGGTATAGGGGAGATAAAAGTTGTGACTAGAAAATTTTGTTACATTACTTTTGTCCATGAAATTCATTTTTGTCTTTTATAAGTACTCAAAACAAATTAGTACATAATTATATATCAATTTCAGAAATGTTAGAATTAGGTTACAATGCCTTATTTTTTAATCTGGCTTTCATTTTACTATTTTATGTTCTTTAAATGTTATGATAATGAAAATAGGTAAATAAAACTTAAATTATATAAAATATTTCCTTATAAATACCAGAGAAAAATATCGATTAGAGTTCTTTTGTTTGACTGACAAAAAATATACCATTTTAGACATTCTCTAAAATTTCTATACATAATTATCTCTTTAGTAACAGGTTTCAAAATTGTTAGGATACATTGTAAGGTAGATCAAAGAAAATAGTAGAAAAAAATAGCCAAGTGGCCTGTCTACTTAATTATTCTTTATTTTGTCTTGATCATTTTATGTGAAGGAAATCTACTTTAGATTAAAATAAAATTTAGCAATTTTGAAATAAAAGTAAGTCATTTATGTCTCTTTTCATTATTATTTAGTGATGTTTTAACAAAGTGGTTTGATTTGAGCAAACTGACAAGCTAACTAAAATTAAATGGTCTCATCATAATGTGAAAATATTGAAACGTTTTAAAATCATTTAATTGAAAAAAATTTCCAATAGTACTTTTTATGAAATACATAATTAGAGGGGCCAAATTGTGTTTGTAATATGTTTGAATCTTTATTCTTGTGTTGAAACATGTAGCTATGCTTATACTTGCTTTGTAATTTTTCAATAGTCACATTTATACACTCAGTTACCATGCTTTCTGAAAAAATAATTGGCTACATCTCCATTTCAACAATTACTTTGAGAATTAATCTAACAAAGAGGTGAAAGACCTCTACATGAAAACTACACAACACTAAAGAAATTAATGAAAACCTTAGAAGATGGAAAGATCTCCAATGTTCTTGAATAGGCAGAATTAATATTGTCAAAATGGACATTCTATCAAAGACACTAAACGGATTCATGCAATTTCAATTAAAATCCCAATGATGCTCCTCATAGAGAGAAAGCACTCATGAAATTCATCTGGAAGAATAAGAGACCTCAAATAGCTAAAGTAATCTTGAGCAGAAAGAGTGAATCAGGAAGTATCTCAATACCAGACCTTAAACTATACGACAGAGTAATAATAACAAAACGGCATGGTATTGGCACCAAAATAGACAGACAGACCAATGGTACAGAATAGAGGACCCAGAGACAAATCCACAGAAACACAGTTACCTCATACTAGACAAAGGAGCCAAAAACATACAATGGAGAAAACATAGCCTATTCAACAAATGGCGCTGGGAAAACTGGAAATCCATATGTAGTAAAATGAAATTAATCCTCTCTCACCCTGCACAAAAATCATCTCAAAATGGATCAAGGACCCTGGAATTAGACCTGAGACCCTGTACCAAACAGAAGAAAAAGTAGGCCCAGATCTTTATCATGATGGCTTAGGACCAGACTTCCTTAACCAGAGTGCAAGAAATCAAAGCAAGAGGGATGGATTCAAACTAAAAAGTTTTTCTCAGCAAAGAATACACTCAATAATGTGAAAAGAAAGCCTACAGAGTAGGAGAAAATCTTTTCCACATGCAGATAGAGCACTAATCTTCAAAATTTATAAATAAGACAAAAATCTTTACACCAAAAACACAAAGAACACAAACAATAAATGGGCCAAGGAACTGGACAGACACTTTACAGAAGAAGATATACAATTAACAAATACATGAAAAAGTGTTCAACATTTCTAGTAATTAAATTACGAGAAATTAAAAAGCTCTAAGATTTCATCTTACTCCAATTAGAATGGCTTTTATCAAGAACACAAGCAATAACAGATGTTGGCCTGGATGGGGGGGGGGGGAAGGCACACTTTTTCATTGCTGATGGGATTGCAAGTTGGTGCAGCCACTCTGGAAAGCAGTATGGAGATTCCTAGGAAAACTTGGAATGGACCCACATTTTGACCCATGTTTCCCACTCCTTGGTTTATACCCAAAGGACTTAAAATTAACATACTCCAGTAACACATAAACATCAATGTTTATAGTTGCTCAATTCAAAATAGCTTGACGTGGAACCAACCTAGATGCTCAATAGATAAATGGATAAAGAAGCTGTGGTATATATACATAATGGAATATTACTCAGCTATAAAGAAGAATAAAATTATGGCATTTGTAGGTAAATGGATGGAATTGGAGAATAATATGCTAAGTGATATAAACCAAGCCCAAAAAACCAAAGGCTGAATGATTTCCCTGATCAGTGGATGATGATGTATAATAGAGGAGGGGGGTAGCAGATAAGAGAAGAATGTAGGAACTTTTGATTACATAGAGGGAAATGAGAGGGAGGAGAGGGTGAGTGTATCCCAAGAGGGTGGAATGAGACAGACATCATTACCCTATGTACATGTATGATTACATGCTTGGTATTAATCTACATTGGGCACAAACATAGAAAAGAAAAATTGTACCCCATTTGTGTACAATGAATCAAAATGCAGTCTGTTAAAATAAAAATGAATTGATTAACTTTAAAAAAAGGAAAAAAAAAAGAAAGTTAATGCATAATGATCAAGTGGGGTTCATCCCAGGGATGTAAGGTTGATTCAACATACAGAAATCAATAAATGTAATTCATCACATCAATAGACTTAAAGACAAGAATTATATGACCATCTCAATAGATGCAGAAAAGGAATTTGACAAAATACAGCTCCCATACATGTTCAAAACACTGGAAAAAATGGGGATAGTAGGAACATATCTCAACATTGTAAAAAATATCCATGCTAAGTCCAAGACCAACATCATTCTAAATGGAGAGAAATTGAAAGTATTCCCTTTAAAAAGTGGAACTAGACAGGGATGCCCTCTTTCAATCCTTCTATTCAACATAGTCCTTCAAATTCTAGCCAGAGCAATTCGACAAATGAAAGAAATTAAAGAGATTTAAATAGGAAAAGAAGAACTCAAACTATCACTCTTTCCCAACAACATGATTCCACATTTAGAGGATAAAAAAAAAATTCCACCAGAAAATTTCTAGAACTAACAAATGAATTCAGCAAAGTAGATGAATATAAAGTCAACACCCATAAATCTTAAGCATTTCTTTTTTATTTATGTATTATTTATTTATTTATTTATTTATTTATTTATTTTTACACAAATGGGGTACAACTTTTCATTTCTATAGTTGTACACAATGTAGATTCACACGATTCATGTACTCTTACATATACACAGGGTAATACTATCTGTCTCAGTCTAATATCTTTCCTTTCCCCACTCCCTCTCATCCCATTTTCCTCTACACCATCCACACTCCCTCCATTTTTCTCTTGTCCCCCCTACCAGCCCTCCCTACCCCTATCATGTATCATCACCCACTTATCAGAGAAAACATTTGGCCTTTGGTTTCTTGGGCTTGGCTTGTTTCACTTAGCATGATATTCTCCAACTCTACCCATTAACCAGCAAATGCCATAATTTTATTCTTCTTTGTGGCTAATATTTAAATGTGCATATATACCACAGTTTCTTTATCCATTCATCAATTGAAGGGCATCTAGGTTCATTCCACAATCTAGCTATTTTGAATTGAGCAGCTATGAATATTGATGTGGCTGTATTACTATGGTATGCTGATTTTAAGTCCTTTGGATATAAACCAAGGAGTGGGAAAAAATTTTTTCCGTACACATTTCAGACACAGCACTGATCTCCAAAACGTATAAAGAACTTAAACTTTATGCAAAAAATATAGAGAAACCAATCAATAAATGGGCAAAGAACTGGGCAGACACTTCACAGAAGAAGATATACAGGTGATCAACAAATACATGAAAATGTGCTCATCATCTCTAGCAATTAGAGAAATGCAAATTAAAACCACCATAAGATTTCATCTAACTCCAATTAGAATGACTATTATCAAGAACACAAGCAATA
>JAJEJO010004998.1:570104-582582 GCA_020662805.1 Glaucomys volans | reverse complement strand
GCTTTAGCAATTCTGGGTCTCTTATTCCTCCAAATGAATTTCATGATTGCTTGCTCTATTTCTATGAGGTCCATCATTGGGATTTTAATTGGAATTGCATTGAATTTGTATAGCATTTTTGGAAGTATGGCCATTTTGACAATATTAATTCTGCCTATCCAAGAACATGGGAGATCTTTCCATCTTCTCAGATGCTCTTTAACTTCTTTCTTTAGCGTTCTGTAGTTCTCAGTGTAGAGGTCTTTCACATCTTTTGTTAGATTGATTCCCAAGTATTTTATTTTTTTTGAGGTTAGTGTGAATGGGGTAGTTTTCCTAATTTCTCTCTCAGAGGATGCATCACTTACAAATAAAAATGCATTAGATTTATGAGCATTAATTTTATATCCTGCTACATTGCTGAATTCATTAATGAGTTCCAGTAGTTTTCTGGTGGAATTCTTAGGATCTTCTAGATAGAGAATCATGTCATCAGCAAATAGGGATACTTTGATCTCTTCTTTTCCTATTCATATTCCTCTAATTTCTTTGGTCTGTCTAATTGCTCTGGCTAGAGTTTCAAGAACAATGTTGAATAGTAGTGGCGAAAGAGGGCATCCCTGCCTTGTTCCAGTTCTCAGGGGGAATGCTTTCAATTTTTCTCCATTTAGAATGATGTTAGCTGTGGGCTTGGCATAAATGGCCTTTACAATGTTAAGGAATGTCCCCACTATCCCTATTTTTTCTAGTGTTTTGAGCATACATATCTTTATTCTCGTTGACCTCTAAGAATCTTTTAATTTCCGCCCTAATGTCTTCTGTTATCCATGTATCATTCAATAGCATGTTATTTAATCTCCAGGTCTTGGAGAAGTTTCTGTTTCTAACTTTCTCGTTGATGTCTAATTTCATGCCATTGTGATCTGATAGTATACAAGGTAGTATCTCTATGTTTTTGTATTTGTTAAGAGTAGCTTTGTGGCATAACATATGGTCTATTTTAGAGAAGGACCCATGAGCTGCTGAGAAGAATGTGTATTCGCTTTTTGATGGATGGAATATTCTATATATGTCCGTTAAGTCCAAATTAGCGATTGTGTCATTGAGTCCTATAGTTTCTTTATTCAATTTTTGTTTGGAAGATCTGTCCAACGGTGAGAGAGGAGTGTTAAAGTCTCCGAGTATTATTGTGTTTTGGTCTATTTGATTCCTGAAATTGAGAAGGATCTGATTGACATACATGGATGCGCCATTGTTTGGTGCATAAATATTTATGATTGTTATGTCCTGTTGATTTATGCTACCTTTAAGCAATATGAAATGTCTTTCTTTATCCCTTCTGACTATCTTTGGTTTGAAGTCTGCTTTGTCTGAAATGAGGATGGAAACCCCAGCTTTTTTGCTCAGTCCGTGTGCATGGTATGCTTTTTCCCAACCTTTCCCCTTTAGTCTGTGGGCATGTTTTTCTATGAGATGAGTCTCTTGAAGCAGCATATTGTTGGGTCTTTCTTTTTAATCCAGTCTGCCAGTCTATGTCTTTTGATTGATAAGTTTAGGCCATTTACATTCAGGGTTATTATTGAGATATGACTTGTATTTCCTGTCATTTTAGCTTTTTTAGGGTTTTTAGCTTAACTTTGTTTCTCCTTTGATGGACTCTTTCTTTAGGGTAGTTCCTCCCCATGATGACTGAGATTGTTATTTTTCATTTCTTCCTCTTCGAATATTTTGTTGAGAATGTTCTGTAGGGCAGGCTTTCTCTTTGTGAATTCTTTAAGCTTTTGTTTATCATGGAAGGATTTTATTTCGTCATCAAATCTGAAGGTAAGTTTTGCTGGATATAAGATTCTTGGTTGGCATCCGTTTTCTTTCAGAGCTTGAAATATGTTGTTCCAGGCCCTTCTTGCTTTTAGGGTCTGGGCTGATAAATCTGCTGATATACGTATCGGTTTCCCCCTGTAGGTAATTGATTCTTTTCTCTTGCCGCCTTTAAAATTCTATCTTTGTTTTGTATGTTAGGCATTTTCATTATAATGTGCCTTGATGTGGATCTGTTGTAATTCTGTGCATTTGGTGTCCTGTAAGCTTCTTGTATTTGATTTTCCATCTCATTCATCATATTAGGGAAATTTTCTGATAATATTTCCTTGAATAGATTATTCATACCCTTGGTTTGTATCTCTGCACCTTCCTCAATCCCGATTACTCTTAAATTTGGTCTTTTCATGATGTCCCATATTTCTTGGAGGGTTCGTTCATGATTCCTAACCATCTTCTCTGTTTGTTCGACTTTGTTTTCAAGATTAAATATTTTGTCTTCATTGTCTGAGGTTCTATCTTCCATGTGATCTATTCTGTTAATTATGCTTTCTATTGAGTTTTTAACTTGGTTTATTGTTTCCTTCATTTCCTTGTTTCCTTCAAGAATTTCTGTTTGTTTTTTTCTCAGAATTTCTATCTCTTTATTGAAGTAATTTTTTGCTTCCTGCAATTGCTCTATTAACTGATTATTCATAGCCTGAATCTGCTCTCTCGTCACATCATTCTCTTCTTGGATCACTTTAATTATGAACATTCTGAACTCCATTTCTGTCATTCCCTCTACCATGCTGTCTTTGGGTTCTCTTGATATATCATCTAGGTTTAATTGGGACACTTTCTTCCCGTGTTTTCTCATGGTGCTCGTGTATCTTCCCCTCTGTTGCTTGCCAGGTGTTTGGGGTGGTGTCACAGAACTGTGCTCAGTGATGGAGACACTGGGCTTGAGAGCCCAGGCTGACCTGAACTCCTCGCTGGGGGTTCAGGCAGTGGCAGGCGGTTGCTCTCTCCTGGGGACACTGTAAGCTATTGCCAAAGGCCCAAAGCTCCCTGCCTGATCACTCCAGACACTGCTGACACTGCTGGTGGCCCCAGGAAGCTGGAAATGGACCCCCTCTGCCAGGGAAGCCACCAAACTCAGAGCAGTTCCACCTCCCCGCCGGGGTCAGCGATTCCAGGGGCTTCAGGCCAACCTCTTCAGGTGCGGCTGGGGGGCCCAGGAAGCCCGAGATGGGCACTCTCAGCCAGGGAAGCTGCGGAAGTGGCGCAGAATAATTCCCACTCCCCGCCAGAGACTGTGTCCTCAGAGTTTCCCGGCTGGAGCTCCCCTGACGCAGCTGGCGTCCCCAGGAAGCTGGAAATGGACCCCCTCTGCCAGGGAAGCCGCCAAACTCAGAGCAGTTCCACCTCCCTGCCGGAGTCAGCGATCCCAGGGGCTTCGGGCCAACCTCTCCAGGTGCGGCTTGAGGGCCTGGGAAGCCCAAGATGGGCACTCTCCGCCAGGGAAGCTGCAGAAGTGGGGCAGAATAGTTCCCACTCCCCGCCAGAGACTGCTTTCCCAGAGTTTCCCAGCTGGAGCTCCCCTGACGCAGCTGGAGGCCCCAGGAAGCTGGTAATGGGCCTTCTCCGCCAGTTAAGCCACCAAAATGGCATGGGGTAGTTCCATCTCCCCACCAGAGTCCGCAATCCCAGCGTTTCCCGGACGCCTCTGGATGCCCAGGTAGCCTGAGATGCTCGGTCTCTGCCTGGGAGGCTGCCGGCTGGTGCCAGAGCCGCAGCCAGGGACTCCAAAGCGCTACTGGGGACCCGCACTCACTTGTTGGCTGGCGCAGACCCCGGTCGGTGGCTCCGAAGCAGCTGCAGGGTCTGGTGCTCCCGGATGGTAGCTGCCCGCGGCGGGCTGAGCCCAGCCCGGCTGAGTTGGTTCTGGAGCGGCACCTGGGGACCCCTTATATGTGCTTTGAATATAAAATCTCGTTGAGAGTCATATTCCTGCTGTTTGAATCCCGAGCAAGTAGGAATCCACAGAGCAAGTAGGAATGCAGCCTTCCTCTAATCCGCCATCTTCCAGAACCTTTATTGTAAAGAATAATGTTAACTTTGTTTTGCAAGGCTGGCTTATTTTAAATAATGTGCCCTGTGTATTTGGTTCTGCTTGAGGACTCTCTTCTGTTTCATTAACTGATTTCTTTATCCTTGTGTCAATAGCATTCTCTCAAATACCTTACCTTTAATATACATCTTAAAATACAGTATAGTATATTCAACCACTATGTAACTTTTTAAGATTGACTTGGCTTCATTTTGCATTTTATGTTTCCATATTTATTTTAGAATTCATTTGAATTTTCATCAAAACACCTCTTGGGAGTTTGATTTAGTTGCATTATATTTATATAAAAATTTGGAGAAAATTCCAACTTTAAAGTATTGATGTTTCAATTCAACAAGCAGAGGAAAGTTTACACTTAATTTGGCATTCAATAAAAACTCTGAATAGTTTTAGATTTTACTGTGTGGAGAGCTTACCTAGCCTATATTAGACTTATTTTAGTTATAAAGTGAATATAATGTTACTGTAAAAATTATAGTTTTAAACTGCATTTGTATTAAAAATTTACACTACAAACTTGAATCTTGTTTCCTAAAATTCTAATGATTTAATTGTAGATATTATTTACACTACAAACTTGAATAAAATTTACACTACAAACTTGAATCTTGTTTCCTAAAATTCTAATGATTTAATTGTAGATATTATTTTTACTTATTTTAGTTAATGATGAACAATCACAAATAATTCTACTGCTCGCATTTGATGTATTTGTCTTCATCTCTGTCTGTCACTTAAGTTGAAACTACTACATCTCATCTCATCTGTGGCAATAGCCTCAGCACTGATATCCTAGATTCTCTTAGATTTCCTAGTATTTCTCTGAAACCAGGTCATTTTTGTTTTTAAGTTCAAATCTGAATATCTTATTTTCTTCTTTAAAATCTGCAGTGAGAGCCATTACCTTTTTTTAGCATGTTTTCTTTCTACATTTGTCCCTATACAAACTTATACCCTTGTACATAGGTTTTGATGTTTTTTCCTTCCATGCCATACTGGTAATGTTGTCAAGTAATATAGGATGCCTAGTAAATACCAAATTTGGTTACACAACAATATTTCTCAAATTATATCCTGAGTCATGGTTATCTTTTTTCAGTATTTGTTGTTCAACTAAAATTCAAATATAACTATGTATCTTTTTCCCATTATATCTAGCAAGTAATTTTAACAAG
Organism: Glaucomys volans; assembly: GCA_020662805.1. Taxonomy (NCBI): domain Eukaryota; kingdom Metazoa; phylum Chordata; class Mammalia; order Rodentia; family Sciuridae; genus Glaucomys; species Glaucomys volans. Next base: position 577,497 of record JAJEJO010004998.1, on the reverse strand, counting down.
CTCAATAACAAATCAGATGGATTTATCCACTTAGAAAGTATTATTTGTTCAGAAATGGATCTGTACCCTAATATGTAACTACACTAACCTTGATATTTCCCTGGATCTGTTTTTATATATGTTCTTCAGGGTTTTTTTGTTTTTGTTTTTGTTTTGTTTTTGTGTGTGTGTGTGTGTGTGTGTGTGTGTGTAATTTCTACCTATAGAATGCTATAAGCCTTGGTTTACATTTTTGTTTTTAATGAAAACAAAATAGATGTAAATGGACCTAAGGTACAGTGATATCATGTACAACCAGAGAAGCAGTAGTTCTACTCCATTTGTGTACAGTGAATCAAAATTAAAAATAAATAAATAAGTCACATACATATTTAAGTAAAAAAAAGAAAGAAAGTAAGGCTGCCAAAGGCCCCTTCCAGTTATCTTCTGTAATTACTTTCATGAGGAGAGCAGCAATATCCACTCCAAACTAAATGACACTCCCTGACAAAACTGTCTTAGTAACATAATTGTTAAAGCTCATCCATATTCATTGTCTCATGCAATCCCTACATCAAATCTTTGAGATAAATTTCAGTATTTACTCTTAGCTCGTGAATGATGGATTGAAAGACACTTGGTTTGACCAAGGTCACCCACTAAATAAGTAGGAGATAATAAAATTGAATACTGTTTTCTTAAAAAAAAAAAAAAAAAAGAAAGAAAAGAAAGAGTGCAAAAGAAAGAGAGCTTACAAATAGCTTCTGTGGGTTCCTGTACAGAGTTATAGAAACAGAGCCCAACCAAATGAGAAAAAGCAAAGCCTATTTATTCTGAACTTGCTTCAGTGAGGAAGTCAGTACATTGACATGCATTGTTGCAGGATCCAAATATAGTCAGAGAGTGGCAAAGTTTTATAGGAGAAGAAAGTAAAGGCCTCAGGTATGCTCGAATTGGAAACTATTGGCACTGGGAATATGTAGGCAGACTATAAGTAAAGCATTTATTGATTAGGTTATTGATTAAGGGGTATAGTTGGCCTTTTTAGGTTCTTAAGTTGGAATCAGGAACAAATATTAGTGTAAATATAAATGATTCATCAAGTCCTAAGTGTTTGGTGCTGAGTGTAAATAGGCATTACCATTTGGCTTCCTGGGTTGTTGGCAGATTTAGCAATCTGGCTTTCTCAAGTCTCAGATTAGCTTCCTGGGCTAGAGACTATAGATGGTGAGGTGGTTTCGTGGGTTGGTGGTTGGAGGTTGTGAGTTAGAGCGCTATTTTCATATGTGGTCTGGCTACTATCCATTTTCAATCTCTCATAGTCATATACACATACAGTTTGAATGTTCAGCAAATTCACTTGTACTTAATCTGGTTTGAGATGTGTTCATGTCAGTTACCTAAAGGAGAATTCTGAAAATCTTCCCCTCCCAATATTCTTAGCATAAAGAGACAAATTATCAACAGGCCCTGTGCTCACCTGAATAATTAGCCTCTGTTTTTGTAGTCTACTCCAGCATCGCTCTATCAGCAATTTACAGGCATTCAACAACCATACTGACTTTCTTTTAATTCTGCTAACGAATGGAATATTTTCTTCCCTTGGGGAGTTTGTTACTCAACTTTCTTCCTAGGATATTATTTTATTCACACCTCATTCCCTGCCCATTTCACCACTGTCACTTTAAGTTTACTCTTCCACACTTTTGAGCCTTTACTTAAATCAAGTCTTTTTCAGAGAACATTTTACTTATCTTCAAAATAACTGCAGATTCTTATTATGCACTGTATTATAAATCTGAACTTCTCCATCAGGTACCACACAACACTTATAGTCAATATATACACTGTTTAATTTACTGGTAAATATCTATCCATCCTTCTAGGATGAGGTGACTTGACATTTTGTTAACTACAATCCCTTACAGATAACTTGTCCAAAGGTTGTGATTAATATGTTTTCAATAAATGCGAGAATGAAAGATTTTCCATATATTTGCTTGAACTAAATTGGTTAAATGATAGATCTCAAAATGTTTATTCATGGAAACTCAATAATTATGACTGTAACCAACTGTCATATTATCAAGTGTAATACACACATTTTCCTAATATAATAGTTTATTTTGACAATGTGGATGGCTTCATTATTGATATTAAAGAATATATAACACAGAACTGAATTATATTCTGACTTTGGACTCTACAGTGTGCATATGAAGTTACTTTATGAGTCATCCACGGTTGTTCCTATATGTATAGCAGTATAGCAAAGGCTCATTATCTGTTCTTCACTTGTATATATTAAATTTTAAATGAAAATGTATATGTTCAATTTTAAATTTCAGATTATCAAATGTCTGGAATTTGATTTTTATCCATTAATTTCTGCATTACCTTATTTCAGATTTCATTTTTGTCAATTTTCTTTAATAAACTTTTGGGTCTTTCAGTTTGTCAACAAAATTAAATAATTTGGAACTTTTCAATATTACATTAGGAAGGGAAAATGAGCAAAGAGAAGAAAAGAACGAATGGAATAAAGGAAGGAAGGGAAATATACAGAAAAATATCATATTTTCTAACACTGAATTATAATTTACCACATTCAATCATGCGTGTGGAAGAAGGTAATATAAATTCTGCTTGTGCAATTTCCTGTTGATTATTTTGTACTGTAGTATTAGGATTTATTTTTTTTTCTTAAGCACTATAATTATTTAAAATTCAGAAACATAGTATTCATTAAATAAGTTTGAGGAAATCCCTTCTAAATTGAAAAAGAGATATCAAATAGTTTTCATTGTTTTATACAATGGAGAAAATCTATTCATTTAAATTAGAACATGTGCTGCCCTTGACTCACACGAAATGATGTTATATCAAGTGTCAAAACATTGTAGCTGCTTATTAAATTTCCTAGTTTTGTCTTAAGTCATAGTTAAAGTAGTTCATAAGCTAATTGAAACAGAGACCAATTAATAGCAACAACTTTAATTTATATGAAGCTATAGACTTCTCTTGACATATTACATTTGATGAGTTAAAAAAAAAAGTACTTGACATTTTGTCACAGAAAAGTTAATTGCTCCCCAGTTTCAATTAGGATGACATATAATTTGAATTGAATTGCTTAATGTGTTGTTCTAGAATTGAAAAAAGAAGATATATAACCTAAAGTGACCATGAATTAGCAGTTAACTTCCTCAGTCTACATGGAGAGCAATAAAGCCAGAAATTTCCTGCTTGATGATGACTACAAATATCTTTCAGGGTAAATTATCAATTTCCTTTGGTGTCTAAGTTCAAGAAGTGCCATGTGTTCCAATGTTGACTAATATTAGCTTTAGGGTAAAATTTCTAATTAAAGGCTCATGACAGTGAGTCTTAACATTTTGTGATAATAATAGCAAAAATTCCAAGAAAGAAGAAAAATAATGTGAAGTAAAAGAAAGTATAAAATAAAATTTTATGACATTTCACATTTATTTTTCTTTAATGATTCTTAGCTCAACTAATTACAGCAAATGCTGAGATTCTAACAACCACAAAAAATAAGCAGCAAAGTCTTTAGGAGACACAAAAGAGCAGTGCAGGGTAAGACAGCAAGAGAAAAGGAGGATTTTGACTGGACATTACATTTCAAAAAAAAAAAAAATACATAGCAAGACTGAATAAAAATGTAAAAATGGCAAGCAGAAGAAAATAATAGTACATTGATTCTGAGCATCCATCAATTATAAAAATAATTACATAAGAAACCTCAGTGTCATTAACCCAGCTTTTACCTTCACACACACACACACAAAAAAAACTGATATTACATTATAGCTAATAATGGTGACTTGTTCTTGAAGTGTATGTTTACATATTTGTCTTCATGTTATCTCTTCACATTAATAATTCAGAAATAAAATTAAGTAGAGCAAGTGGTAAGATAGAAGGGTGAGGTAGAGATTTTGGAAAGTGGGACCACAGATTGAGTTTCTAGACTTCAAGTGGTGCAAAGAGATAGAGCAGATGGACTTGGAGTTTGGTAGGATGCATGCCCCTCTGCTCAAGACCCAAGGGAGCAGAGGGTGACCTTTGTAGGAATAAGTTTTGGAAATTCTGAGAACAATTCAGATACCTTTCTCTCAAAGAGCATGTGTGTGGCTGGATGCCATGTTTCATGCCTGTAACCCCAGACACTCTGGAGACTGAGGCAGGAGGATTGCAAATTCCAAACCAACCTCAGAAACTTAGCAAGGTCCTGTCTCAAAAAACCAGATTTAAAATGGGGGGGGGGGGATAGTGATGTAGCTCAGAGGTACAGTACTCTTGCAGTCAAGGCTCAGTATAAGAGAGAGGGAGAAAATATGATATGTATGTAGGAACCTGCAAAAACTACTATCAGGGAAAAATACTCCCTAAGATAAGCATGGAGCCACACTGAGGTGACAGATAGTAGTGATGTGCCTTTGAAATTTATATTTTGTCCTTGGTTGAGCCCCAGAATCAATGGAAACCAGAGACAGAGTTAGCAAAAGGACAGAGTGAGCAAAAACAGGAAATCATTATACTATTGAGCCTCGTCACCTGGTTGAGATACTGTTTGTCAGATTTCTGAACAATGGATCTACTTTCTTTAGAAAGAGAATTTAGACTATTGGCTGCTCAATGTCTCTCATTATCTGCCTCCTGCAGACTGTAAACCTGTATGTAATGAAAACTTGCCTTTAGTTAGCTTCCCATCACTATAACAAACACTGTCATAATCTACTTGTAAAGAGAAAAGGTTTATTTTGGCTCACAAATTTGGAAGTTTGAATCCACAGTGATGTGAATCTATTTTCCTTAAACCTTTGATGGAAGGATAGCACACCATGGCGGGAGTATGGTGGAACAAAATTACTTACCTTGTGACTGGGAGTCAATGAGAGAGAAGAGACAGGGTCCCACAATCTTCTTCGAGAGCATACCCTCAGTGACCCTTCTACTAGGCCACATGTTTTAAAGTCTTCCAACACCTCCCAGCACCACTAAGCGAGGGAGTAAGACATTACCACACAGGCCATAGAAGAACACTTAAAATATTAATTATATAAAAAGGGCAATAGTGGGGCTGGGGGTATAGCTCAGTTGGTGGAGTGCGTGCCTCGACTTCCATCTCCAGCACCGGAAGAAAAAAAAAATGGGCAATAGTAAATAAAAAGTGGTACTATCCTTGGATTCATTTGTCCAGGATAGTAGAACAGATTTATCAACACTGGTCTGTTTTGTATTAACAATTTTCAATACAGAATTTAATTTTTATTAGAATTTATTTTACAAAATAAAGTTCAATAAATTTTTATTTCTGATAGGTAATGAACTTATGCTTAGAACAAAAATAATCTATTATATAGAATAACAAGTATAAATTTTTTCCTCATAAAAAGTAAAATATTGCAACCAGAAAAGTGAATTTCAGGATAAAGATAATATGTTTTTTTTTTAATTTTTTGATTCATTGAACACAAATGGAGTACAGCTATTGTTTTTCTGATTGCACACAAAGTAGAGTCACCCCATCTGTGCATTCATACATGTACACAGGGCAATGATGTGTGTCACACATACTGTTGTCAAGGCAAAGAGTGGAGTGGCTAATTAGATTTCTATCTGAGGTATAGCTCCTACTCCTTTATGTTAATAGCATTTTGTATTATCATTTACATTTGCTAATAATTTTAGAAGGGAACTGTAGCTAGAATTTCGAAGTCTGAAGGTCTAAAAGTGTGTGTTTTCTTTGCATTTAGAGTTTCTGATTTTCAGGAGAAGTCCTGAATTTGTTTGGAAAATTACTATGGTTTTATTAAAAACTGAGATTAGAAAAATAAGTAAATGGATAAGTGGAGCTTCTATTTGTAAGCTTGTAAAGAATGAGAATGTAATTGATTCCTTTCCTGTTTTTTTGTGGGCATAGAATAGTAAGTATTTGTCAATTTGAAGTGCCTTGTTTCCTTTTACAAAAGTGTGCTAAAAACTCTGAGGGTCAGTTCTTCTTCATATTTATTACACTAAAACCACTTTGAACTTTGGCTCTAAATCCAGCCCTGACTTTCAAATTTTACTGATTTCTGTGAATAATCCTACCATGGATCATACAGATCTCCCCAAACTTACAATAGTTCAACTTGAAATTTTTCAACTTGATAATTATACAAAAATGATGTTCATTTATAGAAAGATATATTCAATTTTTTTTTAATTTTTTGATCTTTCCTGTGATATCAGGACTCTTGATATGCTGTACAAAACTCTCTTGAGATGACCCATAGTGGCAGCAGCGATTAGCAGCTTCCAGTCAGCCACATGATCACAAGGAGACAAAACCCACACTGCAGTGGGCTGTGCTACTAACCCAGGCTCCATGGGCTAAATGCATTAAATGCATTTTGGATTTACATTTTAAAATTTAATGATGGGTTTACCAGGATTTGTCCTTATCAAAGAGCATGTCTATTATTCATGGTTCTCCTGAGAAACAGCACTAGTAGGATATATGTTGAATTGTAAGAGGAGATTTACTGTGAGAGTTGGCTCAGGTGACTACAGAGACTGAGAAGGTGCTGATATGCTGCCTGAAAGCTGGAGAACAAGGGAGTTGGTGTCCATCAGTACAAGGCCAAAGGCCTGAAAACCAGGGAAACCAATAGTATGAGGCTGAAGGAGCCCTGGAGCGTTTGTGCATGTATGCATACATGCACATGCATGTGTGCATGTGTGCATGTGTGTGTGTGTGTGTGTGTACTGGTATAAATCTTGAAGTCCTTTGGTCTGAGAATCAGCTTGATTTCTTGTGGTAGAAGATGGATGCCCTAAATGGATCAGATGAAGTTCACCCTGACCAGAGAGGGCTGACCACCTCTACTCAGTCTCCTAATTCAAATATGGATTTCTTCTGGAGACTCTAACAGACACACTCAGAAAAACTTTTACCACCTGAGTACCCCTTGTTTAGCTAAGTTGATGCATAAAATTAATTTCCACAGGCAATTTCACATGAAAAATGTGAATCTATTAACCATGGAGGATGGGGGAGATGCTCAGCACTCTATAGTATTGGCACCATTTGGACAAATTGACATGCATAATCCCAAGAATATAGGTAATAATACAATGAAGTAAAACATTTTAAATGTAATGACCTGTGAGTCTTTGTATTTTATTCATATATTATGTAACATTTGTATATTATGTTAATATAACATAATTAGTGCTAAGTGTATGTAATTTAATTTTTAACTTTGAATGTTGACGACTAAAAGCATCTATTGTTCCAGGTGGCCATAAAACCAAAGTTCAATCTCACCAGACCAGGAAATGTCTCAGAGTACATGCAGTTCCAGTGAACCACTTCACTTTTCAGCACAAGTGTTGATCCAAATAA
>JAJEJO010004998.1:549679-565104 GCA_020662805.1 Glaucomys volans | reverse complement strand
TAAAGAAAACACAAGGCCAAAAAAATTAATAAAAATCCTAGCTACATCATTGGTCTTTGGTAGTTCAAATCTACCATCAGAAGGAAAAACACAAGAACTGTGCTAAACAGATATAAGCAATGTACAGTCCACTTAGAAGAAACCAAAACCAGTGACTCTTCTGACGAATCACAGTTGGTCTGAGCAATTTCCCCAGTAAGGGTTGGGCCTGCACAGTGAGTCCTGGAAATTTTAAATGATAAAATGTAAAGTTACAACTTGTCTCAGTCTGAAACATATTCCCTCTGCTTATTTCGAGTTTTTTTGTTCTATTTTTTTCCATTTAACCCTTCAACAAATAATTGTTTAAACACTATTCTGCCCAGATGATTAATGTTACTCTATTTCTTTTGTCAGATATTCCCAAGGCATGGGGATATATCTAAAATGAAACAGATATAAATGGAAAATTGTTCATTTCCTGTTTGCTTTTATGTAAAATACTTCAAGTAAAAATGTTTAGCAATTTCTAGATAAAAATTGAATTAAAAACATTCATCAAAGAAACTGAAGAGAGAAACCATTTTCATAAGGTTTATCCCAAGTTTATAATTTTTGATAAAACTTACCACTGTAGCTGCCGTTTAGGGAATTTAAAAATGTATGATTAATCTTTATGTGCAATATGGGAAATATATTTTAAAAAAGACTGGAAACCTAGACAGTTAAATTAAAAGATTTTTTTTCCTTGAAAGTTATAGAAAAGTTTCTCTTCCCCAATCTGTGAAGGTATTTAGACTCTATATTCTTTGTTCATTTATTTTTGCCTCCCAACATGTGGTTTCACAGTATGCTTGTTAGTCTGGAAAGATATCTTTGATAAACTCTTTCAGTGGTATGAGGGGAGAGTCTTTAATTAAAAACCAAATATAAACAATCTGTCAATATTTGAGGTGAACAATTCAGAAGAGTTTATAATTAGGTCTCTAGGGAACATGCGTCATTATGCAATTATTTTCTAAAACATGCTCACCTAAATTTTTTTTTCACCTTTAATATTTTTATTACTCTGCGCAATATGACATTAAACTTTGAACATGCTCAGCCCCCTGTCCAAATCTTTGCTTTTTTGTGTTTTCCCTCTTCATTGCAAATGGTCTTTCATGAACAAATTTATAATCCTCTCCAATTAGTAAAGTGGCAACTCTCATCTAGTTTCCCGAATAAAAGAGAACACTGTTAAGCCTCAGTGTAAAATGCTCATACATTTTCTTCATAATTCTTATCCATATTTAGTGTAGTTTAGTGATACAATCTTGATTAAAAATAGCATGCAAATATAAGTCCTGTATGAGCTAATTCTCTTTTAAAACAATTTACATTAGAAGTTCAAAAAGCAGAGCAGTAAAGGATGAAATTCTGTTTCAACCTATGCATTATTTTCCCACTGAATTTGTGTTCCTTTTTATTGTGTGGGTGTCACTGCCAACACAATGTTTGAAGTGTTATTGCTTCTGGGAACAATACTGTCACTGCTGATGACTGAGGCCTGCACCTCCTCAGGCCATTACTCTATGACAGCTGTTGCTAGTTCAGCAGAGCTTTCAAAATATGTTTTTATTAATTCATTTCCACATTCGTTTCCATCCTATTCTTGTGGATGTTAGCCAGGATTACCATACTGTGATTAACGCACTTCTGTGCTAAGAATATAAAACCAACGAACATCAGGTCGTGTCTGTTGTACACGTGAAGAATCGACCACTTACTGTGGACTCATCTCCCACGTCCAAGTTCCTCACATTATCTCCCAAATATCTAGTATATTTCACCATGAGAGCTGTTTGTATGAGTTGCAAAATAAAACTATCTTCAGAAATTCTTTATATAAATGTACCCTAGGTATTTACTTCCCATTTTAGAGTTAAGAATTCAGTGATCTTTCCTCAGTTCTAACTTTTTTGAATTCAGCATAATATTTTTTCCGGTTCATAATTTCTACTTCAGCTAAGAATTTTACTTTCTCACTTTCTCCCTATTTGCCTTTCTCAATGTGTTAGTTGTCTAAGTTATCACTCAGCTTGTTCCTGCCTTTCTTCTTCATCCTCCTAATTATTCGCATTTTATGTGTGGTTGAATAGTACAACCATTTTATTGCTACATCTTGTCCAGGACCCTACCTTCACACAATGCTGATTTTCATCTCAGTGCATTTCAATTGCCAACATTTATCTTATCCTTAGAAAATCACTTAAATTGTAGTTATGTATTCCAATTTTTTTTGTCATATTCTGGGTGATTGTATTTAAGAGTATCTTACTCTTTACTTACAGAGAAATCTGAGAGCTAAATTTGTATGTCATTTTCCTTGGACATGGTAAATTATTAACCACCTTCTGCTAAATTTGCCTTTCCTAATGATTCCTACATATTTTTTTCCTGTATCCACACTACTACTACCTTCACTCAAGTGGGCAGGTTTCTTTTCATATGATATTTTTTCTGTATTGTATAGTATACTTCCCTTCAAAATATATTGGCAAGAACAAAGTCCCTTCTTCCCATATCCTAAATCAAGGAAAGATATTTTCTCTGACATACCCTTGGATCCGAGTGAAAATAAGATTCCCCTGGAGCATATGGTTTTGAATGGAAATATGATTTCCTGAAAAGCATAAAATTTGAGATAAAAAAAGAAGATGAAGAAGGTAGACACTTAGGAATCAAATAAGAGAAGATGATATTGCTGGACACTGTCAAAGTTACTGAAAAATAGAATTTAATTAAATGAAATGAATTAAAAAACAGGATGATTAAGTTTTTTTGTGACTAAAAGCCCTGGGTACAATGAGTACAAACTTAGATTAGGACAGATATTTTTAAATAATGAATGATATCAGTTGAGGAATGATTTGATTTTATCATTCTTGTAACCAAAAGACACAGCCACAACAACTCAGAGGAGGAAAAAGTTTATTTTGGCTTATAATTTCAGAAGTTCAGTCCATGACTGGCTAACTCCATAACTCTGGGCCAAGATGATAAAGAGCATCATGGCAGAAAGGTGTGGCAGAAGAAGGCAGTTCAGTTCATGAAAGCCAGGAAGGTCAGAGAGAGAACTCCATTCTCTCTCAAAATGTAAACCAGAAAGGCACACCCCAGCCACACCCTCCCTATCTGCCTGCAGTTCCTGCCCAGTAATCCATATCAGAGGATTCATCTACCAATAAGTTTACATCTCTTATAAGCCAATCATTTCACCTCTGAAATTTCTCACATTGTCCCACATGTGAGCTTTGCGGGGAATTACTCATATCTTAAAAATAAAAACTACAGATAACATGATATATTTTCTGGGTTTGTGGTTCTTTTACATAAAAATTATGCAATTTGCATTTACATCTATGTGAAATGTGACTTCCTTAAGGATACTTCTACTATTGCTTTGCCTTCTTCCCTTTGCTCTGTATACTGAGGTGCTACTTGCTCAGTATTTGCTGCTTATTACTGGTGATTTAGAGATTTAGGACCAGGATTTAAAAAGGGACTTAATTGCAGCCAAGCACTCTTAATTATAAGAGAACTTCACACTGTTTGTCCTGGGCAATGTCCATGCATGTGACAAGAATTCCTTCCTTTTATGTTTTTTATCCTGTTTCCACCACAGTCATATCATCACTTTGTCATTCCCAAAGCATCTCCTTGTCCATACTCCTCTGGGGGTTGGGGACTGGGGTGCTTTACCACCGAGATACATCCCCAGGTTTTTTTTTTTTTTTTTTTTTTCTGTGCTGGGGATGGAACCCAGGGCCTTGTGCTTGCAAGGCAAGCACTCTACCAAACTGAACTGTATCCCAGCCCCCTATACTCCTCTGTAAGAATGTTTTCAATAAATCTTGGACCTTTGGTGATGTTAGTATTATATTTATTTCTACATATTGTGGCTTCTGTTAAGGTACTTTTAGTACAACTTGCCACCACATCTCAAATAAATATATGAAGGAGGAGCTGGGGTTGTAGCTCAGTGGTAGAGTGCTTGCCTAATGTGTGAGGACTTGGGTTCGATCGTCATAAAATAAATATATAAAAATAAATAAATAAAATAAAGGTATGTGTCCATCTACAACTAAAAAAGATTTAAAATATATACATATATGCATGTATCATATGAAATATATATATATATATGAAAGAGAATAGATAGGAAATCCTCCCTGGAAATCCTAGACTGCATATCAAACAATGAGGATGTATAATATGCTTGAATTGAAACAAAAGGAAAGATAACTCTCTTGACAATCTAGAAAGTGGGTTGGAGATGGGGAGACCTAGAGGAAGCAGGCAGACAAGACAGAAGGTTAAGAGAGATGTCTAATTAAGAAGCAATAGCTTGGAATGCAGGAAAGTGGTTTGGAGAAATTTAGACTTATTGAGTTTGAAAATTGGTTTTGTGGCTTAGATGTCAGGGATTTTTGTGGGTAGCAAGGACACTACTTGAGAAATACTTCTCATTCTCCTTGACTCAGTATTTTACAATTGTATAAATCAATGCACCTGTTCTATAAATGTTTATTTTCTCATCCTTAACTCTGTATTGATGAACAACTTTCAAAGATTTTGTTCCACTGTGAAATGTTTGCTTGTTGGTCCTTTCATTTTTTTTCTTATTCTCAGTAATCACATAATGTTAATTGAATTTAATATCATTGGTTTCTTATTATCATAAGAAAATCTATCATACATTACTATTGGCCAAAGAAAACACTTGGAAAGTTCACAGAAATAACCATCATTACACCTAGAGTTCTGTGTGCTGTGGTGCACACACACAAATGAGTGAGAGTCTGTGGCTATGAACACATGTGTTGATACCAATCCAAAATCTTAAACTCTACTAAGACTTGGAAGCAGTCTAAAGACATTCAATCTATTACCTAGATATTATAAGTCTTACCATATTCAACTATTAGCCTGAAATTTCCTAGTATGTTCAAATTGTACTAAACCACAAGATTATTTCCTCATTTACATGCATATTCTGTTGAAAGATTCTTGGATTATATAATAAAAATGCCTTCATAATTAAAGTAGTACAAATACATGAATACATGAACAAGGTTTAATGAAGTTTCACAATTTTCACATTTCTAAGGGAGGTATTAAAAGCCACAATTATATAGTAAATGAGTTCATGTGTTAATACACTGAAGCATAAATTTTAATGAGAAAGACCTTGACATCATAGAACATTATTCAAATTGTAATGCTATTACACATATATGAAAACATACATTACATACATATACATGTAATATCATCCATATACATGTATATGCATGCACAAAGAAAGTCCTTAATATCTAGGAAAACAAATGATCACTGTGTTTTGTCATGTCATAAACCATGATGAATGTTTGTTTATTGACATATGAATTTGGCCCCCACATTTCAATAGTCTTCTTTAGGTCTCACATTTTAGTGATAGTGTAAATATAGTGCTGAATGATACTGAAGAAGTTGCTGATGTACTAACTCACATTTTTCTTTCCCAGGATGATAAAATTCCTAGAAATATGAAAGCTTAGATATTCTAGGCTTTTACATAATTCACACAGAATATCCAAAACAATTCCAAGGGGAATGGTGTTTTATATAAAGACTATTAAAAGAATAAAGTAAATTTAAAATTATATTTTAAAGACACATCAGTATCATGATTTAAGCTTTGTGAAGTTTAGAATCTAATATTAGGAATTTTTTGTTTTAACTCTAACTCATTCATAAATACATTTGATTACACTGGTAGTAATATGGACTACTTCTCTAATATCTGTTTATTGTGTTAAGCAACCACAAAGCATACAGCAGGCAAATTAAAAACTGCAGCACCATTCTAATCTCCCAAATACACCACATTAAATCCAATTTTCTGATCTGGCCACTGATATTCATGTTTTTTTTGCTTGTTTGTTTGTTTTTTGGTACTGGGGATTGAACTCAGGGACAATCTACCACTAAGCCACATCCCCAAACCTATTTTTGTATCTTAGTTTTGAGACAGGGTCTCACTGAATTGCTTAGATCTTCACCTTTGCTGAGGCCGGCTTTGAACTCTCAATCCTCCTGCCTCGGTCTCGTGAGCCTCTGGGATTACAAGCATGTACCACCTTGCCCAGCTGATATTCATGTTTTAAACTCAATCTTTTAAGTTAATTCTGTGTAATTTAAACATAATTAATATTACTCTGATGTTCTACTTCTATTGTGTCCTTTTAACATAAAGTGAGAAATTTTCTTCTGCAAGGCTCTTGCTTATGACAACATTTATTATCTACCTCTTTTATTATTGTGGCACTCAATATTCTCCAGTGGTTTGCTATCTTCACTCTTCAATTTGTTATTTTTCTCTAATACTTACTTCTTAGACATATCATAAAATGATCTATTTTCACTTTACTTGCCTATGGATGCATTGATTTTTTTTCCTTCACCAATACTGGACTCCAGATTTTAAATCTATTTTTTTCTTTTATTTCTTAAAAAGTAATAGATGATGACAGGTCTGGTAAAAGTCACAATCTCATACATATCTTCTTTGTTTTTTCTAGATATGAAGCATCCACAATTTACCTTAGTATTTTGCTTCATTTGATTTTTATTTTTCCAACCTCTAACTTTAGACTCTTAGGTCTTTGATGAAGAAAGAAGGAGATGGGACCAACAAATGGTGGTCACTTAAACAGGTGTGGTTGTTAGAATGGCCTAAGATATATTCTTGTCTTGCCAATTGCTAACTGTTTAAAATTGGGAAAAAAGATTTTCTTTTCTAATACTTCAATATTCTCCCTGATAAAATGCAGAAAATATCTGACTTGAAGTATTGTTGAGAAGATGAGAGGCAATTTGGAGTAATAGACTTAGTAAAATGCTTTGGCTAGGAGAAAGTGCTTAAGATATGCTTATTTTTTTGTATAGTTATTTGTTTTCTTAAGAATGTCTTCTACCTTGAAAATCATTCAGAGCTTCATTGCCATTTTGAAGCAAATTTAATAATACATTTATGTGATGAAAGAACCCACTTTAACAGCTGTCTTCATTTTAAGCACAACTAATTGTGAAAATCATGAATAATATTGCTAGTCAGAAAGCAGTATGTTAATGCTGCTATACATATGCCATAGTGCCAGAATGGTATTATGTATTCAGTGTAAGAGACAGCTGTGGAGATTGCTGAAAAAATTTTCTTGAAGTTAGTGTTTCCTTTTAAGGCAAGTTAATTATTCCCAAGGCTTAAGTATCTTTAAAATATAATTTTAAAGGAGGCACTTATTATTTTGAATGCAAAAACAAATGTGCCTTATGTTCTTTTACTCTTTATTTTTTCATTTTATAAAGAAATAGTTTTATACTTTGTTATTGTATCTTTAAAAATATTCTGAACATTTCTTTGGATAAAGTACCCTAAATTTTATAATGATGAACCTAAAAAATGGAAAGAAAATTGTTTGTAAAAAGAATAATATCAGTGATTCAATTTCAAATCAACCCCCTTAGTTGAAATAAGACAAATTATTATCACCTTAATTTCAATAAGAATTTTTAACAAATTATTTTTCAATTCATCAACATTGCCTATCTCTCCATTTTAAATCTGCAGTTTCTTTGAATAGCATGTCAAAGTTTCCATGTACAGAATTTGTACATACTTTGTTTGCTTAGTGTCTCAAATTTTTAATAGCATTTCTATTTCAGATTTTTGTTTCTATTTGCTATTGCTCATTATCAGCATAAGAAAATAAATTGACTTTTTAATATATGCCTATTCCATTGTGTATCACTTAGAATTTCCTACAGTTGTTTGTCTTATATTTCATTGATTGTTTTGTTTCAA
Source organism: Glaucomys volans (assembly GCA_020662805.1). NCBI lineage: Eukaryota > Metazoa > Chordata > Mammalia > Rodentia > Sciuridae > Glaucomys > Glaucomys volans. The sequence goes on along the minus strand of JAJEJO010004998.1, from coordinate 557,234 downwards.
TACAAAGTTTAATAGAAGTATTGAAAATAGACCAAGTTGTCATTTTCTAAATTTTGATGGGATAAGCCTTTCAACATTGCGTTTTTCATCATATCAGAAAAACTTTTTTCTGATTCTTTAAAGTTTGGTTTTTAAAATTCTTTAAGTGTGCTCATAATAGCCTTAACTATTTTTATTGTGGAAAGAAAATTTAACATGAGATCAACCCTGGAAACAAAATGTTAATAGTACAATACTGAATTGTCTATATATATGTCTAACAATAGGCATGATACTGTATAGCAGTGTTGTAACTGAAACTTTATATCCATGGAACTACTTCCATTTCCCCATCCTCCTTTTCCCTTGCAACAACTGTTCATTCTCTTCTTCTATGAGTTTGATCATTTTAAATATCACATGTAACTGGAAGCTTTCCTTCTGTGGCTGGTTTATTTCACTTAGTAAAATATCTTTAAGGTTAAGCCATATTTTACCATATTGTGGAAGTTTTATTTTCCTTTAAAAGGCTAAGAAATATTCCATTGTATGTATATACAACATTTTTCAAGTCCATTTAATCTGAGTGAACATTTAGGTTGTTTACATATCTTGTGAATACTGCTGTATTCAATTCATTTTGATTTCAATTCCCTTAGATTTATATTCAGAGATAGGATTACTGAAACATATGTAGTTCTGTTTTAATTTTATTAGGAACTTCTATACTGTTCTTCCTAGGTGCTATTTTTAATTCTCACCAATATCATACAAAGATTTCAATTTCTCTACATCTTAACCAACACTAGATATTTCTCTATTATATTTATATAACAGCCAGCCTCAGAGATGCAAAGTAGTATTTAATTGTGTTTTGGTTTGAATTTTCCTTATTAATGAAGATGAGCGTTTTTTTCACATATTTATTGGCTATTTGTATGTCTTCATTGTAGGTCTGTTCAAGACCTTTCTCCAATTTTTAAGATAGATTTTTTTTCTGTTGGTGTTTTCCAGTGAGTAATAGGCATCTCTCACATTTCAGACATTAGTCCTTTATCAGGTATATGGTTTGCAAATATTTCTTATCATTCCATAGTTTGCCTTTTCTGTGAACTGTTTCCTACAGTGTATGGGAGTTTCTCACTTGGCGTTGTCCATTTGTTTATTATTGCTTTTTACTTATACTTTTGGTGTCATATCCAAGGAAACATTACCAAGAACAATGTCAATAGGTTTATCCTCTATACTTTCTTGTAGGAATTTTACAGTTTTAGTCCTACATTTATCTTTAATCCATTTTGAGTTGAGGTTAGAAAATGATATAAAATACATGTTCCATTTCATTCTTTTACACATGCATATCTGTTCTATTAATACCATTGATGAGATATTTCTTTACCCTTTGGATGTTCTTAGTAACTTTATTGAATATGAGTTGACTATGGTTGTGTAGTTTCATTCATGTGTTCTTTTATCTCTTTGGTATATGCATAGTTTTATGTTCAATACCACATTAATGTAATTGGTATCATTTTAAAATTTATCTTGAAATTGGGCTGTATCTTTGTCTTTGGTCTTTGTTCTTATGATTGTTTTGTTTCCCTAGTCCATTTGTGGTTCCATAATTTTTTTAAAGATTTTTCTTAATATGTTATTTGGATTTTGGTAGGGATCTCATTGAATTTGTAGATTGCTGTGGAAAGTATGGAGATTAAAATAATATTGAGTCTTCCTACCAGTAAATAACAAAATTCCTTTCATTGATGCTTGCCTTTAATATCTTTCACCAATGTTTTATTGCTTTCAGTGTAAAAAGTTATCAACTTTCTTGTTAAATTTATTCCTGAGTTTTTGATTCTTGTGATGTTGTTGACATTGCTTTCTTAATATCCTGTCTGGTTAGTTCCTGGTTAGTGCGTATAAGCACAACAGATTTTTGCTTGTTTATTTTGTGTTCTTCAGATTTGCTAAATTTGTTTTTCTCTTCCACGCATAAATAAATAAATACATGAAAGGCATATAAACTGAAAGGGAAGAAGTTTGTGTGGAATATGATCTTAGTGTTGAAAACTCTCTGCACTCCATGGGAAAACTTTTACTTTCATGGTGGTTTAGTACTACTGTTCAGGTATGATTTTTCCCAGGTCTCTACTGAAATCTCTAGGTGATAAAAGAAGCTCTCCCCTCTACATGATCAGAATTTGTTCACTCTCCTGTAATGCATCTGAGGTTATTTATTAATTTTTTCCAGTTAACTGCTCCTTGGTCATTCTCCCAATAGTTGTTTTTGACTGACTGCCTAGAATTTTACCTTAAAGAAATCCAGTTTGGGTGTCAGTCAAAATCTGTTTTCCATACAGATCTCTTGAATTTTTTCAAAGAAGTTCTCTCTTGTCAACCAGTCTACCTTCAATTTCCAGCCACCTTAGCATCACTGAATTCTTCATTGGATTCTCTCTACCTATTCCTCACAAGAGTCCTACTGTATTCAAGCTCCTCCGCACTATAATCATAAGAGCATGTGAAAGCCAGTGCAGTAATAGAACTTACCTATTTCAATGACTCCCCTGATGGATCTTAGTACATATCTGGCCTTTTCTCAATGTGTGAAAAGAGTTGCTCCATATATTTCACCCAGTTTTGTTGCTGTATTTGTTGTATATTTGGGAGGACAGAGTATAGCCTTGATAACTCTATAATGGCTGGAAGCAAATTATTTCCCACACACAAACTTTGTTAAAGCAAAATTCTTACATTCATCCCCCGGTACAAGAATCATTATGATTATTAAAAGGATAAATAATGCCACCATCTACCCCCAAATATATCTTATATATTGTGTTTTTCATAGTTTCCAATGTATAATAGTCATGCAGTTTCAATTCTGAAATATACTCAAGTGTTTTAGTCAGTTTGCATTTCTGGGAACAAAGTATCTGACAAGAACAATTTAAAGAAGAAAAAGTTTATTTTGGCTTACGGTTTCAGAGGTCTCAGTTCATCAATGGCCAAATTCATTGCTGTGAGCATGAGGCAAGGAAGAAGGTCATGGCAAAGGGTGTGATAGTGGAAAGCAGCTTAGGACATGGCAATCAGGAAGCAGAGAGACTAAGCTCTACTCACCAGGGACAAAATGTGAAGTCCAAAGGCGTACCCATAGTGATCTACTTCTACTTCCTACCTGCCTACAGTTACCACCAGTTAATCCATACAAGTGGATTAGGTTACACCTTTCATAAGCTAATTATTTCAGCACTTTCTTGTGTTGTCTCACACATGAGCTTTAGGGGGACATCACATATTCAAACCATAATACTTACAATAATTATAATATTTAGCATTATAAACAATAATCTATAGGATAGAACATCCCTTTCCTGAATTAAAGAAAATGCTCAAAGTCAAGAAAAATAACATAATGAATGTACCATTTAAAATAAAGGGAGGTATCACAAATATTTCTTCTTTCATTTGTGAAAAGCGTGCATGCTCATGTATGTACATATATGTTGATATATATATCTGTGCATTTATGTCCTTTAAAAACATTTATAATTAGCGAAAGTCTGCAATTTCAGTATAACTACCTTCATTTTCCTGTTTGCTCAGTGAAGTTAGTCAACTGATTATGATTCTATCAACACATTTTACTGTCAATCTGGTATATTTCTCCAATGACATTGATTTTCAAACAAAGCCATCTGCATTTCTTTCCACCAAGCTGCATATTTTACAGGAATATTTTTAGTATTAAATTTCAATAATAGTAGGGTTTATTTTCACAAATATGTGAAATTTAATTTTTAAAATTCATAAATTAAACTGTAATATATAAATTGAAAGCAATCATTTCTTAATTTTAAAATATTTACATTTTATAATTTTAGACTAAACATAATTAAACTTTAAAAGACATAATTCAAATATTATTTTATACATTTATATCCATCTCCACAGTGAAAGAGAAATGTGTTACATTTGCAAGGCAACTATAGTTATATTAAGTCAATGATCTTTATGTTATAGTTATTTAGTAAAATAATCCTTTTGAAAATATTTTTATTTAAAATAAAGCATAACAATTTTAAATACATACTAAACACTGAAATAGAATCCCTGGTAGATTATGGATATCCCATTCTTCATTACAATTGTAGTGAATGAAGCATCGACATCCAGTAAGGGGTAGAGAGTTGATTCCCGATGAGGACTCTTCTCTTTGGACCAAGGAACATTTAAAGTGCATGGCATGGAGTCCACTAGTCTCTTTGATTTCATCAGAGGCTGAACTCAAAAAAATAGGAAAGACACCAATATATCATGACTGGTTCCATCTCTTCCTTATTGTGTGGGTCATTAACATTACTCCTCACATGGCAGTTTGGAGGGCAATGAACCAAATTTTCTACTGTTTTTGTGCCATGTCAATAGAAACATCTGGAGATCAATCTTTATGGTTGGTAAGTTCAAGCCCTTCATGTAAATATAAACGTAAAAAGAAATTCTTAATTTGCGATGGCGTCTTCAAATCCACATGGTGGATTTGAGAGCTGATTCTTCACTTTTCACTTCTACTGAGTGTCATTGCTTTAAGGTTAGGTGTAGTTTATTTTCCCTGTAGCTTTGCTGAGGACTATTTGCTATTCTGATTATCTGTTGGCTTTGCCAATCATTTAAAACATTATCAGTTTTAAAATTTTCTGAATGGCCAACTATTTGCAGGTTTTCATATTTATAATTTATTTAACATTTTGATGTTTCAGTACAGTCTGTAGGATAAAGTTAATAAATTCATTTTTACTTTTATTATAGTATGAACAATTTGATATTAGCATATTGTGTACATAGGAAATAATCTTCATTGTTTTAATATTAAAATATCTGTGAAGTCATTCACATAATATATTTTGCTTTTCTGATTTTTAACATTGCAGAAAATATTGTAATAAGATAAACAACTTGATTCATTAAATCATTAAATAAACATGGAGTAGTCACGGAAAGAGGAAATAATAAACACTGAAGTTCAACAAAAATAAGCTTACAATCTGACTTATTTGTTGAACTGCATTATCTTGGATAATTTTCCCTACTCTGAGGATTTAGGTACCACACATTTAAAAAAATAATGCAAATTTGAACCTTGAACTCTTTAGTGGGAGGTAATGTCTTTAAATACCTAATAATGTAATACCAAATAGGAGATTCTAAATGAGTCATATGTATTATAACATCATTAGATAAATTCCTAGTAATGAAAACTATATTCTAATGTGAATAAATTAGATAAGTCTCCTTAAGTGTAATTACAGTATGCTTAACAAAGAACTTGTAACAATTTTCAATTGTATTTACTAGGATGATAATTCAAATTTTCTCCCTTGGTTTATGTTTGATATCATTAATTTTTAAAATGACAGAAAAGATCTTTATAATCTTAACTTTGTTCATCTGCATGTGCTTAATTGAAGTTCCTGAAAAAAATAACCAAGCAATACAATACACAACAGAAAGATAATTATTTAAATAAATAAATTTTTCTACAATTGGAAAGAATGATAAATCTGCATAATGAAAATTTTGTATGTGTAGTTACTTCTTCTGTGACAAGACATATGAATTTCTAAAGCATGTTATTAGATGCAAAATTGTGCCCCAAATATGACAAGGTTTATGGAGAAAAATGGTGTTAGAGACACAGGACTAAAATAATATCACTAATGATAAAAATATAGAAATGAAAGAAGTAAGTGCAGTTTTGCACATGTAAAATAGTTTTAAAATACATGTGTGTGCTACAATATGGCACTTAACTTTAAAAATACCTGATGTTTGTGTATGTGGCTACTGGAATGGTGGTTGGTGCTGCTGAAGTTTTTGAATGGTGGACTCCATGACAGAAGAGACACTGAAGATACTGAGAATGATGGTATTTTACTTTAAGTTGCAAAAAGAACCATGTGGGCCTCAGGAGTTTTATTTTGAAAAGAAGGAAGAAACTGGTGCAGTAGCTATAGAAATTTGGAGTATCCACAAAGATTTCATTTCAAGAGAGTGGTGTAATAATATGTGTTGTCTAGGAAAAACAAAGCTGGACTCTAGACTGGAAAAGTTCTGGCAAAGACTATTGTACAATAGCAGGTAGAATGCTCCAAACTCAGAATTCTGCAATTTTCTCAAAATCAAACTAAACAGTGATTTTCTTTTATAAGTAATAGAAGGAGGAAAGCAGAGGAACAGCATAATCTTTGTTGATGCTACTGGTCCACCAAAGGGAAATTATTAGTGTGATCAACAGATAAAAGGTTCTCTTTGGTCAGCCAATTTTGTTCTGCCAATTCTTAAGCTGATAAGGTGGCTTCTCTCTCTTTCTCTCACTCTCTCTCTCTTTTTCTCTCTCTCTCCCTCTCTCTCTCTCTTTCTTGCTGGAGGCTTGAAGAGTTAAGGGTCTTATAGAAAAGAGAGGTCTTGATTTGGTTCAGCTAAGACAAAGAGGTGGATAAGAAATGGGCAACTCTAGGCCCTATTCAGTGTCTTGATGCTGCAGAAGACCTGATGAACATTGTTGGAGTGAATTCTCAAGGAGGTAAGAGAAAAGATCTAGCTTACAAGTGGAAGAGGTGACCTTTGCAGGAGGCCAAGTTCTCTACAAATTTTTTTAAAATGGAAGATTTTCCCCTTCATTATATTTAGTCCTGGATATTATATTTTTCTTTCTGAAATTTATTTTTTAAATTATCTCTACTTTTTTTCATGAGAGTTGTTAATAAGTTTTTTTTGTAGGACTAGAGTAATTTTTCTTTGCCTTTATCAAAGTGTATTTTGACATTTTTAATTATTTTTTATGATGTTTAATCATTATCTTATTTAGAAAAATGCTCCTTTGGGTATTAGGTTCTTGAATGCAGAAAGGAAATATATGTAATATTCAATCTCCCTGTTCATTTAAGAAAGGAAAATAAACATGATATTTGAATTTCTAGTACATTAACACATTCAGATATTTTTAAATTTTTCAAATGTAGTATAATTGTTGTAATAAAATTGTTAATAGCTCATGCTTTTCAATTATAAATTACATATGTCAACATCATAAAATATATAAAAATTTTGTTTATAGCTGTACTATTGCTATCCTTATAAAATTCTATCATTTCACTGATTTAGATTGAAATAGACATTCAAGTAAAGAAAATCTCCTCTCAAAGCATTCAACTTCAATAATATCCATCTATCTTTATATGATTTTCTAGTATTTTTTAAGTACAGTAAAAAATAATAGTTGTTAGGTCTCTTTTAAAACCCAATTGTCTTACTTAATCATTGGTTGTTTCCTTTTCCATCACAGCTCCGTGGTGTAGTTTTGGTGGGTTTGTCAATCCCTCTTCTTTGCCCCAGACTGATTTACACCATTGAACATATCGGTCTACTGTTATGGCCGGGACTATATTAACTGACGCTAGTTTGGGGGTCTTACCCTTGACAGAACAAAGTTGTTAAAAAGGGAATTGATGATTTCAGAGCATCTAAATTACCATGTGGAAAAGTGGGTTTGCAGTAAAAGAAAATGAAGACA
>JAJEJO010004998.1:519651-544679 GCA_020662805.1 Glaucomys volans | reverse complement strand
GTACATATGCATACATATATATTGTATTAAACAAACATTATTTCCTAGACAGGGTCTGGATGATTAAGCTTGTAAGAGTGAAATGAAACACATCATATATTCAATATTGAAGATAGGTGGATTTAAGACCCTAATCATGCAATTCATGACCTTTTTTTTTCCAACAGGTCTCTAAAAGACCATTTGTTTTTACATGATTTTTAAACTGTTGACTTTATAATGGCTCTTTTGGCCGTTGTGTTATTATATGCAATAAATTATAATTATTTTCTTTGGAAATTTTCTAACGGAAAGGTTTAATCTCAATTTTCACAATCATTGTAATGTAAGTTGATGTTTTGTCTGTTTATGTAGATGACAGTTTTAGATCACGTCCCATTTATCCTTTGTTATGTATTGAAAAAGTTGTCTTCTAAATTATGAAGCATTTCTAAGGTCATCTATTTCTATCTGCAACACTGTCAGATTTTAAATCACACAAGAGTTGTCACATTTCTATTTGTCAATAAAAGTAAGTTTTCATTCATTGGTATTTTATAGTTCTTACTTTTTGAAAGATACTTCTGGAATGTAGGGACACACCTTAAAATGGCGACCGCATTAACAACACCCTCGGGGCAAAAGCCTCCCCCACTCGGGGTACCACCAAGGTGGCGGCCCAGGATTGGCTCATTCAACTTCCATGAACCTGAGCAGCTTTACATCTTAGCAGACCTCTGCCCTGCAGGCCTTGCTGTATACTGCATGTGCTGTTGACCTTTAAGATGATTGGCCCCCGCCTGTATCTCCTCCCCTCGCTCCCTTTTCATATACCTGTTTCACTTCTCCATTAAACTGAGATTCTTCTGGACAGACTCCCGGCTAGTGTGGGTTTTTTCAGCCATCGACACTCACCATCCTGCCTGACCCCTGTGCCCCCCTAGCTGGTCCGGGGAGGGCACCCACCTTTGTTGTTCGGTGCGGAAGGAACAACACTGGAAATGAATAATCATTTCATTTCTCAGTTTGGTGGGTCGATTACCACCACAGGAAGTACTGGCAAATACAAAGTTTTGTAATGCAATAATTTTAGAACATAGAATAGTAATTACCAGGGAATTCTTAAACGGTTTTACTATAGGTGCATAGTGTAATCTACACAGAGAAAAATTTCTTAACTGCTCTACTTCTGAGTTGCCTCCCCAGAAATTTTTTCAATGCACTTTAAAACATTTTGAAATTTAAAATATTAAATCTTAAACTTCCTCAGTTTCAGTGAGAATAAAGGGTTGCTTAATATGCTAATTTTGTTTTAAGACAGTTTCACCTGAGCTTAAACCAATGCTAATTACATTTCCCCTAACACCAAAAATTGGACAGTATGCTTTGTCATTTTGTAAAGAATAATTATAATATGTATTTTATTCTGCTTTTGCTATAGTAATTATTTCATGTTCTATAATTAGCCTTTTGGCACTATAGTGATTAAAGTGAATCTTTTTTTTTTTTTTTTCCTAAAGTCATGCCCTATATCTCACCTTCATACTGCTTCCTTTGGTAAAATTTTTCTTTCTAAGTAAAAATGATTTTAGTGCTTATGAAGAATGTGCAAAATTATGTTATTGAGTAATGAAAGCCAAGTTTTTTGTGGTGTTTACGATATAGGTCTTACCACTATATGCTCACACCATTTATAGCATAGAAGCTTCATTCCCTGCATAATAACTTATTTTGGGATGCAGTAAGCATTGATTAATTTTAGAGAATTGATTTATCAACCTTTTAGGAGCATATGGATCATAGTGAAATAATTGTAATTCATTTTTACACTTTTTTATTTGGTGAGAATTGAACCCAGGGGTCTTTTACATGCTTAGGAAAGTGCTTTATTTCTGAGTTGCTTCCCCGGAATATTTTTCAATGCATTTTTTTTAAGTTACATATTTCCTTATAATTTTTTCCCTTAATGTTTTAAAAGATACTGCCAAATTTCATATTATGTGATTTATATTATCAAAACAGTAAGTGAAATGATGATGTTTTCCAAATATCCGCATGTACCACACTCTGATTATTCCTATACCAGCATCAAGTTCTGTCAATCCCTACATATCCATTTTTGCTTGTATACCTTTTACTAATCCTAATCGTGTTCATTACTTCACAGATGCAGAAGAAACTGCATATGTATCACACTCTGACTATTTATCCACCAAGATGAAAGTCCATTGATACTTCCGGCTCCTGTTATGTTTGGATGCCTCTTAAGGCTTTCCTTCTAATTGTTCCTATCATTTGAGTGATGTAGATGAGTTTTCTTTGAAATGATGATCACTTTTGCATGAAGAACTACAAAGGTCTTAAGAAAGAATGTGGTATATGAGTGGCCTCTTCAAAGCATTCTTGTTTCCCCCCAAAATCTCTCAAGTGTAAGACATTATATATAACTAAGAACTTTAACACATTTTCACATTTAATAAACTTTGAGAACTGAGTCACATGCAAACCACCCTGTAATTATTTACATCTTTTAAGTCATACACAGCATGAAGTCCTATAAAGTAGGTGCTACTATTATTGTGATTGTATAATTAAGATAACTGAACTATGAAGGAAGTTAATTATGTTCTGTTCACACAGCAGAGGAGGAGCCAGAATTCTAAGTTGAGCATATGGCAAAGAATGCACTATCAATGATGAAGTGTTGTAAACTGTTGTGTCTCTCTTGTTACTTTCTGAGTTTTATTTTTGTCATTGTATTATTTGAAAGAGACTATTGGAAATAGTCCCCTACTCCTGCAATACTTACACAGGAAAAGACATCTTTTTTTATCTGAGTTCCTTTCAACTAATTTAAAAGATCCACAAAATGGGAAAAAATATCTAGATGTTTGCAGTAAACCACAGAAGTTTTACAATGGTTACATATCAATGTTTCAGGAACAGCTAACTAATATACATTATGTTGCTTAAAAAGTTTGCTATTTTATCTTCCTTAAAATAAATTTTTAAATTTTATTTCTGTCTCCTTATAAGGATATTTTTTCAGCATTTGGATTTCACCCATATTCTGTTATGTGTCCAGTGATATTATCTTTATATTTGTTCTTACTTAGGGTAGGGGAAATTCAGAGTTAGATCTGTAGATAGATGATTTTCACCTGGATTGAAAATTTGCCCTCTGTATCTCCTTAGCTGTGTGCTATTTGCCTATTATTTTCTTTAAGGAGCATTCATTAGGTATATATTAAATATCCTGAGCTAAACCTTGTCAAGTTTAATATATATCTAATGAATATATGTTCATATGTTTTTGTAACCTTTATTTATTCCCATTATAATACAACTGCTAAATCTCTTTTTTTCTGATCTGTATTCAAAATCACTAGTTCCCTTTAAATTATGTATTTACTTTCATTAATCCTTTTTGTATAAAGCATAAACCGTCTTATACAATCATTACAATGTGGAACACCCATGAAAGTTAAATAAAATATAGAATATTTTAACATATAACATAATTGTAATATAATCACATAACTAAAATTAATATATATAAAGTCTCGATTATGATTTCCAACTTATTTTACTGTACTTTTGTCAATTCCTTGAAATATTCACAGAATTTAAAACTTAACATGTTAAATTTCTGTTTTAAAAGATACATTTTTTATCAGCACCACAAAAATAGATCTGTTTTATTATAGAATAATCTCCCAGTCTTGGTCTAAGTTCCCTCATTTTAAAAAATATTTAATGACAGTTTTTCAGTGTTCAAATCTGACCACCCCCATACCTGGCCTTTCCAAACTTTTTAGTTTTATGTTATTCTTTGGTAAATTCTTGCTTCTCTTATATTTGCTTATTTTTCTCAGAGTTCAAGACATTTGGTATGAACATTGGCAGAGGCAGTTTAGTGCTTTGGTAATGGTATGTGCATGGAGAGGGGGCTGCTGCCTTGCCTGGTGCTTTGCTTCCTCCACTCCTCCTTGCCACCGTCCTTCTCCCATTCCTTAGTCACCTTCTTCCTCTCCTTCCTTTTGTCTTCTATCTTATTTATATTCGCTCAGAGAATTTCTCTTTACCAATCAATTCCACTTGTGCTTGAAGTGAAATTTCCCTCCTTTCCTAATTTATCCTTTTTTTTTTTTAGTTTTACTTTTATATCTTCATGTGTCTCCAACGTCTTTCCCTATTTGTCACCTTGCTTTTCTGATTTTAAGGAACTTTCTTTCTACTTCCACTTATTATAATCTCATTGTATCTAATTCTTTGTATCATGCTCTTCTTCTTTTTGATCTCCCTTCACAGAGAAAAATCAGAGAGAAAATTAATCAAGGAAACCCATTTTGACAAAATTTAAATATTTTGTTAGTAGTTCCACCTTTTCCAATTGTGTTCATCATCTCTCTCTATGATTTTTTCTGTATTTTTTGTGATATTGCTGTATTTATGTGTGCTAATTTATTTTATTTTAGTTTTTTTTCTGGTCAATGAGTGAAACAAAATATTTTCAGAGAAGCTATATGAAGGTTGTTCAGGATAATCTTAAAGATGAAGAGCCAGAGTCACCTTTTTGTGTTAAAATCCAAAGACATCCTTTTTTATCCCCCAAATTACAGAGTGACATATATTGCTTTCTCTTAGATAACTTGTTTAGGTCATTATTTGAATAAACCTGAACAACTGTTCTCAGAAAAAGGAAGTCCTAGAAAAAACCTGATGGAGTTCAAATTCATTTCATTTTTGATTTCAAAGAAAAGGTTATGTGTGTGTTTGTGTGTGTATTTTACCTTTATAAAGTATGTCTTGCTGGGGTTTTTTTCTAAAATTCATTACCTTTGTGCTGTTCTACACTTCATTACATATTTTACTTCTTTCCCTGGAGATTCTATCTCAGCTTTTCCACATAACCTTTACCAAATTTAGAGCCTTTGATTTCATTTGTATTCTGGTTTCACTACATATGAAATTTGAAAATTTTCTTATTTTTGTCATTTCCTTCATTGTTTTCTTAGTATTAAGAAACTGAGACTAAAAGAGTGTATTAAAATCAGAAATCCTGTTAATAAATCGCTTTTTTGGCTTTAAAAATTCAATATAAATATTAAGCCAGCAAATTCAAACTGTAAACTAGAACTTATAGAAAAAATTGGAACTAGTTTTTAAAATTGAATGTAAGGTAACTTATTGAAATATGTGTAATTCATAAAGCCTTACTCTAATAATTCCAAGATTTTGTAATTTGATTCTTTCACGTTGCAAGAAAAGACAAGCTTCAGTTTCCTTACTTGTAGAAATTTTATTCTGAGGCTATTGAGGCGAATAATAAAGTGACAGAAACTGGCTTTCCAGTGCCAGCTTCAGATGCCTTAGATATCTGTGTTTCTCTTTATAATGCCTCATCAGTAATCTGCCATAATTGTGAATTTATTTATCTATGGGTTACCTTGTCTCTTATAGTTCAACCACTGACGCCTTCTCTACATTTTACTCAACAATGTCTGATTCCTATGGACTGGATCTAGTCTTTCACTAACTGTCATCCTTCTTTGTGCCTTTAACATTCTGCTGTCTAAATTTCTTGCTATCTCCCATTAATGTGCTCCCAGAGATGCCTTCATCAAATATCTTATGCAAATGCCACCATCACCCATTAGAGACAAAGTAAGTACTTTTCATCTCTGTTTTCTGAGAAGAAAAAAAGCCCATAATCATAATTCTAGAGTGCAATGGCCTAAAATTGAATTCTGGCTTTGTGAATTTTAGTCTTGTGACAATTTATCTTTCTATGCTCTATATACCTGTCCCATCTACATTATAATGTAAACATTAAATATCATATAGTTTGCAAAACTTGAAAGGTACTTTGAAAGTATGATTTATTTTTATCCTTATATAATAAAGTTGTAATATCACATAGAACAAGTCAAATATGCAGAAATAAAGGAAGCTCTTACATTCTTTTTAACCTTTAAATAATTCCCAATATACTGAAGTTATAAGAAGTATTCACTCATAACAAGTAAAATCAAAATCTCAGTTAAACCTTAAAAATTTTGTCTGCTTTCAAAGATTGGACAGAATAATAAGGTATACTTGAAATAAATTGGGTTTGCTTTAACTTATCACAATATAGGTGACAACAGTTCAAAGATGTATGACAAAGGCATATAAGCATTTGAAAGGATAAAGTAAATTTTTCCATTTTGATGATTGGTGTCATTCATGGGAAGTAAGAAAACCCAAGTTGAGATGGGTTGACACCAGAGGCTCATTCTTTTTCTGTCATTAATTTAAGTTGGGAGTACAAAGACCCTCAACGATTCACTTACAGTTATACAAGCCCAAACAGGTATAATGTTGTAGATTTGACTTGTTATCACAAGTGCAGGAGGTGTGGACAAGATTTAACCTAAGGCATCCTCATGTCTGACAAATCAATAGAACCTCTTTAAAGGTAAATTCAGTCTGTTAGCGAAGTTAATGAAGATTCTTTTAGAACCTTAATATAGACTACATATGAAGGATACCTATGTATTTCATAACAGTGCTTTTAAGAGAAAGGACTCTCTTTGTTCACATCCTTTTCTCCAACATTCCTGATCTTTTATTGTGTTGCCTTGTTATCATTGCTTGTCTGAGCTTTAATCTATGCCCTGAGTCTTCTCATGCCAATAATAGGTTCCACTCAGCTCTTGTGTATGCACCTGCATCTCCTGTTCTTTCAGCCATACTTATATTTTCTGTAGTCTCCTTGGAATGACCCAAATAATATTCATTTCCTAGCTTCTCTGGGGGCATGTAAAAACATGCAGTTCTTTAGCAAAACAGCACCACTTCCGTGTTGTATAGAAATCTATCCATTCCTGCCCTCTTGTTGCTCCTATGCATAACGTTAACACAAAACCTCAGGCAGCTAAACCAGTCTGAATGGTTCAGAAAATGCCTTTTGCCATTTGCCCTCCTGTGATTCTAACTCTGTTCTGTCTTTTCCCTGATCTTCTCACTAGAAGGAGTAGACATGGCCTTCAATATGGCAATGCATTATTTCATACTGTAAATTTTATCTACTTTTGCATACTATGGAACTATTATCCAAATTGGTCAAGTGTGCCTCTACTTATGTAAAATGAGTTTTGGGAACTTAGAAAATATATCACACTGGTTTCAGTTACCTGGGTGCCGCACAACTGTCTATTCTAAAATTTAGTAAGCTAAAACAAAATCCATTTACTATTTACAAATGATTCTGTATGTTAATTGGACCTGGAAGGGCAATACTTCTGCTCCAGGTGATATTTAATGAGGGTATAATCATCTGGCGGTTTGACTATGCTGGAATTTTCAAGTTGACTTCTGTACATTGCTGGCAGATGATGTAAGCCATTGGCTTGGAACTGTGATTGGGTTATTGATCAGTACCCTTGTTCTTGCAGTAGTCTTTCTAGCAGTTTAATATATCTTTAGTTTTAAATATGGGTTGTAAGAATGCAAAAGTGAAAGCTGCTGATTTCATAAATCCATGACACAGAAATTAAGCAACATCTCTTTTGGCACATTCTATCAGTCAAAGAACGTCACAGGGTCAGTGCATATTAAAAAGAAGGAAAAATGTTTCCACCTCTTGATAGGAGACGTGGAAAATAATTTCTTTCCATCTTTAATTCTCAAACACTCTTAATAAAGCCCAACTCCGAAGACCACTGAATCACTCTGAACCACCTCCAAATTTAATCTGGCAAATCAACATTCAGCAGTTAAATTTGTTGTTTTAATCTTCTTTTGAGAAGCTCTAACTTTTTCATTCATTGTGCATCAAGATTTAAGAATAAGAAAATATGCCTGTTTAATCTCCAAACATATTATCCAATTAGAAATAATTTAATTAAAGTCTGAATTGCCCTTTTGAGACAAGGAAGCTGATAATACTAAAAATAAATTAGAAGAGATATAGTTATTCTGGGAATCCCTAAAACTGGTAATTTCCTATCATCCTGAAAGGATGCCTGTGATGAAATTCCTCTGACAATCAGGCATAATAATTTGGGATATTCCTACTAATTTCACACTCAATAGGAAATTGTATAAGCAAAGAGATCCAACATGTTTCCCATCTGTCCTTTGGAAATGTTCAGGAAGCTCTCTCTTATAAAGCCAAATCATTGTAAGGACCAAAGTGAAAAAGAAAGATGAAACTTCATTTAAAAATAGCAATCATAAACATTGATGATCCTGATCAATTAAAATAATGAATTTCTATATGTTTTATTAAATGGAACTTTTTTTTAGGAAAAATGAGTAATTATGACTAATATGCATAAAATGGGTATTCTAAGTCAGAAATATCTTGAAAATAGGGGTGGTTATTAATATTGTGCACTTGATGCTAAGTTTTCCTTTACTGCTACTCTTCTCAGAATTCTTTTCTGTTCTGTACCACAAATATATCCACATTATGTTGGATTTATATAATCATGAACTGGCTTGGAAAATTCATTTTAAATTGTAATTATAAAATTAATTATTCTATAATCTCACAAGTTCATGTAAGTCAATTTAGTGTGTAACCTTTTGTTATTGCCTTTCTTTAACTTGATGCTACTCTCAGGAGTCGTCATTCTGTATGTTAATCAATAGTCAATTTTTCCATTATTACTGAGAGTTATTTTGTGTCATAGGTATATATTTTGTTAGCCATTTGCCTGTTCAAAAATATCAGACTATTCCAGTTTGGGTTTTTTTGTTTGTTTGTTTGTTTTGGCAGGGTGGGGTGCTGGTGCCAGAGATTGAACTCAGGGGCACTCGAGCACTGAGCCACATTCCCAGCCCTATGTTATATTTTATTTAGAGACGTTACTGAGGCTGGCTTTGAATTTGAGATTGTCCTGCCACAGCCTCTGAGCTGCTGGGATTACAGGCATATGCCACTATACCCTGCCCAGTTTTTGTTCTTGATGAATAAAGTGCATGTGGACATTCTTGTATAACTTTTTGTTAAGTTTTCATTTCTCTGTGCTAAACAACCAAGAGTTCATTTGCTATGTTATATGACAGTTACCCTATTTATCTATTTTAAAAAATTGCTAAATTTTGGTATGCAATTGGTTTCTAAATTAAATTACTTTTGAAAAATTGGATGCAGCAACTGATTTTTTGTATGAGTTTTCAGATAAAAATAGATTTCTTAAAGATTTTTGAACTTATTCAATGCTTTGTCATTGTTTTACTTTATAGCATAAAATATTTTGATAAAAAACCTTAAATAATTGTGCCATATATACACTAAGAAAAATATATTCTTGAAGCTCGATAACCTTTATCAATACTTTTCTTCTTTTTAATGGCTTAAATTAAAAAGCAATAAGAATTAAATAGTTCCTATAAAAATCATTCTGATAGTGAGTGGTGAGCAGAGCAACAGAATTTAGAAAGGAACAAAAAGTAATTTGATATCGAATAATTTATTAAAGTTAGAGTTATAAAAAGGTCAATTTAGAAAAACAATGGTATTGCCCAATTTTTTCAAAAATCTTGATCTGTACAGCAATAGACACATTAAGAAGAACCTAAAATATTAGAAGTTTAAATATGAAAGAAATTTCAGTCAAGGAATCAGGTCAAATATGGAATAAATATCAAATGAATTGTATTTAGAGGTAATTTGTATTGCTCAATCTGACTATATATGGGAATATGATAAATAATCAATGTAGTCAAATTCATTTGAAATTAAAATAGGAACCTATGAATAAAATAGGCAAATGATATAGTGGTATAATTCTTGTAATAAGTTTTAAAATTATTTTCAAGGAATATGACATAAAAATATTTATTTGAGAAAAAAATATGTTTTATATAATAGTTTAGCAATTTAATTTCAAGGAAACCAGAGATAATGGTACTCACTCAGATTGGCCAGAATTTGATTAGCTTTCATAAACACAAACACACACTTATATATTTTCAAACTGTAGGCAGTTTATTTTGATAACTAAAAATACACACATATACATACACTCACAGTAAGTATATATACACACATAAATACACCCCTCCATACATACCCAGACTGTATTTTGAACATGAATAATGGTCTGTTCTTTCATACACAAATCTGAGGTTTCTGTGAAAAAATAGAATTTATATTAGGTAAAGGTGAGTGAAGGGTGGGGAAGGGGGGATAATAGAGTGAAACAGACATTATTACTTCATGTACATATATGACTTCATGACAGTTGTGATCCTACAATATATACAATCAGAAAAATGAGACAGTACACTCCATTTATGTATGATCTATCAAAATGTATAAATGCATTCTATGGTCATGTACAACTAATTAGAACAAATAAAAATTAATAAAAAAATTAAAAAACAGAATTTACTATAAAAACATAATAGCATTTCACAGTAGTTCCCCTCACACCAGTTTTTGACAGATAAACATAGCAAAGGAAGAGATAATTCTATACACGCAAAGCTTTCTCCATAGGAAGAAAAGTAAATAACCTCTTGACATTTCTGTCCTCTCCTCTCTGCAAATGAAGCCAGAATTAAAGATAGGCAGTTAGGATAGATAGGTTATTGGGCTGAATTGAGGAAATGGAGGCAAGTTGGAGACTGTCACTGGGATATTGGAATGTCAATGTCTCCAGAGCCCTTTGATTACCAAGATTGCCTGCCTATACTGTCCATTCCAAAAGGTTGCAGACAGGGAGTTGTTAATTAATGCCCACTGGGCTGCTTCCTCCCTGGATCACTCCATTTGGCCCTGCCCCCTGCCCATCTGCTTCTCACCTTTTTGCCATCTCATGAGCATCTCCTGTGCATAGTCACTTAGGCTGCAAGAAGAGAGATAAGAGGGGAGAAAGCTGGAGAACAAAGGAAACTCTAGTCTATAAAAGATGCAGGGTACTTTTTTTGATACCAGAATACCATTCCTGGCCACCTTCCTCTCATCTGTTTAAATAAAACCTACTCCTTATGCATACTTCTCTAATGTTCAAACATTTGAGGGAGCAGAACTCATCATCAATAACCGGTGGTATCACAAACACACATGAAATCTTATCTTTCTTTCAGTAAAGTAAACAAATTCTCTCTGTAGAGTATGGGGAAAGGTCCCTTGATTATATAACCACGAAATGCAAGCAAATGGCTGCAAACCGGGTATGGGAGATATTCTTTACCTTTATTACAACTTGTCAATTTCCTTTGCCCATGATTTATGGGATATTTAGGAACATTAAGGAACTCAAGAAGAAATTATCCCCAAATATTTACTTCTTGATTTTACTTGGTTCTTGCCTCTGGCAAAATTTTCCAAGTATATGCTACTCTGTTGTAATTCACATTTGCACTACAAATCTTTTCAGATCGTCTTATTTAAAGCTAGTGCCAAACTTAGAGTGTTGACTTTTAACCATGACCAAGGTTCTAGATCTACCCCATTTAAAAAATACCAGAAGCTATCAAGACCTGCCTTAGAAAGCAAGGTAACATTCTTCATAAGTTTCTGTAATGACTTCCCCAACTAGTCTAATGCAGTAAGCATATTAAGAAGAACAGAAAATGGAAACTTCCTTTTTGGTCCTCTTATAGGAAGTCTAAAATACTGTTATCATTAATGTATGCTACACAATGATATGAAGAGGATTTGAATGCCTTCCAGGGCCAAGATGGTGTTACTGACCATTTCAAATAAAGTTATAGACACATTTTACAATATTCTTTATGATTAAATGACTCCCATTATAATTAAAACTGCCTAAACAGTATAAATGAATGATGATCTGATATCCCCATGAAATTTCCCTGAATAACTCAAAAATAGTTTCATTTTTGTGATATCTTTGCAATCCTCTGGGGGTTCCATGTTCTACTTGTGCTGTTTTTAAACACAATCATATGTCATTAAAACCACTGCAAGTTACAGAATTTTAAGTGAGGAAAGCAAGCCAATATCTGTATCTCACAGAAAGCATAATTCCATATGCACATATACTGATGCTGGAAATAATTATTGCTTATAACTCTCTGCCATCATTCCATTCAAAAGAAATACCCACCAGTCAGCGTGCACCTTTTGACAAGGTCTCCTATATAATTCTAGGGGGATGTCTTCCAGCCAGCTGATAGATTTGGGATTCCCCATGTGCTTTTCACAATTCTCTCATCCTTGTTTTTAGGATCCCAAAAGATGTCATTGCAATCTGTCTTACTTGTTCAGGACACCAATTCATTAGTCCCCACAGAATAACAGAGACTGAAGGTAGGAACATTATCCACAGGTTTTGGGTATTGGGCAGTGTGGTTGGGTCAGAGCCATCTGTTGAGGAATGAGACACCAAGTGGAAAGTTAAATCCATAGGTCCTCACATCAGTTGGAGAAAGCAGCAATGTGGTATTTTTCTTTGAAAGGAAGCCTCCAGAGGTGGTTGTAAATGACAAAGTTCATTAATTTCTGCCTTTCCAATTCCGCAATTATCTAAGCGAGTCCTTGTCAAGGTGCAGAGGACTTTTCTTTTGCATAAATTCCATTAGCATCAATTCAGAGATTCTCACTGCCTCTCTTTACCAGTCATCTCATACTCTCAGCCCTTCCAGTCAGAAATCTTGGGACAAAAGGAAAACAATAAATTTTATTTGAATTAGTTAGAGATAGGTTTCAATCCTCTAATTACTTCTTCAGTCAGACTATTAAATAAGTGAACATGAATTTGCTGTTAATATACAGAGTAGCAAATCTTGCTCAGAATAGGCCAAGACGGAATTCTGAATTTTCTTATAAGCCAATATAAATTGAACTTCTACGAGCCTGATCATCACACAATAAATAACCTAGAGATGATACTATGTTTCTGAGAGCAGCTACATTTAATGACTAAGCTGTGTTATTTTAGTGTGTATGTGTACATTAGGAAAAAGTATAGTGAATATTGACAGAAATAATTTTGAGCCAATTTTGAGGATGGACTTCAATGTTGAACAATAACAACCAATTGGGACAAAATATAGAGTCCAGGAATAATCCCACATATTTATAGCTGAGTGATTTTGACAACGAATCCAAGAACATGACATGAGGAAAGTGCAATCTCTTCAATAACTTGTGCTAAAAAAATGATACACATGCACAGAAGTACAAAACTAGACCCCAACTCTCATCAGTTACAGTTATTAAATAAAAATGGATTAAAGAATTAAATGTAAGACCTAAAACAATAAAACTACTAGAAGAAAACAAGGAAACACTTCAGGACAGTGGCCTGTGCGAATAGTTTTTGTATATAACTCCAAATGCACAAACAACTTAGACAAAAGATTGACAAATGAGATTTCATGGAACCAAAAGCTTCTTCACAGCAAAGGAGACAATCAACAGAACAGGAAGACAACCTATGAAATGGGGAAAATATTTGCAAATTATACATCTGACAAAGGCTTGCTAACCACATAAAGAACTGAAACAAATCAGTAGCAAGAAATAAAAACTAAAAATAATTCCATTAATAATGGGTAAAAATTATGAAAAGTACATGCAAATGATCAACAGAAATATAAAACAATGCTAAACATCACTAACCACAAAGGCAAACGAAGCCACAATGAACTATTACTTCATTCCAATAACAGTACTACAATGGCTATTATCAAAAAGACAAAAAAATTACAAATTAGTGTAATTAGTATAAATTAGAATAGCATTATGTAAAACAGTATTGAATTTCTTTAAAAAAAAACTGAAAACAGGTTACCATGTGATGTAGCCATCCCACTATGGAGTGTATACCCAAAGGAATTAAATCAGCATGTGAAAGAGACACCCATGCTCTCATGTTTATTGTAGCATTTTTCACCACAGCTAGAATATATCAACCTAAATGTCCATCAATAGGCAAGTGAATAAAGAAAAAGTGGTTTATGCCCACAACAATACTACTCATCCTTTAAAAATGATGAAATCATATTATTTCCAACAAGTGAATTGACCTTCAGGATATTTTGTTACATGAAATAGGTCAGGCACAGAAAGACAAACACTACATAATAACACTCATGTGACATCTAGAAATGTTGATCTTATAGAGGTAGAAAGTTGGTAACCACAGACTGGGGACAGTAGTAGAAGGGGTGAATATGGGGTGAGATTAGCAATAGGTAAAATGTCACATTGCATTTGAGGAAGCAATTCTGGTATTCTAAGGCACAGCAGAGTGAAAATAATAATAATGCATTATATATCTGAAAAAAGAAGAGAAGATCTTGAATGTGCTCACTATAAAGAAATTAAACAAGTTAAAAGTGATGCATATTCTAATTACCCTGAACAGGTTACTACTTAATATATACATGCAAATATTATGTGTTAATCAGAAAATAATAAAATAAATAATAACAATAACTGATACCTGAGCATGGTAAAAATATGTGATATACCTTACTTTAGGTTCAAGATAATGAGTGTTTTCTGTGATAATATTATCATTATTGTGAAACTTTGAAGAACCTAGAAAACAGATGTCATCACACAGATTAATTTTAAGGATGGCAATGGTGTGTCTAGAGAGGACAGTAATACCACAATATGAAAATGTGCTGGCAACATCAGTATGACATTGATAGGTCTGAGAAGGGAAATAGCCAATGAAATGGACTGATTTACATAGGCAGGGAATCATACAGCCTCCTTCACCTTCATAAAACCAGGTCTACTATTGGCAGGGTCACAGATCTGTCATGAAGTGGTAGAATCTTGCAGCAGAACTAGAGTCTGTACTTATGGTTCAAACTGTGATGTTGGAGAGGTACCCATGACTAATATAATCATGAATTCATACAAAGGTCAAGGGAATCTGGAGAGCAGAATCTAGATTCCCATTTTGAATCTAGTTAGCCTCATAGAGAATGGGCCTACCATGGTTGAGCAATCAGCACATGATGTTCTATGGTTCATGGTCCAAGGTGAAGGTGTTGCTAATTTGCAAGAGTCCTTTTGCATGAGTTTTGTTCACTAAGAACAATCACTACTCACTTACACCCTGGAGCAGCTAATGATGAGTCTGAACATCTACAGCAGACACCATTGTATATTATTTTAGTTTTGCATCCTTAAACCAGCTCTTGGTAGTCAAAGGAATCCTCTCTAAATTGGGAATTTTATAACTTAGTGGTCTTGCTTCAGGTAGTGCAGTTGGGGGAAAGGAAATCTTTTTTCACTGGAAAAGCTGCTATTCTCTGTGACAAAGCTATGATGCCCTGGGGGATTGAACTAGCCTTAATAATTCATGTTCATGTGACAAATGAGGCTTTGGGAATCCTGACAACCTTAGCCAGAGAGTTAAATCTAAACTAACTCCCAAATAATTAGACCTTGATCTATATAGTTTAATCATTGATTTTAATAAGTGGTCAACAGCCAGAAAACTCAGGTGTTGGTACCCTGTATATCAAAAGAAATTTCCATACTTCTTATTTAAAATGTCAGGACAGGCACAGGGTGAACATTTCTTTTCCAAAAGGCATAGAAAGGAAGTCATCTCTAACTTTCTGGGCTTTGCATTGAAGTTTGGACTTCACTCTTCCTACCCCATGTGTGGCTGCTAGTGGAGACTTTGACTATGCCACACACTGCGTGGCCTCCCAGGCTTCCCTTGGAAATCTTGGTGAAAGCCTGTAGGGCCACATAACTCCAATCAACATAAATTAGTTTCTGATAAACCATTAGACTTGATTTTTTGTTTCACCATAACAATCATTTTAGACTAACTAAACAAAGTGACATAAAGAATATATAAATTGTACATGACATATAAATCATGAGTGAAACTTGTGTTGATCATTTCAATATTCATCATACTTTTGTTTTCTAATTAAAATGGTTTAAAATTCATGACTCGTGACTCAGTAGATATCTTTTATTAGACATCTTCACTTAAATATTAATGAAGTCATTTTATAATTACTTTTTCAGGATTATTTTCTCAAAAAAAGTAGCATGACATTTAATGAGCATGAAAACAAAATTGCAGAGATCATGAGATTGGTTGTTAAAATTATTCAGGAAATGCTAAGGTATTTGTGTTGTGCCAACGAGTACAAATTGAAACATATTTTAAGCCTTGTTTGTAAATACTAATAATGATGAATATTAAATTTGGGAGTTTCAAATATTCCCATACAAAGACCTTAGCATCTCTTAATTCACGTATCCAGAAATTGTTATTCAGTTCTATGCAATGCCTGTCTTTAAGAGTAACACAGGGATTTTCCTTCTCCTCGTGATTCACTAAATCATAAGAAATTACTAAATCACTTAAGAAACAAAATTATCTGGAGTTGGGTATTGAAGCTCTCAGATGAAATACAGGAGAAATCACAAATAATAAGGGAAAAGAGAAACAGTGGAAATTTTTAAGTGAATAGCCAATAATATCTAAATAGTTACTGTTTTATTAGAGAGCAGCAATTAGTTGCATAGCAAAATTCAGGACAATTAGGTAAAAGACTGATTTTACAACATAGAACTAAATATTAAAATGTTCAGAAAATAAATTCTAGCTAGAGAAGGATAAATTCTGTAGATTGTAGGCTGAGTGCAGCACAAAGGACTTACTTGCATGAGTACCAGAAAGTGAACCAAGAAAAGGCAGGAGGGAGGCCTGTCATCATCAGTCTCAATGGCTGCAGGATTTAAGTGGCCTGGAAGTGCCTGTCTCCCAAATTACAAAACAAACAAAGGAGGGTGACCCTGGAGATATTTTTGTACAATTAAATTAGTCTATGCTCAGAAAAGAAGCAAATGTGGTTATTGTTGCTTTAGTACGGTACACTATTTTCCTTACTGTTCTAAGAAATCAATTCAATGAGATATAAAATAGTAGATGACTTAGAATAATGTGAAAGAGTCATAGTATGATAGAAAATACTGGGACCTATGAAGTGTTGAATTAGTTTGCCCAGTTAACAAGTGATATAGACAAACACATATCTTACTTTTAATCATTAATATAAGGAAAAGTTTATTAAAGCTCTTTGGGATCTTTTTTCCAAGCTGAATATGCAGATTGGCAGGTTAAGGAAGATAAGGAGTAACTAATAGGCATTTACCTTAGAATGAAATGAAACTCAAAACATGAGCAGAAAACCTTTTTCTTCTTGTACAAAATTAAAAATAATTTTTAGCCAATATACAATTTGTTTGGAAGAATAATGGATTGTGGAATGATAAAGCATTGGTTTTGAATAATTTTCAGATGAAAATTACTTTCCATAATAGGGATTATTAGAAGACACACTCACAATACTAAGATATTATTAATTCAGCATGAGCAACATTTTCCTCTAAGTTTGAAAACATGTCACCCAATTTTTGATAATACTTCATTGATGCTGAAAGCACTGAAGTCATACAGAAAATATTCTGCATTATTTCTAACAATTCGTAATAAAATATTCTCTCCTAAATGAAGCAATAAGAAAGCTATGCAGCACTTACATTTTTCTCTTTTTTTTCCCTTTTCTAAGGACTATGTACTTTAGTGCCCCCCATAACTTTACCTTTGTATTTCATGCTATTATATTTGAGGATTTTAAAAATCATATTTTAAGCCATTTATTAAAACTAATGTTTCATTATTTTTATTATGTGTGATTTTCTATTTTGTGACTTAGTTAAAATAATGGAATCCAGGAGTGCAATTTTGCTGACATCTAGAATACTCCTACAAATAATCAACTCATGGGTCTTTAAATACAAGCTTTTAATGGAAAGTATTCAATCGTGTAGATATCCTTTAGTTCCTTTTCATTACAGGAGGCCGCCAAACCACCCTGGAGCAATAACATGGAGATATTACTTTAAAATATTTTAATTTTTAAATTTTTCTTTTTGAGATTGATTAAAATAAATTAAATCTTTTAAAAAACAGAAATGTTAGCATTATCTCAGTGTAGACAGATGAGAATGACAGCTTTGCCAATAAAATTTCTGTGTTCTGGAGTATCACAAGGTGTTGAATTAAAATACTTCATCAAAACATTGTCATAAATAAAAAAAATGTGATTATGATGAAGAAATAATTGTTTATGTTATTACACATCTTTGTTTCCTGGAAAACGCTCTTCACATTTGTTAATTCGTCAAATTTCTACTAATTTTTAAAATTCAGTTCATACATTAACACTAAGATTTTTCTGATTAAATTAAGTGGATTGTCCTAGTGGTCTCCTCTCTCCAAATCAAGACCTGTCATATTCACCTTTGATTTGCTAGGTAACTGTGGAATGAAAGCAAACATGAGTTAATAAGAGAGATAAATAGAATTGCACTTGTATTATCTAGAAGTACCTTGTTATTGTATGTGAAATCTCCAATGAAGACAAAAGATTTTAAAAAGCAAACTTTTTTGTTAATATAATAAGCAATAATCATTGAAAAACACGCATAACTGATAGAAACATCACAAATGAGAGGTATAATGAGATTGAATGATCTAAACTGCAAATATCCTATATAAATACAAAGAAGAGAAAATTAACATAAACAATATCTCTCTGAAATACCTTCTTTCTCAGACTGAGCACCTAGTCTCAGACCTATAACATTTTTTCCACCTTTCCATCTTCATGCATATGACAACATATTGTCATTTTTTACTGATTTTCTCCTGTATTTGGGGAAAAGACATTAATAGTTAAATGCTTCAAATTTATGCTTATACATTTTAGCTCCAACATATCTCTTAATATTTGACATCTACAATTAATACTGAATAAATGAAAGAATAAATTAACCCATTGTTACCAAGTAATAATCTCTTTGGAGAGCTACTGCATTCTAGGGTTTCTTATGAGGCTTCCCACTTAAAAAAAGATGAGAAATAAAAATTCAGTGCATTGAAAACACCAAATACTGGTGAGTATATGACACAATGAGAATTCTCATTACATTCTGGTGGGAATACAAAATGAGATAGCCATTGCAGGACAATTCAAACGTGTCTTTAAAAAATGAAATATTCTCATACTCTATAATCAATATGTCAATCAGATTCATTGGTATTTATTTAACCAAAGGATTGAAAACTTACATCAACACAAAAACTCACACTTCGATGTTGATAGTTTTATTTGCCAAAGCAAGCGTGAAAGTACTCAAGGTGTTCTTCAGTTGGGTGAATGGTTAAATAAACTGTGGTACATCCAAACAATGGAATATCATTTAGCACTAAAAAGAAACAAGATAGCAAGCCCTTAAATACAGAAAACAACTTAAGTGCACATTACTAACTCAAAGAAGACAATGTGATAAGACTATATATTGTATGATTCTAAATAAACACCATTATGGAAAATGCAAATCTGTAAGGAAAACAGAAATATCAGTGGTTGCCAGGATATAGGGGATAGGGTGGAATGAATAGTAATAGCACAGAAGATTTTAGGACAGTGAAAATACATACATGACATTGTGAATTTGTTCACATGCATGGAATGTACAATAGAAAAAGTGAACCCATATAAATGGTGGACTTTTGGTGATGATGGGTCATCATAGTTTCATCACTTGTAACAAATGTGTCACTCTGGTGGGATGTTGATAATAAGGCAGCTAAGTATGTGTGGGACTTTAGAGGAATCTGTACCTTTCTCTTAAGTTTATGTTCCTAAAATGACTCTAAAATGTAAATTTTATCTAAAGAGAAGAAAATAATCAATTGATCTTTTAAAGTCCACTTAAGCAAATTTTGTAATTTTTAAGTAACATTTAAATACTGATTGTATTTTCTTTTTTTTAACTTTTTTTTAATTTACTTATTGATTCATTGAACACAAATGGAGTACAGCTATTGTTTCACTGGTTGTACACAAAGTAGAGTCACACCATCTGTGCTTTCTTGCATGTACACAGGGCAATGGTATCTGTCACACACTCTGTTATTAATTTTACCCACCACCCTCCCTCACCCCTCCCTTCCCTCTATGCTAGCTATCTTTCCTCCATTCTTGCCACCTTTGCCCCCCGCATTATGCATCATCATTCATTTATCAGAGAGACCATTCGGCTTTTGGATTTTTGGGATTGGCTGATCTCACTTAGCATAACAGTTTCCAACATCATCCATTTACCTACAAATGCCATAATTTTATTCTTCTTTATGGCTGAGTAATATTCCGTTGTGTATATATACCACAGTTTCTTTATCCATTCATCTACTGAAGGTCATCTAGGTTGATTCCATAATCTAGCTATTGTGAATTGAGCAGCTATGAACATTGATGTGGCTGCATCACTGAGGCAATCTGATTTTAAGTCCTTTGGGTATAAGCCAAGGAGTGGGATAGCAGGGTCAAATGGTGGATCCATTCCAAGTTTTCTAAGGAATCTCCACACTGCTTTCCAGAGTGGCTGCACCAACTTGCACTCCCACCAGCAATGTATGAGTGTACCCTTTTCCCCACATCCTCGCCAACACCTGTTGTTGCCTGTGTTCTTGATAAAAGACATTCTAATTGGGGTAAGATGAAATCTTAAGGTGGTTTTGATTTGCATTTCTCTTATAACGAGTGATGTTGAACATTTTTTCATTCTGCTTTATGTTACATGAATTTTGAGTCTACCACAAGATATTTATTTAAATATTTGTGTGTGTGCGTGCACATACTATGTTTAGAGCTCAAGAATAGCATTTTTTTTTTTTTGCCAAATGAGCAAAGTTATGATTCTCCATGAAATGACAGGAGGTTTTTTTTTTTACCTTTTATAGGGCTATTATGTTTTATCACTGATTATCTTACTTTGTTGCTCTAGTAACCAGATAAATTGATATAAAAGCATTGCCTCTACAATAAAAATGAAAAATAAAAAATTATAAATTAATAAGAGCTGTCAAAACTTTTTATCAATATCTCTAATTTCCTGACCTCCTTGTCTTTCAGCCCCTAACTATGTTTCTGGTTATAATTATTATATTTTTTCTATTTTATTTTCAATCACTTTGGAGGTTTATAAAGATGGGAGTGTTGGTGGTTTTGTTACACACATCTGTCTATCTGACATCTGCTAAGGTATGAAGTTCAACATTTTATTTCATGTGGCTCTCTTTTGATTTGGCATGGAAAGTACCTCTTCATGTTTGAAACTTCTTCTACATTATGATCCCAGATGCTGCCTTTATGACTAATTTGAGACACGTCCCAGGTTCCTGCTCAGTGTTTAGTAGAGTGGGCACACATTCACCTTTCCAGTTCTTCACTTTGTTATGAGAACCCTCCATGAGCTTGCCAGTGATGAATCTTCCTTAGTCATCCAAGGCAGACATCTGTATTCTTGGACCCGATCTGAGATTTATTTTGGGATGTTCTAAAATTTTGCTAAAAATTATGAATAATTTCTGTCTCGTCCTTCTGTGATTATTTTCCTTTGTCAAAGGCAAGTTTCTGTCTCCTTAACAGTGGACAAGTGACCAGGAAAGGATCTTAAAGTACAAGTGAAAAAATTAAATGAAAGATGGCTTGTGTGGATCCTATCTGTTGATGTTTCGCTTATCACACCAAAAGTATATTTTTATTTCCTTCACATTAGAGACTGCCTATAACTTTAGCCACTAGATAACCACAAGAGTATATTTTCCTCCCTTTTTCCTTTCAGCAAAGCACGTTAGCAAAGCAAAGTAGCCTTGGAGCAGAAGCATCAGACATAGCTGAGTAATTTTCTAAAGCAAATTGCATAGAAAATGAAATCAATAGTTTTCCCTTAAGCCTTCTGGGACTTGTGTAATGAGCTGTGGTCCATTGATTAGTTTTGCATTTTGGATGAATTCTAACCATGACACCTGAAAGTGGCCATTAGGTTCAGCTTCTGTACTGTGTGTGTTCATCTCCTTAAATCTGTTGCTTCTAAGACCTCAGCAACATAAACTTCAGAATCTAAGCAGTTGTTAAGGCTGCCCATTGAGACATCCATGAGATGCCATTCATTCAGTAGTTGACCTCTCTATCTCCCCCGACTTATCAACAGCTGAGGAGTAGCTGCAAGGTTTGATCTCCAGCTGAAGAAGGAACTTGAGAAGCAGTGTCAACTTCCATGGGAGTGACAAGTGGAGATTCAGAAAATTTTATAGGAATCACCTGACTAGGATACTGGGTAGGAATCAGCTTTTTTAGAAAATTTTCTTTTAGTTGTGGATTGACCTTTATTTTATTTATTTATATGCAGTGCGGAGGATCAAACCCAGTGCCTCACACATGCTAGGCAAGCTCTCTACCACTGAGCCACAACCCAAGCCCCCACCTTTTCTAAAAATATATATTACTTATATTATAGTTTAATATAGGTAACCACGTTTTCTTTTTTTAATTGTTCTTTTTAGTTATACATGACAGGAGAGTCTATTTTGACATATTTATAAAAAAACACCTTCTTAATAATATTAGAGATCCAACTTTTGAATTTCATGCATGCTGTCAGGAAGAGAGAAATATTCAACTCTGGGCAGTGGCACAGGTCTGAAGGATAAATGCATATTAAAAATAAGGTGACTTTATTACAGGCAGCAAATTAGCTGGAATGCGTTTTGAAAATTAAGATAAAGTGTTTCTTGTTTAAATTTATCTCTTTCTGATAAATTTACCCTTACACACAAGGTCTAATATGTGATAGTAACTATTGTTGAAAGGAGAAAACTACCACAGGGGAATATACTGAGAGACAATCCTATTGTTAACAGATACTAGAATGAGGACTTAACTTGGGGATGACTGGATTTTACTTTCATGCACATTCTATGAAACTATATTGCCTCATATTCTTGAAATGTTATTCTAATGTATCTCCATTTTGACACCTTGGGACTCTATGCACAATTGACAGGAAGTTTCTGTTATGATTATTTTTCAGTCAGGTATTGCTGTCTACTTTGTGGAAAGCAAAAGTAGAAGAGTGTATTGTAGTATGCTTTTCATAGTGTGAAAGTAAATATAAAATATTTATAGAATAAAATGAAAATTATATTTATTCTTATTTGTTATGTAAAAAAGTTCTAATATGAAACAACTTGTCTCTGACGCCATCTTTGACATTCAAAGTGACAAATTGACAAGTCACAGATAATGAGGTAGAAACAGTGAGGGTCTAGGAAGACAGTAGTCTCTATATAAAATTTTCTTTAGAAATATTTTTTCAAATAAGCCACTGGCATGTCTCACATGGTATGATCATGGAGTGATGCAACTACAGGTTCATTTTGTTATCACTGCCCCATCCACAAATACAGAAGAAAATGCTGTAATAGGCATTTGAAGTTTTAAATGGTTGAGATGAAGGCATTAGCAGGAGATCATTTTATGGTTGCTCTTTTATTTGTTCTGTCTTTGCATATAGAGATAATTTTTAATTTGATAAGCAATAGATTAGAGGAGACACATCTGTATGTAAAAACAAAATCCTGGAATCTGAGGCTATGCTGAATTTTAATGTCTTTGTGTTGTGTCCCTTAAGAAAGTGTTGCGGGTATTTTGTGTGCAGGAGGGAGAGGAGTGATAAACTACATAAATGTGAAAATTTGCTGCTCTACCCTTTATCCAAGTTTCTTTGAAATTAGATATGGCCACATAAATTGAGATTTAACACTTGAAGCTTGTACATTAATTTCCTTTTGAAATCACAAATGGTCACATGACTTGCTTGGGTCAATTAAATGTGAATAGACATGACACATGTTTCTTATGAGTCAATGTTGGTTTTCTCAGGTCATTTTCTCTTTGCCACAAGATCTACCTACATATGGGGACTTCTCTGTTAAACCTATTTTCTAGAAGAAAGAATCTTTTAACCCCTAATGGTCATATAACCTTAGTGAATAATATGACTTTATTATGTAAGACACTAATTGTGTAGAATAACTATTTCATCCTAAATTAGACTGAATGAAGGAAAAAAATAAGGCAGAAGATGTACCAAACATATAAAAACAGTATAAAATCTGGTGATGATTTTAAAAATAAGATCATAAACAGAAAGTACTTCAATAAATAATCTAATAAATTTTAAATAATATTGTTCTTGCACATTGTACTTAGAGAAAGGTTAAGATAATTATAAGGAAATCCAAGTTTGCAGATAAAATTATAGCATTGACTAAATGTGTAATACAAATGTATGCCTATATTAACTTCTGATTCATACAGTTTAAAAATCCCTGAGAGACTATAATACAGAGAGACACATTATTAAGAAACATATTACTAAAGTAAACATATATATTATCTTTCAAAGTAGGTTAAGTTAATGTATATATAAATGAAGTTAGCTCATGTTTAATTTAAGATGTTACATTCTATAGTAATAATGCTATTGGTTATTCTAAGGTAATTTTAAAAATCACCTCATCAATTTTATTACTGCATGTAGAACATGATTTTTCAATAAAAATAACTATAAAAATAAGAACAACAATAAAGAAATATAAAAATTGTTAAAAACTTTCTACATTGCAACTAATGTTTTATGGGTCCCAACTGAAAATAATGATTATCATCACATAACAAAAAAGAAATTGGGTCAAGAGTTCACATAGAGTCTACAAGGCTTATTTTGGTTCATGGTTCTGGAAGTTGCAGTCTAAGATTAGGTTGCCCTGTGCTTTGTGCCACATAATTGCAGGAGTATCTGGGAAAGGAGAACTGAAGTGGAATAGACCAGAATCCTACAGTCCTCTTTAAGGTATTACCCCAAATGACCTAAAGAACACACCAGCTCCACTATCTCCTCCTAGCACCACTGGGGACCTGGTCTTTAACACATGGATCTTTGGGGGACATCGAACACCCGAATAGTAGCAGTCTCCTTCCAGAAATGTAGCAGGGGCTGGAATGTCATGCACAATTGGAAAGGTTCTTGAAGCCACTTTTGAAAATTAAATTTGCCTGATTATCTCTGATCATAAAAATTCACATTTCTTCTATACACAAATATAGTCACCATTCTTCGAAAATCCATCTAAGTCTTACCCGGTGACATCAAAATTCTTAGCTTGCATATTTGA
>JAJEJO010004998.1:364252-519641 GCA_020662805.1 Glaucomys volans | reverse complement strand
AAGTTCATGTGGGGATGAGTCTTTTCAGTGCAGTATGGTAGTTTCTCAGTATAGTCCCGTAAGCCTGATCCTTCTCATTCATATGTATACATATACACACACACACACACATACACACATATATATACGTGATCTATGATGCATACGCATATACCCAACATACACTAGTAAAATTGATTTTAGGATTTCTATTATAGATACTCACCAATATAAAGGAAAAATAGTGGATGAACATTAAAGGCACTGACCAAAGTAATTAGTCAAATTCATGATGATCTTTATTTGATTAGAGTACAGATCTGTTGGGATTGTTCTTAGCTCTCTGCAGTTTTCTTTATCATCTGAATTGCTTTATCATCTTTCTTTCACTTTAAATATACTCCTTGTATGTAGTTCATTAGAAACAAGAAACCCTCTATTTTGCCTTGTCCTTACCCCTTCAACAGATACATTTTCTTTGAAAGCTATTGGGTGCTTTGTGCATCAGTGAATTTCTATATCGGAAATTAGCAAACTTGTTTTCTATTGAATAGCCAGAAAATATTAATTTTGTTTGTCCAACCATATGGTCTCTCTCACAGCTATTCAGCTCTGTTTACATGCAAAACACCCATAAATGGTATGCAAATGACTGTCTCTGAATCTTTATTTACAAAGATATCAGTGTGTTTGATTTGGTCTTTAGTTCATAATTTGCTTATGTCCTTCCCTACTACTAATCGAAAAAATTAGACAAAAGTCACTGCCAGTGATCTCTTTGAAATGAGAATCCTGTCAAGCTGCTACATGGAAATGTACTTAAATCCAAAGAAGCTGCATTATTTAAAACAGAGGATTTGCAAAGCATAGCCTTAAGATTCTTAGAGGGTCTTTTGTCTGTTTGAAAGATTCTTTTATCTATGAGAAATATTCTCTGCAGCATTGTATTAAAATTTCTGAATTCCTATCTAAAAGTTTTAGAGCAATAACCTTGACTTCATGTTTATACCATACAAATCAAGGGGAGAAGACAATGCTTTGTGTTTTACTTTGCCTAAAGAAATTTCTTTATTTTAGCATTGTTTAGTGATGGGGAAAGCCTGCTGAGTTCTTCTAAATTTGCATATTCATGAATCCAACAAGCATTGTTTCTTTAAGTCATTAAATTTGGGGGTGACTTTGTGCAACTGTAGATATGTGGAACAATATCCAACTTAAGATACTTTTGAAGCTTGCTTCAATTCCCTTAAATAACTTATTATTGATAAACTATAAAGAAAGTTTAAAGTTTCATTAAATATAAAATTTTCAAATAATTAACCATTGCAGCATAAAAAGCTACATCTTTTAAGGAAACTTTTCAGGTAAGGAAATTTGAACATTCTCTTACTAGTCTGCAGCAAATTAACCATGATTCACTCACTCAGCAAGATGGTATGAACTGAGTGGGAGATTTTAATTGTTTCTTTATTGTATCACATTGAGCACAATCCTGGGGCTTGAACATTCTAAAGATGATGATGTTTTATAGATGGTATTTCTCAAATTTTGCAAGTTTTCTCCAATGGGTAATTTTCCTAGCTTATTATTTTTTATTGTTTAAACTTGTAAATCTGTACATTGTGAGTCTGTAGAACAGTTATTTCTGAAAGTGAAATAGCCTATGTCCTCTCCAAGGAGATTTTGTTCCTCACAGAAAGAATATACAAGAATAAAATAGCTCTCTAACCTTTACTAAATTATATCAAGAAGACCTTCTCCACTGAGTTTTTAACACACTGTTTGGATGGTGATTCAGAGTTAGATAATATTCCATTTTACTTGTAAAATATTATACAAAGAGGAATTTTCTTCCTTTATTCAATTTAATCCAGAAACAGAAAAGAATGGGGCTGGACATAGATCACAAATAATGGTAATTAAAGATTCTAAGAAGCTCTTGGTGTTTTCTAGGTTCTACTCCATGTGCTTTAACACCTGCCTAGAAGGTTTAATCCTTACCTATCACTTATGAGATAGGAGTGCTCATAACTCCATTTAACAGATAAGGAGACAGAGTCATGGATAGTTTATGAAACACATACAAGATTAGTTGGCTATGAAGTGGCAAATTCAAATATCAAAACGTTTCCCTGTTTAGGGGTCTATGATTTCAATCACATTATTTTGTTTTAGTCATAATTATTGTACCTACATCTATATTATGGTTTACATACACTAAATATTTATTATTATTTAATTATAATTTCAACATAGCAATTTGAGACATTTATAAGTAGTATGAAATTCTAATATCTGAGCAGGCAGAAAGTTGAGAGTAACAGTAAAGTTTTACAATTTTAAATGGTTATCTTGACAGCTCCTCAAATAGGCATTGCCTTTCTTTTAACAAATCCTCAACTCTTAGATTACTCTTATTCTTTCCCTATCCAGATTGTTGTTGAATGTTACTTTCACTCATTTTACAAACCAAACTTAAGCAAACACCACTCTCTTGCCTGTGCATATACACTATGCTGAATTAGCTTTTGAAAGAGAAGCAAGTCAGAAGATGATCATTATTTTTAACAAACCTGCCCCCAAACGATTCAAATATATATGGTCTACAGATCATTATGAGAATCAATAGAAAGAAAAAAATTCTAATAGGAATGAAAATCAATTCTTTCTTAGTAGAAAGAACAAGGAAAAGGTTGGACTTATTAGAAACACTAGTAAGCATATAAAACATTGAGCTCCCAAACAATTAGTTCTTGTTTGAGTAAAACTAAGTTGGCAATCAAAGCTAGATGTAGATTAATCTGAAAAAAGCATACCATAGGACATTTTCAAAAGGGTCCAGGTTAGCCTGAGGCTTGCATTTGTGACATGTGTAACTAGGACTGAAGGCATTTGAGTAAATATTTTGAAATTTTAGTTAGGGGACTTGTCAACTAAGTGTTTGAGTAAGATACGACAAAGAGAAACATAGAAAATGAAATTTAGACTTATTATTGCAATTTACAACAATTGAGGATTCTAACAGAGAAAGGACATATGGAAGTAAAATTAAACTCTCATTGTTTTTGCATTACATTGGCAAAGGCATAATTTAGTTTAAAAAATGGCAAATTTTAAGTGTCTGAGTATTAAATATCTTGGCATTCATTTGAAAATTCGAACTATAGAACCACAGAAGAAAGTTCTGGAGTTATAGATTTGGAATGTTGCTTGGTAAAACATTGATTGCCTTTTTATTGAGTTAAAAATATTATTGTGTCTCTTACACCTTTGCAGTTTTGGATAAACCAATGGAGAGGAGGAGTCTGGAAAAAGGGGAAAAAGGGTGTTTGGAAAGACTGGGAATATTTAGTTGGAAATAGATACACTACATAGGCCCATTTCCAAGATTTAAACATATTTCAAAAGCATAAAAAGGCACAATGTAAGTTAAAACTTAGTAGTGAATTGATATAACAATAAAATCTTTACTTCATACTACTTCAAAAGTTTAGGAGACATTGGAATGTTTTGGCTATTATTGACACAGCTGATGGTAAACATAATATATATTCACACAAGCATGTGGCATTTATTATCACTTTATCTCATCTGACAAAGATTGTGCTTACTTCTGTAAGACATCAGGATTCAGAATCAGTCATATACATCTGTACATTTTATTGTTTATTGGTTTTACACATATAGACATTGAAGATCAAAGAACACTTTATATTTCTATGTATTTTAATAGGTCTAAGTGAGGGAACCAAATGCAGATAATTGCATGTAACAGCAAGCAGCTGCATTATTCAATATAATGTCTATGATTCACTCTGTGTTACTAGTTTCTATGCTTGTCAACAGAGTAAATTATAGGCCTGAGGCCACTTCATGGATATGCATTACTTTCTCCACTATTATTAATGTGAAATTCCAGAGTGCACAGACTACAGATTTTGTTATTAATGGAAAAGAATAAAATAAAAGCATTTATTGTTATTTATGTGATTTCAACTTGTTGGATAAATTTGTAAATTTAAGTTGATGCAACTACTGTAAACTCATTTGAGTTCTAGCTGTAGGATCTCTTATATAAGTATGAAATACTGAAGAGACAGCAATATTTTATTCTTTTGATTCCCAGTGCGTAGCCCTTAATCTCAGAGATAGTGCTATGGTATAATGTGTTCACTGTTATTCATGTGTTGAAAACCTATCCTCATTGCAACAGTACTGAGGATGTGTGAACTTAGAGATGACAAGGGCATCATGGTAGACTTAAAATATCCATAATTGTGTAATACTGAAAAATTATTCACTGAAGGAGGATAGTGTAATAGAATCAGCCTTTCAC
This sequence comes from Glaucomys volans, assembly GCA_020662805.1. Classification (NCBI taxonomy): domain Eukaryota; kingdom Metazoa; phylum Chordata; class Mammalia; order Rodentia; family Sciuridae; genus Glaucomys; species Glaucomys volans. The sequence goes on along the minus strand of JAJEJO010004998.1, from coordinate 515,326 downwards.
ATTTGGTAAATATATTTATGGAAATTACTGTATTCAGAGTATTTGAGTTATTTCTTCATTCAGGACTTAGATCATCCCCACTTGTAAATTTTATTCATGGCATTTCAGAAAAAAAAAAAAACTTAAATTGTCAAACATGATTTAGGTAAATGTATAAAGTTTATTGAAATGGATGATGATTAGAATTATCCAGATAGCAAAACTCTCCTCTAAAATGGTGATTTAATGAGGTCTGTCCTATCCTTATATTTTCAGTTGGTCAATTACTCTGTTGGCAAGTCATCTGCATTGTAACATCGTGGGGAATTAAAAGGTAGAAGAAATGGCATGAAGGTATACACCAAAAGAAGCTGTTTCTTCATTGGCAGCCACTCTACAGAATCCATGCCAAGGACAGATGGTAAAGATGTTCCTGGCTTCTTAACAGTCCAAATGCAGTCAGAGATTGTTGGAAAAGGGTAAAGGCCATGCTTCCCACCTGAAGCACCAAAACCTCTAGTCTCCTTCTAGATGCCCTCTTCACAATATCAGGTCCTTGTACTTTTGATTTGAGTCAACTTGTTGATAGAATATATTGAAAATAATTATCTGAGTAGGATGAAGAGAGGGTAGAAGAATTATCTTCACACTCACAACCTCAAGGGTAGTGTAAACATTGCCATGGCGTCTTGGCACACTCACAGAGCTCAGTGAATTATTTACCTTGAACATATGTTTTGTTCATTTTTCTGTCCAGTTGTCAAAAAGATTAGACTGAAGAATGAGCTTGATAAAAAAGAAAGCACTTTCATTACAGAAAGAAAATTTAAGACTTTATGAATTCTATCCCAAGGAAAATATTCTTAATTGAAATGCTAAGACCACAAAAGAAAACAAATATGTCATTTAATTTATTTATTGATGAAATCTATAGAAAAGCAGAACTAATTAATTTTCCTTAATTTTGAGAATAGACCACATTTTAATCTAAAATAACTTAAAAATAGAACAGAGATAGTTTTGATCAAAATTCTGAATAATTTGGTTTAAGTTTAATTGTAATTTCTAAACTGAAATTAGTTTTAATCAAAACATGCAATAGACTAGTCAATTTATCTATTGGAATTTTTTCTCACAAATGCTATTTGAATATGAACTAAACCTCATTAAATAGTTTTTTAATATAATAACCTTAATGTCTTCAATATTTTATATGGGTGAGCAACATTATAATCTCAATAGAAAATAATATACTTTCTTTGATAATCTAGTCAAATAAATTTGGAGTACATTTTTAACTCACAGTTTTTTACTATTCTGTGTATTCAAGTGAATTGATTAAAACTTTGACAGTGTAGTTGCTTCACACCTTTCTCCTTTGTACTACGGTACTGTAACAGGGCTCCACTTCACCTTTTGAGTATGGCTCTCAGACTTATTTTTAAAAGGGACTTGTTTTCCTTTTCCTCTTCTCCCTCTCCCCATCCCTAACCTGGGGGCAGGGAACTAGATTACCCTGAGTTATCTGTGCTCGGACAGAAAGGAAATGTCTTCCAGAGGATCTAGGAAGTGAATATGTCCCAAATTAACAAGGGAATCCTAACATACCATCAGGGCACCCTGGGACCCCCTGTCAGGGAACACCTGGAATGTAGCCTTTGAAGAGAGCCTTAAAAATTCCCTGTGCCTCCTGATGGGCAGAATCATAGCCTCTGGGACAAGAATTCCCTATGTTTCTCCTTTGCTAGGAAAGCAATAAAACAACTTTTTTATTTTTCTCAAAACTGTGTCCTCATTATTAAATTGACATTAATTGGCATTGGGGAGAAGGAACAAGCTTTTGTTTACACTATGAAATTATTACAAGCATATTTCTGTACTATTAAAATCCTTGTCTGAAAAAACTGTAGCTATAAAAGCCCTATGCCAAATTGTGAGCATACAAATTTGTCTTTGGTGTCTATTAATTTCACTGTCAATGAACTCATCACTTAATACCTGTATGCTTTTCCCACTATTTCATGATGTGGATCTTGGGAGACAGACATGCCTTCATTTTTTCTTATTCTTATTCAAGAGTTCAAACACATTATTTTAAATAAAACTTTGGGGGGTATTATATATTATTATCTAATCATTTATATTTTATGTGCCAAATTCAGTTACTTTTCATACCTCACATTAGAAATAAAACCTGTATTACAGCACCTCTTACATTCTCAAAACTACAGCACAGCTCATTTCTTTCAATAATCATAAAATCTAAGAATAACCTCAAATTAGTGTTAACAAATGCTGGTTATGACAATTACAAAGGAATATTTATTGTGATAATAAATTCATTAAAGTAATATATGACTCACTGAATCCATCATAGCTTCTTCTCTGTGACCAGTCATTTAAGGTCACATTCTAAATAGATGAGCACCAAATTCAGTTGCTGTGGGAAGACTATCATATCACTTTCTTCCTGAGGGAATATTGTATTAACCCAAATTTATTGAGTGGTGGGAAAAATTCATTAATAAACAGTTAAGATCCTTGAACTGGGGAGTTGAGGTAAGGAGATGAGTAAAGAGGAGGGAAAGAGCTCTGTAATATCTGCCTCCTTCCATGTAGGTTTTCTCATGGACTTGAGAAGGAATGATAAGTAAAAAGCAAAATCTAGTCATCTAAATTTTTAGAAATGCTCCTCTCTTACCTTCTCATATATACTGAGAGACTGACAATTTTTGCAACTTAATCATTCCAGAAATTTACTTGGATATGTTAAGCACAAGAGAGAATGGCATATCAATTTCCAAGTTGTTACATGTGGAAAGTTATTTTTCTACGTTTCAGTTTTTATATCCATTGTGGACAATAATAGCTTCTAATTCATATGGTTGCCATGAAGATTAAGTCTCTCTATATTTTTTCTTGAAACTATGAAATATTAAAGGGAATGAATTTTATTACTACCTATATGAAGTTATGACACCAGATGTTTTTATATTTCAACTGAAAATTTTCTGTTAAAATTCCATAGAGTAATACTTTCAAAATATTTGAATTGCAAAATTTATAGAAATTAAATTTTAAAATTACCATTGATTTTAATTTATGATTTTAGTTTATGTATATTACACATTATTTATTCATGCTTCACCATTTCCAAGAAATTTCATTTCTTTTTAACAAATTTTTTGCTACAAAAAATTTATTGTAGCTGTGCTTAAATTTTCAGGAAACTTTTTAAACTGTAATTTATTTACTTGAGAAGGCATATTTAAGGTAATTGCATTGGATTCCTGGAAATCATGAATATGAATAGTTTTTACATAATTTAAAAAGACACCAGTGTATTTGCAAACTAGGTGTAAGGCCAATTTACCAAAAACAATATAAATGTTATTTCTATAAATTAGACAGTTACTACCTCCAGTGACACATTTAAAATGTCAAAAACTAAATCACTACATTCCTTAAAATTTTTAAATATATAATTTATTCAACTTCAAATAATATTTAATAACCTAGAAGGTACAATCCTGTATTATACTTACTTTTTATAAAATCTATTATTTTATTGAAATAGAACAAATATAATGGATGAACATATCTTATTAAAATATCTCAATGAATTACTGAACAATTAATACAACTATGTAACTGTAAGCACAAAAGGATGGGGAAGCAGACTTTGAAGCATTCAGAGAAACCTTTGTTCTTTCAAGGACTCAGGTGCCATTTCTGGTCCACTTTCTGGATAGGAAAATGGTCGCCAGTTACAGAGGGGATTTGGGTTTTACAGGGTACAATGATGTAATCATTGGGAGCCATGGATGTGCAGTTTTGACCCTCAGGGGCTAGTTGTACAGGTTAAAACTTTAATTTAGGAGGATAGTTATAAAGAAGTTGAAACTTGTTGTCTGGGGAGATGAGTCCAGATCCCATGGATGAGTACTCAAATCTTACCCACTGGTATTTGCGGTGCTTCTGTTTAGGACTAATTAACTATAGGGAATGGTCATTGTTTAGGACCCAGCATTCAGTATCCGCCCCTTTCCCAAAGGGTCCATTGTTCCTTGGCTAGTTTCCCCTCCCTCCTCCAAAGTGGCAACTCTCCATTTTTCTTTGGGAGTTGTGTTGCAGGAATACTGTTTTCCTTAACCCTTCAGTAACAACCATAATAAGAACCAAATAACAAAATAACCATGTAAATAAAAAAAGCCTGAGCATTTTGTTTTTTCTCAAAATAACTACAGTATTGAATAGTAATTACTTGAACCTTATTTTTTATCTTTTTGAACTTTGTGTGAATGAAATAATTCAGTGTCTACTCTTGCTTTTTTCATGTTTCAGCTAACACTATGTTGCTATGTGTAACTGTAATAAATTATTTTTCATGCTGTATAAAATTCTTAGGTATATAATGAAAAGTGGAGGCTTTTATAATTAATTATGTACACTCCATCAAGTTATACATATTTGTACTCCCAATAGCTGAGTTTCAGCATTTCCATCATTTCATATATCCCTGTAATGATTTTTTAACCAGTCTAGATTTTCTTTTCACATACTAAATTTCAATGAGGTTTTAATTTGATTCCTGTAAAAAGTGATATTTTGAGCAACTTTTTGTATTTAATTTTCTTTTCTCTGATGTCTTTGTTCAGTTTTTTTTTGTCAATTTTATTAGTATTGTATTATCTATGTTACAGATTTCTTTACATCCCCAAATAAACTCATTGTTCATTTTAACAATTACAAATTTCTTCCTATATTCTAGAATTTGCACTTTCACTTCCTTGATTGATTTAGTGGATTGATTCCAAGGTGACCTCAATGATTCTTACATCTGTGCTTTTGGGTGACCACTTTTTTCAGTGTGAAGGCTGTAGCTTGTTTTTAAAAGATAAAAGAAAGCAAAGCAGAAGGGATGCTTCCCCTGTGATTTGTTTGTATAACATGGGGAAGGAATTGAGATGTTGCCCCATAACTATGCTAGATAATACAAAACACTGCCTCAGCAGTGTGGAATGAAAATTCCTTCTTGGCTTGAAGTGAGCAACCATGTTGAAAAAGCCTATGCTGCAAGGAACTGCAGGAGGCCTTTACAACTTGAGGAAAGACTCCAGGAGACAGTGAAAAGAAAAAGGCAGAGCCTTAGTCATGCCTCTGAAAAGAAATGAGTTCTGACAACAACCTGAATGAGCCTGTAAGTGGATTTTCCAAACCTCTAGGTATGCTAGTAGCCCACATAATGTGCTGATCCAACTTTGTGAGATCCTGAGAAGGCAGTTAACTAAACTACACCTGAACTTGTGAGTCACAGAAGTGATAAATATGCACTGTATTCAGCCACTTTTTAGTAATTTGTTATAAAACAATAGAAAGATAATGCAATTATGTTTTGTAAATAGATGGCAGTCATTATTTTAAATTGAGGTCAATATATTTGTACGTATTTTGTTTATTTTTATGTGCTGTTTAAGAAATTATTGGCTATTCCAATATCCTGGAAACTTTCTCTTATGCTATATTCTAGAAGTTGCATTCTTTTAATTTCTATTTTTAAATCTAAAATCTATTCAGTATTTGGTGTATGGCTGATGGTGCAATTCATAGTTTGCTGTCTCTTGCATAACTACTGGAATCAGCACCATGATATTAAAAGATTGGACAGTGCTCTTCAGGGCTAGCTTCTAATGCATGAAGATCCTGGGTCTCCCTTTTGAATTCTGAATTTATTGCATTGGTTGAATTGTCCTTGCAACCATAACACTCTGGTTAGTTGCAAGAACTTTCTATTAATTATAAATTAATATGCATTAAACTTTTTCTTCACAATTGTTTAGGCTTTTCTTCTTCATTTCATTTCTCTATAAATTTTATTATCAGTTTGTGAATTTTTCACACTTATACATAATATATGCACTCTTACATGATAGATATGAAGCATATTTTTTCCTAAGTGGTGTATATTCACAGCAATTGACAGGGTCTATATACTTTTGATAACAAATGACAGATTGCTCTTAGTCATTGGCAAAGTAATTGGCATTGCCCTGTTTTCTGATAAAACAGAAACTTCAAAACAAAAGGGAACATCTAATGAAAGAATTGTGTGTGCAAGGATGAAGAATAATGAAATGTTAAAAAATAATATGTTGTCATATGATCAAAGCAAAACGTGAAATTATTTTGTAAAAAGTACTCTATGTAAATTTACTATATGACATAATGATAGAAGAAATGAAAATATTTCTTCTTTATTAATATCTCCTCTATTTTTTTAACCAGTTTTTATTTCAGCCATTAATTTTTCTTTGGACTTGTCAATTTCTTTGTTGCTATGACCAAAATTCCTGAAAAAAAAATTTTACGGAGAAAAAGTTGGTTTTAGGCTCAAGGTTTTAGAATTCTCAATCCAGTCAGCAGACTCCATTGCTATGAGTCTGGAGTGAGGCAGAATATCATGGCAGAAGGATGATGAGAAGGAAAACTGTTCAGCATATGGCATCCAGAATGCTGAGAGAGAGAGAGAGAGAGAGAGAGAGAGAGTGAGTCCAGGGACAATTCCTGCCAAACCCCAGTCACTTCCTCCATGCAGCCATGCCCCACCTGCCTATAGTTACCACCCAAGAGTTCTTTTAAATTATTAATTCTTTTGATGGATTAATCCACTGATGAGGTTACTGCTCTCAAAATCCAATCTTTTCACCTCTGAACATTGCTCCATTGCCTAACACGTGAGTTCTTCAGGGGACATTTTTAGATCCAGATCAGAATATTCTGTTTCTTTGTCTAGATGATCTCCCTTTGATGTACTGTAGAAACACTCTGAGTCTCACCAAAGGGATGGTAATGGAAAAGTTGTATAAGGGCCCTGTCAGTGACTGGCGACAAACATCCAATTTAAAGATTGGAGTGAGCAAGACAGACATATCAACAATTTTTAATAACTTCAATAATTTTCAATACTTTTTCAATCAATGAAATATTTTTCTAAGTGGCAGCAAAATTCTTGTTTCTGAAGTTAGTCCTATGAGAGAATTAACTTGGTGCTTATTTATCTGTTATCAATGGGATAATGGACAGTTTATGTTCTTGTTATTAAGTAACTGTGCTCCTCCCACAGAATTTAAAGGGGTTCTAGGAACACTTTGATCAAAGAATATGGGTAATATAATAGTATTGCCAGTTTCCAAATCCAGAATTTAAGCAGAATATATATTTTCTAAAAGTTCAAATCATGCCTTCATATTCTGAGAAAGTGCTTGTATTCCAATGAGGAAACCCTTGAATTTGTCAGCTGATGTCTGAGCTGACAACCTATGCAAACTTGTCAGCCATGTGAATGACCAATCTTAAAAATCCATCCTCTAGCCTCAGACTCCTCAGCTGACATTATACAGAGCAGACTAAAAGTGCACAGTGAAGTACTTCTTGAATTTCAAAACTATTATGAAAAAATCACTATTGTTGCTTTAAGTCACTCTTTAGGCATTATTTTAATACAGCAGCAAATAACCCAAACAATTTATGATACAGAACCTTCTAACTAAAGTGGAGGGCATTAATTAATACCAAGAAAGGAAATATTATAGTAAGAAAAATAATCAGAGATAACTATCAATTCTAGGATAAGGATAACTTATTATTCTCAAAAGAATCCTATAGTACATGTTATGAACTATTGATAAAAACAAATATAATTACAAATATGAAATGTATAATTTTTGTATAATAGAACTTGTAAGAATTTTAGAATATTCGAGTCTTAAGTATCAGAAAAATATGTTTTAATTCTATGCATCTCTTAAAATTAAAGAAAAAATAAAATTATAAAATGAGGCAGCAAAGCCAGTCATGGTGGCGCACGCCTGTAATCCCAGCACTTGGGAGGCTGAGGCAAGAGGATCATGAGTTCAAAGCCAGCTCAGCAGCTTAGCGAGGCCCTAAGCAACTCAGTGAGACCCTGTCTCTAAATAAAATACAAAATAGGACTGGGGATGTGGTTCAGTGGCCGGGTACCCCTGAGTTCAATCTCTGCTTCAAAAAAAAAAAAAAAAAAGAGGCAGCAAATCACTATTTGCACTGCTCATATTTATTTTGATAGGATGGCAGAACAATAAACATTATCTTTGGAAGAATATGGGAGGTTAATTCCAGCAACTCCTTACACTTAAATACAGGAAAATGTTGTAGAAATTAGATTTTGATTATCAAAAAGAAATATACTATTTGAATGAAAGACAAGACTAAAGTTAGTTATTGTTAGGTTACACTGGCCTTTTAAGTTTTAGAATACTAAAGAACAAAAGAATACATATCCTTTGTTCTTATTCAGAAGAGAACACTGAGTTCCTTGATACCTCTAACCTTAGTGGTAAGGAGTGACAACCAAAGTCTTCCATTTTTCTGAAAATTGATTTTCTACCAACTGCATGATGCCAAAGTATTTCGTACTTGTAGAAATACATTTACACAAATCATCTTATATTTGTGTGTCATTTCATTGTACATCAAATGTCATAACTAGGTCTAATAGTGCTTCAGTAGAATCCTTGCTATTGCTCCGTGTTGTGTCTCTGATGAAACTTAATGCATCTACAGACTGTACTTTGATTACTCATTTGATATTTTCTGACATATGCACATATTATTTATGCTTAGGAAATTAATATCCTTGTCAAACACAGAAAGCATATATTCTGAGTACCTAACATTCTAAAATAGATACATTATAGAAATCTCTTTGAAGACAGTATATATCCTTGAAATGATGACATTATTCAAAATCATGTCTGAATTTTAGAGTGGATTTTTATTATGTAATCAAAGATATAAAAAAAGTTGGTAGTGTTAAGACATTGGACAATAAAATTAGTGACAAAAATCACAGTATGGTTATAGAGCAGGAAAGCAGGTTTAATTGGTGAGACTAAAGATAATTCCAAACAACAGAATTTCTACAAAAAATATTTACTTTGTATTGAGTATAATTTACTTCTAAAGCAAAAAAAAAAAAAAAAAGCAATGGATATATAAAGAAGAATAACACAAAAGGAACATTTTAAATGTATACAATGGTAACTTAGTTATTATATGTTCAAACTCATGCTTGCTGAACACTAACCAGAGTAACATAAATATCTATATTTTATTAAAGGAACAAAATAAATACTTATATTTCTCACCAATTTTTTCTATTAAAATATTTCATTTTTTTCAATTGATTTCAGATCAGTGCAAAGCCTGATGTTCCTGAGGCTTATCAAATCCAAAATGTGATCTAAAATTGCATTCTGAATAGGAAATTGAGTTTATGTGCCAGATTCACATCTCTGATTCAAAAATCCCTTTGGCTCAAACCAAAGTTGGTGGCTGTCATAAGAAAATAGCTCTTTTTTTTTTTTTTTAAATGCACTAACATTTTGCTGGCAGATATTCTCTTTAATAATTCTTATATTTGTATTTCACAAGAAATATCATATTTTCTCATGAGTATTTTTTAAATGAATAGTATTCTTTGCTTATTATCTGTTTATTGATGGATTTAGGATACTTAATTTCTAAAAAACTAAATCTTCAAATGTTGATAATTAAACCTGTTTTAGGTCAGACTCCAAGTATAAATAAAATGATAATTAAAGAGGAGGTTTTAAAATAGTTTTAGGCATATGTGTATTCTATTATTTTGAAAATTTATCTATTATGAAATTAAATACATAGTTATGACTTTCATATATCATTCAGAAATATAATCCAGTAAAAAGTCCCATAATTCAAACATTTAGATACCAAATTTATTATTATAATAACCAGAAAAGTAGTTGTGATTCCATAACAAAAACTAAAGAATATGGGCCTAATTGTTTGATATTACACTAAGTATATGAATGTTTGATAAAGTCTTATACCATGAATCAATCTACTAATTTATTTACTGTAATTTAATATGACATATTTTCAGATCAATTTTTTAATCTCTCAATTAATATATTCTATTTACTTTTTCATTAGATCACTTATTAAATGTCTTCAATCATTTGATATACATATATTAAACACATAAGATGATTGAACTTGCATTATCACAGTTAAGTAAGATAAAGCCTGTACACTTGATGAAGTAGTAACTGATATAATTATTTCTCTGTGTTTTGGTTTGGACAAAGTTGCAATGCCAAAACTACTAGTTATGAATGACATAACACAAAGAAACCCAAAAGAAAGATTTGGCAGGGAAAAACCAACAGATAAGAAGAGCACCCTGAACTAAGTTGTTTCAGAGGATCTACAATGAAGTGATGTTTGAAAAGTACTCTGAATTTCTCAACTGGAAAGTGGAGTGCTGAGGTCAGAACCATCCTAAGGCAGCCATGCTAAGCCTTGCCACTGTGGGGGACCAGGAGATCATAGGAAAAATTGTCATACTGCCCAAGCAAGTGCCTAATGTGTGGCCAAGGGTGTACCTAGCAGAGCATGAATGAAACAGGCACAAAGTACAACAGGCAGCTGGAGGATTCAGAAAAGTAAAGGGGGGTTCAACTTCTTTTCTCTTTGAGTCTGGTGGTTCACATGACCAGCAGAGGGTTGGGAATCTGAAAGGTGTGTATGAATACACTCAGGGGCTGAGCCTGGGAAGGCTGGCTCATGAGCAACAGTATATAGAGGATTGACTTCCCTGTCCCTGCAGAATTCTTGGAAGGAACTTTAGATACAGACTCCCATCAGAGATGAGCATCTCGTGGACCCTAGGAATGTGCTGATCTAAACCTCCAGAACAAATACTATGCAACAAAATCTCTAAGGCCTGATCTGATCTAAACCCCAGCTAATGGAATTCCCCTCATAGAACTTTGCAGAAGCCCCATCATGGAAGTGCACCTATCTGGTCTATCCAGAAAAAAACTCTAAATCTGCAGTACTTTGCATTCCATCCTATTTTATAAAGTTTCAGCATTAGCCTATGCCAATTTACAGCATGCTGAGCAACATAAAAACAGGATAAAGTTAGTACCACTGCACTCCAGCCCGCCTTCTTTTTTCCATGTCTCTCAGTAGATAGTGCAAGGAGAAATAAAAAGAACAGCTGGGCAGAGGCATACTACGTACATACTCTTATAACTGTCCATTCTCCTTGATTTTAGAACACCTCAGTGGAAATGATTCTTTTCATTTTTCATGAAGGTTCTTATTCTGTGTGTGTAATTCTTTTGTTTTATCTCTACCATTTACTTTGCTTTTCCTATTTTTTTCTCCTCTTTATAACCATGATACAGCTCTTCTGCATCCTTCCCACTGACTTTTGAACATTCTCAATTCTTTTCTACCTTCCTTTCACATTTTTTTTCTCTTAATTGACTGTGTATTACCATCTTTTAGATTTATTTTGTATGCCCCCACCATTTATGCTGTTGCAGCTGTCACTGCTGTGGGTAACAGGTGACACCTGCTGTTTTCTTTAATGCAGGATTCAGGTCCTGGTTATTTACTGTTTTTGTTGGGAATTTATTACCCCATCATTAATATTTTTGTGCAGATATCATAGTAGACATGGAGTATTTATTTTAATTCTGTATATTATTTGCATTTGATGCTATTGTTTATTTTCCCCTTTTCTATGAGGTGCTGGGAACCTAGAGGGTCACTGCACGTTCACAGGGTAGATACTCTGAATGAAACCCAATGCAAAGACAGTGCACCTTGCTACACAGACCAAATAATTACACTCAAACTTCAGCCATATTTCTATATAAAGAATAGAAAAGACAAAAACAAACTGATGAGCAGGTCCCAATAGGAATAGCTTAGGTGTGGGCCTCCAGGTCCCAAACACAGATATCCTTTTCTATGACAAAAACAGAGAACTTACAAAAAATTGAATATCACACCATGAGGTGGTATCAACATAGATGTAGGACACTTTGGCAAGAAAAGACTATGCCCTAAAAAGGCCCACACATAAGAATCAAAGAGAAATTCATTCGAACATATACATAAAACCCAACACAGGAATGATGAAAGAACAAGATGACGCAATGCCTCCCAAAATTCATAATTCTCCAGCAACTGACCTTAAAGATAATAAAGGGTACAAAATAATAGATAAAGAATTCAAAAGAATGATTATAAAAATTATCAATGAATTCCAGGGGAACATGAAATTTTAAAGTTAGTATAGGATATCAATAAGAAATTCAATGCGGAGGTAGACATATTAAAAAAGAATCACATACAAGTCTCAGGAATGAAAGACACCATAAATTAAATAAAATGTTCACTCAAATGTTCTGTAATAGAAAATACCCTGCCAAAGGCAGAATATCAGATCTTGAAGACAAGGAGGCCATCCTTGAACATTTAGGCAGTATTAACAGAAAGAAAATAAGTAACCAAGATCAGAATATACAAGAACTCTGGGACAACATTAGGAAACCAAATTTAAGAATTGCTGAAATTCAACAGGATGTGAGATACAATCTAACAGAATGTTAAATATCTTCATGAAAATAATACCAGAAAATTTTCCAAACCTTCAGAATGAGTTGAACAATAGAATCCAGATACAGGGTACATTTAGAACCTCAAGTAGAAAAATTTAAAAATAACCTCTCTATCACGCATTGTAATTAGAATTCTGAACACGGAAAACAAGGATAGAATTTTAAAAGCCTCAAGAGAAAAACATCAGGTCACATTTAGAGGCAATCAGAATTACTTTTGATTCCAGGAGAGTTTGAAATGATGTGTACCAAGTTCTGAAAGAAAATTACTGTCAAGTAAAATTGCTTTACCCAGGAAAGCTACCCTTTAAATTCAAAGAAATTAAAATCTTCCAAAATAAGCATAAATTAAAGAATTACTCACTACTAAACCTACAGTACAAAACTTAAAGTTTTCTTCCACACAGAGGAAATCAGAAAAACAAAAAAATAAACAAAAAAATAAAAAACAAAACAGTGCTCACAAATGAATAAGTTTCATTTGAAAAGCAGCTAGGCAAATGAAAGCCATACCAAATTAACAATATTAAATTAGAAATAAATCAAAATTAGCATGAGTATGTAGCCCAGTGGTAGCACATTTGCCTGGCATATTCAAAATCCTGGGTTCAATCCACAGTAACATCAGAAAAAAAGAAAAAAGAAGAAGAAAGAAATTAAAATGGCAAGAATTTTTAAAAAACAACTCTAAAATACCATTGAATGTAAATTGTTTCAAAATTTACATTCAATTGTATTTTAAATTAATACCATTAATTTAATTTGTCCAATTATTTTAATTAATAACATTCATTTAATTTGTCCAATTAAAAGACAAAGGCTAGGAGTTGGGGTTGTAATTCAGTAGTGAAACACCTACTTTGCACATGTGAAGCACTGAATTTGATCTTCAGCACCACATTTTAAATAAAAAAATAAATTAAATAAAGGTATTGCATCCATTTATGACTAAAAGTGAAAAAAAAAAAAAGATAAAAAGACAGAGGTTGGCAGAATGGATTAAAATACAAGACCTAACTGTATGTTGTTTGAAAGAGACTAATCTTATAGACAAAAACAGCTGTAGGATGAAAGTGAAAGAATCAAAATTGATATAGGAGGAGTAGCTACCCTTACGTCCAACCAAACAAAATTCCAACAAAAAGTAATCAGAGGAGAAAAAGGTCATGTTATACTGGTAAGTATAATGATCTGAAAAGAACATAAAACAATAGTAAATATTTATTCCCTCAATCTTGGTCTACCTATTACATAAAAGAGATACTAATCAAATTAAAGCCTCAGATAAACTCCAGTAAAATAAAAATGGGTGATTTCAACACATCTCATTCACAAAAAGATAGGATGTCCAGACATAATCTCAGTGAAGATTCTTTGGACATGAAAAATATTATAAATCAAACAGACTTGACTGACATCTATAAAATATTTCATCTAACAGCTTAAAACACTTTCTTCTCAGAAATTCATGAAACCTTCACCAAATTTGACCATATTTGGGGCCACAAAGAAATTCTTTGCAAATACAGAATAAAGTTTTTTTTTTTTTTTTGCATTTTTAAGATCATAATGGAATGGAATTAGAAGTCAACAAAAAAATCTACAGAAATTATATACACTCATAGAGATTGAACAATACACTTTTGAATGATGAATGAATAATAGAGGAAATCAAGTAGAAGAAATTGCAAATTTCTTAGAAACAAATGAGAATAGTTATTCAACATACTGGAAACTCTGAGGCATCATGAAGGCAGTTCTACGAGGAAAGTTTATAGCTATCAGTGCCTATATGAGAAAATAAAAGTACTCTAAATAAAAAACATAATGACACATCTCAAGTTTCTTTAAGAAAGAAAAAGAACCCAAATTCCAAAGCCAGTAGAAGGAAGGAAATAATTAAAATCAGAACCAAAAACAACAAAAGTGAGAATTAAAAAAATCAATACAAAGTACCAATGAAATGAAAATTGGTTATTTGAGAAGATAAACAAGATTGATGTGTCCTTAACCAAACTAATCAGAGAGAGAGACGAGAGAGAGAGAGAGAGAGAGAGATAGAGAGAGAGAGAGAGAGAGAGAGAGAGAGAGACTTGACAGAGAAAGAGAAAGAGAATGCAAAATAATAAAAAATGAAAAAGGAGAAATCACTGATATCATGAAAATGCAGTGCATCATTAAGGACTATTTTGAAAACTTACACTCCAATAAATTGGAAAATCTGGAAGAAACAAATATTTCTAAACATATACAACTTGCCAGGATTGAATCAAGAAGACATACAAAACATAAACAAAACAGTAGCTAGCAATGAGGTAGAAGCAGTAATAAAATCCTTTGAATTACAAAAAGTCGAGGACCAGATGGATTCTCAGCTGAATTCTATCAGACCTTTAAAGAGGTACTAATGACAATGATCCTTAAATTACTGCATCTAATAGAAAGGAATTAATTTCCAAATTACTCTATGAAGCCAGTATCACACTCATACCCAAATCAGATAAGTACATGACACATGAAAGGAAGAAAACTATAAACCAGTATCCCTAATAAACTTAGATGCAAAAATCTTAAATAAAATATTATAAATCATATTCAGAAAAATATTAAGAAAATTATACATCATAAACAGTTGGTACTTTCCCAGGGATGCAAGAATGGTTTAACATACAAAAATAAATAAAAGTAATTCGTCATATAAGTAGAATTAAAGTAAAAAATCTCTGTCATCTCATTTACAGAGAAAGTCTTTGACAAAATTCAGCACCCATTTCTTATAAAAACATTGAAGAAACCAGGGACAGAGGGATATACTTCAACACCATAAAGGTTATATATGAAAACCCAAATTCAACACCATAATAAATGGAGGAAATCTGAAAGCATTTCTTTTAAAATCTGAAACAAGAAAAAGATGTCCTTTTTCACCACTCTTATGTAATGTAATACTAGAAATTCTAGCCATAACAATTAGGGAAGAGTAGAAAATTAAAGATTAAAAATAAGAAAGGAAGAAGTCAAAGTATTATTGTAGATGATACGATCCTATACTTAGAAGTTCCAAAGAGTACAAAAGCTATGAAAACAATACACAAAATATATATCAATAATGAATCTGCTGAGAAAAAAATCAGAAAAATAATCCCATTTACAATAGCCTAAAAGAAGAAAGAAAAACAAACAAGCAAGAAACCTAAACAAACAAACATAGAAATAAATCCCAAATCTACCCAAGGAGATGAAAACTAGAGAACATTGTGGAAGGAAATTAAAGAAGACACACAAGAAGATGGAAGACCTCTAGTTTTCATGAATAGGCAGAATTAATATTCTTTTCTTTACGTTGTTGATGGCCTTTATTTTATTCATTTATTTATATGTGGTGGTGAGAATCGAATCCAGTGCCTCACAAATGCTAGGCAAGCACTCCACCACTGAGCCACAACCCCAGAATTAATATTCTTAAAATGGTCAATCTCCCAAAAACAATACAATACACAGGTTAAATGCAATCCCCTTCAAAATTCTTCACAGAACTAGAAATAGCACTGCTAAACTTCATTTGGAAGAATAAAAGGCCAAGAATGCTCAAAGAAATTCTAAGTCAAAAAAGTAATGATAGAGGCATCACAATATTGGACTTCAAATAAAACTACAGAGTTATCATACCAAAAACTGCATGAGACTGACATAAAACAGATATATAAACAGTGGTGCAGAATAGAAGATGTAGAGACAAACCCATACAGATATAGTCATCTGATCCTTGATGCAGTTGCCAAAAACATACATTGAAGAAGACAGACTTTTTAACAAATGGTGCTAGGAAACTGGTTATTTTTATGTAGAAAAATGAGACCAGATCATTATCTCTCACCATGAACAAGAATCAGTTATAAATGAATCCCAAACCTAAGAATGAAACCATAAGTTATGCAACTCTTGGAAGAAAACATGGATTCTACATTCCAACATATAGGCAGAAGAAATGACTTTCTCAGTAGGAGCCCTAAAGCTCAGGAAATAACAAAGTTAATAAATTGAATGGCATTAAATTAAAATAATTCTGCACAGCAAAAGAGACAATTAAGAATGTGAATAGAGAATCTACAGAATGGCACAAAATATTTACTAACTACTCTTCTGATCATAGATTAATATCCAGAATATATAAGGAATTTGAAAAAAAAATTGTCAGCAAATAAACACAACAAACAGTCAATGTAATGAATCGGCTAATGAACTAAACAGATACTTCTCAAAAGAGGAAGTAAAAATGGCCAACAAATAAATGAAATGATGTTCAACATCTTTAGCAATTACAGAAATGCAAATCAAAACTATCTAAGATTTCATCTCCAGCACATTGGCAGTTGTTATGATTTAGATGTGAGGCATTCCTCAAAAGCTCATTTGTGAGATAATGCAAGAAGGTTTAGAGGTGAAATGACTGGGTTATGAGAGCCTTAACCCAGTCTGTGAATCAATCCCTTGAAATTAACTGAGAGGTAAATGTAGGCTGGTATTTTTTGTATAGAGGAGGCGAGTCATTGGGGGTGTGCATTTGGAGTATGTATTTTGTATCTGGTGAGTGCAGTCTCTCTCTTTGTTTTCTGTTCATGTGACACTCTTCTACTATGATGTTCTGTCTCTATGGACTGAGACCTATAAAATCAGGAGCTTCCAAATAAACTTTTCCTCTCTAAAATTGTTTTTGTCAAGTCTCTTAGTCACAGTAAGAGAAAAATCTGACTAAAATACCAATTATCAAGAATATAAGGTGGAGCTCAGGACTTCCAGTGCCATCAGGCCCAGTGTTTCCAGCAGAGATCACTGGCCTGCTGTGCCATCAGGTTCGCAGCAGGAATCCCCATTGAAGGAGCACAGACCTGACCCCTCAGAGCTCCAGTTCAGGACACAAGTACTCCACTTCAGTCCCCAACATGGAGAAAAAGCCTACCCAGGCCATTGGGTCCAGCGTCTCCAACACCGAGCACAGGTCTCTGCCCCCATCCTCGGTCTGGTGCCCATGCCCAAAACCTGACCTGTGGTCTAGTGCCCAGGCTGCAACTGATCATCTGTCAACACCGGATCACCTTTACCCACAAGCATTGATTATTCCCAACCTGGAAGTAGTGGGACAACACCCTTCTTTGGTCACCACATTATCGAGCACTTCTCAGGCACCAGGCTATTGAAAAATAGGAGGTTTGAACAGTACAGTATAATTTTATTACAGAACTTACATTAAATTAGTTGTATGATTATGATTATTTCTATCATATGCACTATATTCGTACTTTTTCTTTTATTAATATTCCTATCACTCTATCTTCCTCTTACATATCTGTTTCCTTGGAGACTCTTTCTCCCTTTTCTCATGCTAAACACCTGTTTCTTTTAATTCCACTTCCAATATTCCTATGACATAGTATAACTGTAGACTCACTTCTTACCTCATTACTGTTATGTCCTATGCCCCTCCTCATCCTCTTTGTCCACCATTATAAATTGCAGTCCTTATTGCAAACTTATTGGTTATGCTGTAGATAATAATTTGAACTCATCTCTATTTATTGACAACACAGTTAATATCTTAATAGGGACTATTTGGATTAAGGACACATATTATTTATATGATGTGCTGCTCATATTGATCTCTCACTTCAAGGTGAGGTATTGGAAATCAGCAGGGACACTATAAGTTTTTAAGGGGAAAATGCAATACCTATGATTCGCATTGCTAGAGGGGAAGATACACAAGCAACATGAGAAAACAAGGGAAGAAAGTGTCCCAAACAAACCTAGATGCTATATCAAAAGAACCCAATGACAACATGGCAGAAGCAATGTCAGAAAGGGATTTCAGAATGTACATAATTAAAATGATTTGGGAAGTAAACAATGAGATAAGAGAGCAAATGCAGACAATGAATGATCATACTAATAAACAGTTAAAAGAGCAATTACAGGAAGCAAAAGATCATTTCAATAAAGGGAGATTCTGAAAAAAAAAAAAAAAACACAAATCCTTGAATGAAGGAAAAAATACACCAAATTAAAAACTCAATAGAAAGCTTAACCAACAGGATAGATCTTGGAAGACAGAACCTCAGACAATGAAGACAAAATATTTAATCTTGAAAACAAAGTTGACCAAACAGAGAAGATGGTAAGATATCACAAAAACAAGCTCCAAGAATTATGGGACATCATGAAAAGACCAAATTTAAGAATAATTGGGATTGAGGAAGGCACAGAGATACAAATCAAAGAAATGAATAATCTGTTCAATGAAATAGTATCAGAAATTTCCCAAATCTGAAGAACAAAATGGAAAATCAAATTCAAGAGACTTACAGGACACCAAATGCACAAAATCACAGCAGATCCACACTGAGGCACATTATAATGAAAATACCTAACATACAAAATAAAGACAGAATTCTAAAGGATGCAAGAGAAAAGCATCAGAATATATACAGGGAGAAATCAACATGGATAAGAGCAGATTTCTCAGCCCAGACCCTAAAAGCAAGAAGGGCCTGGAACAACATATTTCAAACGCTTGAAAGAAAATGGATGCCAACCAAGAATCTTATACCCAGCAAAACTTACCTTCAGATTTGAAGATGAAATAAAATCCTTCCGTGATAAACACAAGCTAAAATAATTCACAAGTAGAAAGCCTGCACTATAGAAAATTCTCAGCAAAATTTGCCAGGAGGAAGAAATGAAAAACAACAATGTAAGTCAGCAAAGAAAGGAATTACCCTAAAGTAACAGCCAATTAAAGGAGAAACCAAGTCAAGTTAAAAGCCAAAAATAAGCCAACATGAGCAGGAATACAAGTCACATCTCAATAATAACCCTGAATACCAATGGCCTAAACTCATCAATCAAAAGACATAGACTGGCAGATTGGAAGAAGAAGAAAGACCCAACAATATGTTGCCTTCAAGAGACTCACTCAAAGAAAAAGATGCCCAAGGATTAAAGGTGAAAGGTTGGGAGAAAACATACCATGCACATGGACTCAGTAAAAAAGCAGGGGTTTCCATCCTCATTTCAGATAAAGCAGACTTCAAACCAAAGTTAGTCAGAATGGATAAAGAAGGACATTTCATACTGTTTAAGGGAAGCATATATCAGCAAGACATAATGATCATAAATATTTATGCCCCAAACAATGGTGCATCCATGTACATCAAACAAATCCTTCTCAATTCAAGGAAACAAATAGACCACAACACAATAATGCTAGGTGACTTTAACATAGCTCTCTCACCATTGGACAGATCTTCCAAACAAAAACTGAACAAAGAAACCATAGAACTCAATAACACAATCAATAATTTAGACTTAACAGACATATATAGAATATTCCATCCATCAACAAGTGAATACACTTTCTTTTCAGCAGCACATGGATCCTTCTCAAAAATAGACCATATGTTATGCCACAAAACTACTGTTAGCAAATACAAAAAGATAGAGATACTAGTTTGCATTCTATTAGATCATAATGGAATGAAATTATAAGTAAATTATAAAATAAAAAATAGAAACTACTCCAACACCTGGAGATTAAATAATACACTATTGAATGATGTATGGATAACAGAAGACATCAGGGGGGAAATGAAAAAATTCTTTTCATCAGAGGTAAATGAGGACACCGATACCACATATCAAAATCTCTGGGACACTATGAAGCAGTGCTAAGAGGAAAATTCATTGCATGGAGCACATTCAATAAAAGAATGACAAGTCAACAAATAAACTACCTCATATTACAGCTCAAAGCCCTAGAAAAAGAACAGATCAATACCAAGAGTAGTAGACTACAGGAAATAATTAAAATCAAAGCTGAAATTAATGAAATTGAAAGAAAAGAAACAATTCAAAAAATTGACAAAACAAAAAGTTGGTTCTTTGAAAAAATAAACAAAATTGATAAACCCTTAGCTACAAGAGTGAGAAAACTCAAATTACTAAAATTCATGATGAAAAAGGAAATATCGTGACAGATGCTGCTGAAATACAAAACATAATTTGAAACTATTTTGAAAATCTATACTCTAACAAAGTAGAAAAATCACAAAGTAGAAAATAGCAAAGACATCCATAGGTTTCTAGAGACATATGATCCGAAATGAATCTGGAGAACATGCACAATTTAAATAGATCAATTTCAAGTAATAAAATAGAAGACGTCATCAAAAGCTACCTACCAAGAAAAGTCCAAGACCAGATGTATTCTCACCTGAGTTCTACAAGACCTTCAAAGAAGAGCTCATTCCAATACTCCTCAAAGTATTCCATGAAATAGAAGAGGAGGGAACCCTTCCAAACTCATTCTATGAAGTTAATATCACCAAAACCAGACAAAGACACATCAAGGAAAGAAAATTTCAGACCAATACCCCTAGTGAAGACAGATGCAAAAATTCTTAATAAAATTGTAGCAAACCACATACAAAAACATATTAAAAAGATAGTGCACCATGATCAAGTGGGTTTCATCCAAGGAATGCAAGGTTGGTTCAACACCTGGAAATCTATGAATGTAAATCACCACATCGAGAGCCTTAAAGTTAAGAATCACATGATTATTTCAATAGATGCAGAAAAAGCATTTGACACAATATAGCACACCTTCATGCTCAAACCACTAGAAACAATAGGGATAGTAGGAACGTACCTCAACATTATAAAGGCTATCTATGCTAAGCCCACAGCCAACATCATTCAAAATGGAAAAAACTGAAAGCATTCCCTCTAGAAACTGGAGTCAGACAGAGATGTCCTCTTTCACCACTTCTACTCAACATCATCCTTGAAATTCTAGCCAGAGCAATTAGAGAGACTAAAGAAATTAAAGGGATACAAATAGGAAAAGAAGAACTCAAGCTATCACAATTTGCAGATATATGATTCCATCGTTTGAGGAGTTGAAAAATTCCACCAGAAAACTTCTAGAACTCATAAGTGAATTCAGTAATGTAGCAGGATATAAAATCAACACTCATAAATCTAATGCATTCTTATTCATAAGTGATGAATCCTCTGAAAGAGAAATTAGGAAAACTACCCCATTCACAATAGCCTCAAAAAAGATAAAATACCTGGGAGTCAATCTGACAAAAGAGGTGAAAGCCCTCTAGAATGAAAACTACAGAACACTAAAGAAAGAAATTAAAGAAAACCTTAGAAGATGGAAAGATCTCCCATGTTCTTGGATAGGCAGAATTAATATTGTCAAAATGGCCATACTTCCAAAAATGCTATACAAATTCAATGCAATTCCAATTAAAATCCCAATGACGGACCTCATAGAAATAGAGCAAGCAATCATGAAATTCATTTGGAGGAATAAGAGACCCAGAATATCTAAAGCAATCCTTAGCAGGAATAGCAAAACAGGTTGTATCACTATACCAGAACTTCAACTATAATATAGAGCAATAGTAACAAAAATGGCATGGTATTGGCATCAAAATAGGCAGGTAAACCAATAGTACAGAATACAGGACACAGAGACAAACCCACATAAATACAGTTATCTCATACTTGACAAAGGTGCCAAAAAATATACAATGGAGAAAAGATTGCCTCTTCAACAAATGGTGCTGGGAAAACTGGAAATCCATGTGCAGCAAAATGAAACTAAATCCCTACCTCTCACCCTGTACAAAACTCAACTCAAAATGGATGAACAACCTAGAAATTAGACCAGAGACCCTGCACCTAATAGAAGAAAAGGTAGGTCCAAATCTTCATCATATGGGCTTAGGACCAGACTTCCTTAACATGACTCCCAAGGCACAAGATATAAAAGAAGGAATCAACAACTGGGATCGATTCAAACTAAAAAGTTTTTTCTCAGCAAAGAAAACAATCAACAATGTGAAAAGAGAGTCTCCAAAGTGGGAGAAAATCTTTGCCACACACATTTCAGATAGAGCACTACCAAATTTATAAAGAGCTCAAAAACTTTACATCAAGAGTACAAATAACCCAGTCAATAAATGGGCTAAGGAAATGAGCAGACACTTTACAGAAGAAGATCCACAAGTGATCAACAGATATATGAAAATATGTTCAACATCTCTAGTAATGAGAAATGAAAATCAAAACAATCCTAAGATTTCACCTCACCCTAATTAGAATGTCTGTTTCAAGAACACAAATAGGTATTGGTGAGAATGTAGGGAAAAAGGTACACTCATACATTGCTGGTGGGGTTGCACATTGGTGCAACTACTCTGGAAAGCAATATTGAGATTCCTTAGAAAACTTAGAATGGAACCACCATTTGACCCAGCTATCCCACACCTTGGCCTATACCCAAAGGACTTAACATCAGCATACTACAGTGATGCAGCCACATTAATATGTATAGCAGCTCAACTCACAATAGCTAGATTGTGGAACCAACCTAGAAGCCCTTCAATAGATGAATGGATAAAGAAACTGTGGTATATATACACAATGGAATATTATTCAGCCATAAAGAATAATAAAATTATGATATTTGCAGGTCAATGGATAGAGCTGGAGAATATCATGTTAAGTGAAAAAAGCCAATCCCAAAAAACCAAAGGCTGAATGATTTCTCTGATCATTGATGATACATAACAGGGGTGGTGGGAGGTTAGAGAAAATGGAAGAAGGATAGATTGTGTAGACTGAAATGTGGGGTGGGGAGGGGGCAGGGAAGGAAAGATGATAGAATGAGCCAAACATCATTACATTATGTACATATATGAATATGCAAATGGTAAATTCTACTTCATTTACAACCAGAAAAATGGTAATTATATTCCATTTGTGTACAATGAATCAAAAAAAGAAAGTTTACATATCAATCATAATTGGAATTAGCAAAGTATGTATACATATACATAGACATCAGTCTATTATACCACAGTTACAGTCTATGCATTTTTGTTGAGGAATTCGCTTACATTCTGGGTTATTATTGATAAGTGTAACAACTTACACTCTCCTCCTAATTGCTTCTGGCATTGCCTCCTTTGTATTTTTTTGTGTATACTTTCTTCTTTTCTTCCTCTTTTATTGTTTATGTTTGTGGTCATTTTTGCAGAGTGATCAGGTTTCATTATTTTCATTTGTGTGATATTGTACCAAGAATTTATTAAACTTCATGTGCTTTAAAAAAAAAAAAAGAGCAGGGGGTTGGGGAGTTGGTAGAGTGCCTGCCTTGCAAGCACAAGGCCCTGGGTTCAATCCCCAGCGCTGCAAACAATAAAATAAATAAAATAAATAAACAGAAAGAATATAAACAATAAAACATGTTGAAGAAGATGTGGAGAAAAGCAACACTTCTACATTCTTGGTGGAATTGTAAATTAGTATAACTACTATGGAAATCAGTACTACATATGACCTAACTATACCATTCCTCAGTATTTACCCTAAAGAATTAATACATGCATGCCCATGTTTATAGCAGAACCATTCAGAAGCGCCAAACTATGGAACCAGCCTGGATGTCCATCAACAGATAAATGGATTAAGAAAATGTGGCATATATACACAATGGAGTCCTACTCAGTCATAAAGAAAAATGAAATTATGTCATTTGAAGGAAAATTCATGGAACTTGAGACCATTATATTAAGTGAAATGGTCAAACTCAGGAAGTCACGGGTTGTAAGTTTTCTGTCATATGTGGAAACTAGAGGGAAAAAGAGAAAAGAGGGAGACACACATCTCCTGAAAATTGAAGGGAGATTAGTGGAGTAGAGGAACGGTGCTGGAGGCGGAAGGAAGGAAGAGAAAGGGGAAATGTAGGGAATGGTACTGGTCAAATTATGTTTTTATACTGTGTGCATGTACAAATATGTAACAACAAATCCCATCATTATGTCCAACTCTAATGCACAACTCAAATATATGGAAAAATACATATATTGTTGAATAAAAATAAAGAACCATTAATTGATAAAAGAATAAAAATTTGCCATACTCTCCCCATCAAAAACACATATAAAAATTAAATATGCATCAGGAATAAAAGATAACATAAGCAAAGACATAGAGAGATTAAAGATGTTACCTACTTAGTGATTTATAAGTACCCTAATAAGGTAAGAAAAAGGAATGCACTTGAAGTACCAGGAGGTAATTGCATTTATTAAAACCCATTATAAATTAGAATGTTAGGTGTTTCACATGAATAACTTACTTAATTTAATCCTTATAAAGATTTATTCTGATAGGTTGACACAAAATTCTTTCAAGTAGATCAAATACAGATATTTGGTGACGTGATAATGAGTTTCTCAGATAAGTTTAATTTTGCTCCATCTGAACATAGCCCTTGCTCTTTCTACATACAATTCAATACAGCTTCCAAGGAGCTGGGCCTCTAAATTTGAGGCCTGAGCAAAAGTACCTTACTTGCTAAACTAAGAAACTGTTGTTTGATTTTAATATAAGAAGAATCATTAAAAAAATAAGACCAAGGTTATGTTATGAACAAACAACATTTTAGAAGATGAATCTAGAAGACAAGTTTGAAATAATTCATCTGAATTCAAAGGAAATGAAATAGATAATCAGGAAGAAACACTTAAGAGGTAATAAACCTCAAGTAATAGCAAGGGTAGTCATAATGGCAAGAAAATTAGCATTTTATTGAATAAGACAAAATAATAAAAGAATTTGCCTGTGTGTGAAGATGTAAGACAATAAAACTAAAGGATTGCACATTTTAAATTAGTCAAAAAATAGTATGAGAAAAAATAGGTAAACCTAAAAAAAAAAGATTTACTATAATTCTGGGGAACTTTACATAACTTGAATGATTCAGTAGACTAATGTGGAGATAAGTCTTGAATTTTAAAGCGTGGTAAAGGATAGAAATTTATATTTATAGCTTCACATTCATATTATAGTTAACTTTGTATCAATTTGACCACATGTAGACTGAAAACAAAACAAAACGAAAAATCAAAAAGGAATTGGGAAAGCCATTTAAGGGCTAGAAAGAGGAAATACGTGAAATAGAACAAAAGGGAAAAGTAATGACATTTTTTTTTCTTGAAATGGAGAGGCACTCAATATTAACTAGTATTGAGAAGTGATTTAATAGCATAACAAAGAAAAGTGTGTAAACAGCTTAGCGATCAATCCATTAGTGTCTCATGACAGTTTCAACAGAAAAACTAAAGTACTTCTTTGTAGGAAGGAACGACAGCAGATTATAAAGTGAAGAAAATAAATGTTAAATATGTGTTTGTGGAGTCAGGAGATGATGACGGTGGTGGTGGTGGTGGTATGTGTAGGTAGCTGTGCTGTTTTTGCTTCTGTGGAGCATATAATGGACGTAAGGTCTTTTTCCATGTCAAAATATGTTTGACCAGATGACATCTTTTGATCATGAAATACAAACAAAAGGAAGTGGAAGAATGTCTGTATGGACATTAGAAGCAAAGGGTGGCATCCTTTGTTCTTTTACTTTTAACAATGGCCCATTTCTGGCAAATGGAACACCCTCTAGATATATGTCATGGAACAGAGGTTACAGTGATCCTGCAGTGGTAATGTAGACAGAGTGAGAATTAATTTTTATTGCCTAAATCATTCAGATTTTCTTTGCTATTGCAAAGTAAATCCAATTCTAATCAACTGATGGAAATATTCCTAAATGTATTTAAAATGTGTGGAGTATTTGTGTGTGTGTGTGTGTGTGTGTGTGTGTTTATGTGTATGGCTTATGATAAAGAAATTGAACACTATTTTCAGTGAAAAATAAACTTTTGTGTGATTACCTTTTTAAATATAAAATTATTTTTATAAAAAGAATTCTTTTACAAGTAAAATAATTTTGTGTACCTTTAATTTTTTAAAAGAAAGAAATTTATAGATTTTTTAATAAAAATACAAAAATAGAAAAATGCCTTAACAAATTAGTAACAAAATAAATACAGTGATAGAGGAAAAAAATAAATCATGAATACAATGTTTAAATAATAAAGTATAATATTTCCTTTAATATTTGGTGTTTTAGTCAGCTTTTTTTGCTGCTGTGACTGAAGGACACACCCAGAATAACTGTAAAGGAGGAAAGGCTTATTTGAGAGCTCAAGGTTCTAGCGATCTTAGTCCATAGAAGGTTGGCTCCATTCCTCCCGTCCCGAGGTAAGGCAGAACATCATGGTGCAAGAGTGTGGCAGAGAGAACCAGCTTGTATGTGATCAGAAAGGAGAGAGAGAGAAAGAGACTCCACTGGCCAGATACAAATATATACCCACAGTCATGCCCCAATTTCCTCCTCCTTCAGCCACACCCTGCCACTTCAGTTACCACTTAGTTAATTCCTATCAGGATTAATTCACTGATTAAGACTCTTACAAGGCTGGGGATATAGCTCAGTTGATAAAGTGCTTGCCTTGCAAGCACAAGGCACTGGGTTCAATCCCCAGCACCGCAAACAAACAAACAAACAACAAAAAAAACCCCAAACGACTCTTACAACCCAATCATTTCTCCTCTGAACCTTCTTGCATTGTCTGACACATGAGCTTTTCGGTGACATCACATTTAAACCATAATATATGGGATCATTTTAGTGGACCTTTGAAATTTTGTATTTTATATGGTTAAATTCTTTTATTTGCTCCATTCCAAGATTAGTAACACATAGGGGAAAGTTAAGTAACTTGTGGATAATACTTGAAAGTCTTGAGGCTGAATTTATGTTTGATTGGGTATTTCTAGATTAGCCTTTTCTTAAGAACAATTTAAGACTTATTACTGAGTCCTGATCCCTTTACGTGGCCCTACTTCTGTACAGCATATTGAAATACATCATTATATTTTGGGTGGTAAAAATTCATGTCTCCCAGTCTGCCTGTGTAATCTTTAGTTTGTTCATCTTTTCTTTCACCATTACACATGTAAATTGCCTTTTACCAATAATCTAAAGGAAACTGCCTGAATATTACTTTGAATGTGTACCTCTCTCCCACTTTCGTAGTATTCTTCAAAATATATCCTAGCAGCTTCTAGCACCAAAAGTTCCGATTTCTTTTTTCTCAACTCACCACGGTCTCTGTGATCTGCCTGACTCACCCATCTTCACATTTTGCCTGGAAATTTTCTTCAGGGACACACTGATGTAATGTACAGGCTCACTTTGTTTATTTTCCATCTCTGCAAGACTCTGCCTATGCTGCTTTCTTTCCACTATCTAAACATTTTTTGCATATATTTTCAATTCCCTTATTATTTAAAAATGAGATGGAATGCCTGGTACCAGTTATTCCAATAAGGATGGATTTGCAGGTTTGTATTTGCTTTTTAGGTTGTTTGAAAGATCTGCTCTGTCACTTTCTATAGATTTGAATATTTATAAAATTTAACAGGTTAATCATGAGCATTCTAAACATCATATCACATATTAAATCTGATATCTGTAGAAATGAACCTGTGGTAAATACAGAGTATATTGATTCTCACTAAGGTCCACACTTTCTTATATCTGTGTGCTTTGTAATATTTGACAATTCACTGACATTGCCCTCAACCAATAATTAGTCTTCTCTGAGATCTTGGAGTGTTGTCTTTTCTTTCCAGATATTCTTTCTTCCTTTTGTGCCACCATGGCTTTAGATTGTCTCAAAACAAATTAAATATGTAAAAATCCCTGACTCATTTGAGACTGATTGTTTTAGTTAGCTTTCCTGTCACTGTAACCAAAAGACCTGACAAGAACAACTTAAAGGAGAACATATTTATTTTGGTTCATGGTTTCAGAGGATAAACTCATGGACTCAGAGGATAAGTCCATGGTCAGTAGACTCCATGCCTCTAGGACTCAAGTGAGGCAGAAGATCATGGCAGAAGGAAAGGAAGAGAAAAGGAACTCAGGACATAACATCCAGGAAAAAGAGAGAGTTCTGCTTATCAAGGACAAATATAAACAGAGGCACACCCCCAGTGCCATTCTTCCTCCAGTCAAAACCTACCTGCCTAGTGTTATCACCCAGTTAATCTATATCAGTGAATTAATACACCAGTTAGCTTAGGCTTTCCTAGTGTAATTATCTCACTTCCAAACATTCTTGCATTGTCTCACACATGAGCTTTTGAGTGATTTCTCAAATTTACACAATACAGCATATTCAGAATTCATGCAACTAGAGGGTCAAGTCTGTGACCACAAACTCTCCAAGATGTCTCCTCCTCCTCCTTTCATTTCATTTTCCCTTTATTTACCATTTTTGTGGCAAGGAAGGCCTCTCTGTGCTTGTAAACACTTCATTTACTTTTACTTGAATGATTTAGTTCCTGGTATCCCAGACCAAGATGAGGGACTTTGCAAGATGTGACTGTGATGTGTGTCCTTTAGGTCTACCTCAAACAGAGCATTAAAATAGAGTTGATTGTAGGTAAATGCCACAATCTCAGTTGCTAAACTTTCTCTGTTACAAATTTTATGTAAAATTAACTTGGACATTTATCATCGTCTTTCCAGATAGTTTTTAAATCATTTCAAACAGCAATACTTGTAATTTTTCAAATTTTTTTTTGTTCCAATTAGTTATACATGACAATAGAATTCATTTATGCACTTTGATAAGTCATACATAAATGGGGTATAATTTTTCATTTTTCTGACTGTACATGTTGTAGAATCACATTGGTCATGCAGTCATATACATACATGAGGTAATAATGTCTGTTTCACTCTACTATTCTTCCTATCCTCATACCCCTCCCCTCCCTTCATTCCCATCTGCAAATTTAAAGAACTTTATTCTTCCCTAGTGCCCCCACCCTGGATTGTGATTTAGCATCCATGTGCCATAGAAAACTTTCATCCTTTAGTTTTTTGGGATTGGCTTATTTCACATAGCATGATATTCTCCAAATTTTTTACCAGCAAATGCCATAATTTCATTCTTCTTTAAAGCTGAGTAATATTCCATGAAATGAATATACATATATATATGTGTATATACATATATATATATGTGAATATACATATATATATGTGTATATATACACATATATACATATATATACACACATATATACACACATATATATACATATACATACACACATATATATATACACACATATATATACATATATATATACACATATATATCACATTTTTAATCCATTCATCTATTGAAGGGGACCCAAATGGGTTCCACAGTTGAACTATTGTGACTTGAACTGCTACAAGCATTGAAGTGTCCACAACACTGTAGTATGCTGGTTTTAAGTCCTTTGGGCATAAACAGAGGAGTGGGATAGTTGGATCAAATAGTGGCTCCATTCCAAGTTTTCTAAGGAATCTCCATACTGCTTTCCACAGTAGTTGCAGTCCCACTGGCAATCTATAAGTGTGCCTTTCCCCCCACATCCTCACCAACATTTATTTTTGCCTCTATACTTGATGATTACCATTCTTACTGGAGTGAAATGAAATCTTAGAGTAGTTTTGATTTGCATTTTTCTAATTGCTAGAGATGCTGAACATTTTTTCATATATCTGTTGATTGATTGTATTTCTTCTGTGAAGTGTCCATTTGGTTCCTTAGTCCATTTATTGATTGGGTTATTTATTTTATTGGTGTTAAGTTTTTTGAGTGCTTTATGTATTCTGGAGATTAATGCTCTACATGAGATGCATGTGGTAAAGATTTTCTCCAAAACTGTAGGCTCCAGGGATGCAAGGTTGGTTCAACATATGGAAAACAATGCATCACATCAATAGACTTAAAGACAAGAATCATATGATCGTCTCAATAGATGCAGAAAAGGCATTTGAAAAAATACAGCACCACTTCATGTTCAAAACAGTAGAAAAAATGGGGATAGTAGGAACACACCTCAATATTGTAAAGGCTATCTATGCTAAACCCACAACCAACATCATTCTAAATGGAGAAAAATTGAAACCATTCCCTCTAAAACCTGGAACAAGGCAGGGATGCCCTCTTTCACCACTTCTATTTAACATAGTCCTTGAAACTCTAACCAGAGCAATTCAACAAATGAAAGAAATGAGCGATATGAATAGGAAAAGAACTCAAACTATTGAGAAAAGATACTCAAACTATCACTATTTGCCGACAACATGATTTTATATTTAGAATATTAAAAAAATTCCACTAGAAAACTTCTAGAACTAACAAATGAATTCAGCAAAGTAGCAGGATATAAAATCAACATGCATAAATCTAACACATTTCTATAGATCGGCAATGAATCCTCTGGAAGAGAAATTAGGAAAACTACCTCATTCACAATAGCCTAAAAAATAAAATAAAGTCAATCTAACAAAAGAGGTAAAAGACCTGTACAATGAGAACTACAAAACACTAAAGAAAAGAATTGAAAATGACTTTAGAAGATGGAAAGACCTCCCATGCACAAGGATCGGCAAACTAGTATTGTCAAAATGGCCATACTAGCAAAAGTGTTATACAGATTTAATGCAATTCCTATTAAAATCCCAATGGCATTCTTCACAGAACTATAAAAAGCAATCATGAAATAAATTTGGAAAAATAAGAGACCCAGCTTAATCAAAGCAATCCTGAGCAAGAAAATTGAAGCAGGAGGCATAACAATATCAGACCTTAAACTAAATACTACAGAGCAACCTTATATTTTTAATATAGTATATATATATATTTTTTTTTTTTACTTTTGACCAAAGCAACTTTCCTTGCCACTATGGGAAACTTGAATTCCTTATAGCTATTTTTTAGAATTACATATTTTTATTAAGAAATTTAATATAAAGAAATTAAAATGCTTTGTGTTGTGTGCTTAGTTCATACTTTAGAACAATGAAAATTGAACACTATATAAATGGTTGACTTTTTATTAATTGAAGTAAAAGGCATTAATGTGGTATCAATTTTTCCATTATATAGTCATTTTATATTGAAGGAATAAGATTTTCTGAATTTAGATACACACAATTTAATGTTTTACAATTTAAACTAACATTTAAACAACATATTTGAAAGTCAGATATCACTTATTCTGAATATTGCAACAAAACAGTTGTGATTCCAGTTCAGCTTGCATTTACAAACCCAATTAAATAAATATTTTGGTACCAAATGTATTGTGTTCTACAGTTACTCCTCAATTCCAAATAAAATCCTCTTACACAATTGCAAATATATTGCAGCTATCTTGGTTATAGTAGTTCCTAAGAAATATCCAAATGGATGACATATAAATTTTGAATATGACTTAGTTTTTATACAATGAGGTACTCATCTCTGAGACTATTTGAATTTGTAATGTTAATAGAACATAAGTGAGACAGAAACCTACTTTGGTTCAATCTTCAGTAATGATTTGAAATCACGCAGAGCATCAAGTACATGTGGTATGTCTTAATCGCTATTTGAATAGATTGTGCCTTTTACTAAAGTGACACGTAGTGTTGGACTGCTTCACCAGCACAAGTTTCTACTTATTTTATAAAGTGAAATATAGAAAAATCACACAATCTATATTTGTTAGAAAATAGTCCTATAAGGGATCTTTATTTTGTGCCTAAGTTCTTTTTTTTTTCTTACTTCTCCGATTCTTTTCCAAGCCAAATCCTTATAACATTTCTTAATACTCTAATATTGAGTTTAATCCACCACTACCAACAGCAACTGAACAAATGTTACTTTTGGCACCACATGAGTCATTGCTGCTGGTGAAAAAACATTCTAAAAGGTTAGCATTCAATAGGCAAAAGGTATTGGAAGAACAACTTTTATTTTCAGGATAAAAAGGCTACATTGGACTTTAAGTCTGTCATCATTCAAATGAATTGAACCATTATAACTATCCTTACAAATCCTGGAAGTCACAGAAAGAAAATCCTTATTCTACAGCCCATGCCAGAAAGTTAGCATTTCCTGAGCAGCAAATTTTTGTAATGCTCCACTACTTAAGATATTTTTAGGAAATGTTAAAAGGATTTACTGTAGTAAATCCACCTGGCTAGAATTATTGAATATGGTAATAGCATATCCCAGAAACCATGTCAGAAAAAGCCTTTTTCAGTTTTATACATATGAGCAGGACATAAAGCAAAGAAGCAAGTAAACTAAGGATCTATTTCCAGATTTGAAGATTAATTTATTAACATAGGTCATAAAATAAATGGAAAAAAGTAAACTAAACTATACAAATGATAACTATATTTATTTTAATTAATGTATTGTAACCAGGCATGGTGGCACATGCCTGTTATCCCAGGAGCTCAGAAGGCTAAGACAGGGGGATTGTAAGTTCAAAGCCATCCTCAACATTTTAGTGAGGCCCTAAGCAACTTAACAAGACCCTGTTTCAAAATAAAAAATAAAAAGTGATAGGAATGTAGCTCAGTGGGTTCAATCCCTGGTACCAAAGAAAATAATTTTTAATAATAAAATTTCCATCCTGTATGATAATATCTAAATCAATTATAATGTACATGGATAAAATACAGTAAAATTATTTAGTCTATTACTTGGTTGTTGTAACAAAATATGATTAGTTCACTAAATACAACATAAGATTTTGGGGCTGAGTTTATAATTCATTGTTAGAGTGCTTTCATAGCATTAGTGAGGCCCTGGATTTGATCAATCTCACCACAATAAAATAAATTTTCGCTAATATAATGAGTCATCTTAAATAATATGTAAAACATAAGAATTTCAAAATTTAACTAAATTCTGAAAAATATCTAAAAATCCAATTGAATTCAACATTTGCACTTGAAAATGTATTTGTTCAGTGACTCAATGTAATTTGAGTTAGTTAAACTCAAATTCTAATAGAGACTCTAGTCATAGATTTGCAATGATTTTTATTATTCTGCCTGGGGTATGCCTGCCATTTTTAGAGATTTATTCAGAATACTGACTATATTGAAGGGGTGTTTTGATTTAGATATGAGGTATCAAAAAAGATCTCATTTGTGAGACAATGCACAAATATTCAGAGGTGAAATGAGAGCTTTAACCTTATCAGGTTGGTATATATTAAATGGGTGGTAGGTTGTGGCTAGAAGAAATAGGTCACTAAGGATTTGTCTTTGGGGTTTATATTTTGTCCCCGGTGAAGAGAACTCTCTGTCTGCTTCCTGGTTGCCATGTCCTGAACTGCTCTCCTCTGTCATACCCTTCTGCCTTGGGATTCTGCTTCACCTCAGGCCCAGAGCTTGAGCTGACAAGTCCTGGACTGAACCTCTGAAACTGTGAGCCAAAGTAAACTTTTCCTCTTTAAAGTTATTCTTGTCAGGTGTTTTAGTCCCAGCATGAAAAATTTGACTAAAACAAGGGGTTTCTCTGAGAATTTAGAGTTTACTAAAATTCAGCATCTATCTGTATATAGAATTACTATAAATTGCACATGCTCTTAACTCATCATTTTAAGGTTACAAAACAGTTAAAATGTAAACAAATCTCATTTTTTATGACTATGGTATGCATAAAAACAACACATACTTAATGAATGTGAAGTTAAATTTTATGTAAAAAATTGATTTAATTTTCTCCCATTGTCACTTGTCAAGTGATGCCCTCAGGAACTACTTAAATTAACATATTGAACTAAGAAAATTTCATGTGACTTCTGACCCTAATCCTTGTTTTAGGCACCACACTTGTTACATTACCACATCTTCTGAGAACTATCTTCAAAATACATATGAAAACATATCAACTAAACTATGGTAATCATATTCTATGTGGTCTTCATCATTCTCCTTTTCATGGATACTCTATTCTCCAAGTTTTATGCGTGGTATTGGAGTGGTGATACTAAGACCACAAGTCAAACATCAATATGCTAATCTCTTGATCATATCATAACATATTGCAAATTCTGACTCATCTAAAACAAAAACCTATAGTAACTAATCCAGGGTTTTACCTTTAAGTCATTTATTACTCTATTAGTCTTACCTCACTCTAAGACTTATGTCTGTCTACTCTTGTTCATGTATTGCAATTTAATTATCATATCATTATTTTCTTTCTATTCCCCATACTAGTAATGACCCTCTAATAAATTCCTATTGTTTTATTTTGCCTTGGTACCCATTTTGATTATTAGATGAATTTTCATATTCTAGAAATGGGACTTTTGCATTCTTGACATTCTTGACACAGTTTCCAGTTTCCCATCCCCTCAGAGTTCCTTAATGTGTTTGATCCAGACATCAACTTTATGCAGCTGTCTCATGAATATCACCTCCATATAGGAGAGTCAGATGCTATCTGACTTACCTTGCTGAAAACCACATCCAACACATAGAGAGATGCCCTAGTGACTACTTCCCAGTCACACTGTGAATCCATCTACACATTCTTGCTTTTTCTATATCCACCATCTGCAACTTCTCACAGCAAACCTGCTTGGGTGTCTCCATGAATCCTTTGGCCTGTAAGTTACCTGCACACTCTTTCTTGCTCCCCACCCACTAATTAAATGCACACATGTGTTCAAATGCTTCCTCCTTTTCCCATTGGATCTGCAAGGTGTAGTGTCCTCCTCTCTCTGGTACCTTTAAGTAATAACCTGCTTCAGATATTTCTTGTTTTGTTGAATTGTCTCAATTGTGTGTCCCTGACCAGCGCACCTGAATGTAACTTTTTTCTCTCTTGGGGCTGTAGAAACTGGCTACATTGGCAGGAATGTAGCTTGCCAATGTGCTGAGGTCAAAATTCAGGTAAGAGGCTTGAAGACTTCTACCAGTATAAACAATTTTCCTCAAGAGGGACACTTAATCAAAGTTCAGACACTTAGGCATTTGGCTATTCACACGGATAAACAAGAATCCCATGAAAGTTCACATTGCAAATGGCCAGGACCCAATCTCTGAAGCCCCATCAGGGCAAACCTAGAGTTTATACCTTCCTTTTAGAGAAAAACTTTAAGACCAAATTAGGAAAAATAAATAAATGTGATTTTCTTTTATTTCCTTCAATTTTTTCTTTCTTTTTTTTTTTACTTTTTTTGTTTGGTTTGCTTTTTTTTTTTACAGACTGCATTTTGATTCATTGTAAAATGCTTTGGAACAAAAATGAGAGTAAAAGTTCAATATCGTAAATTTAAAAAAAGCTCTTACAAATCAATAAATAGATATTAAAGAAGATCAGCAGTCTACACCAAAGGCAGTGCAAGTTCTCAGGAAACAGTTAAGAAACAACCATGACCCATCACGTATTTTACTACTTAATCAACAATTGCTCCTGGTAAATTTGGCTGAGTGAGTGAGATGATCAGTGAACTTGAGGCAGTGGAGAATGGGGATTTAGATGCAGGCTCTGGGCAGAAGCATGAGTTAAAACACTCTCCTATTGCTGTTGAGCTGCTAATAAGAACTTATTTCTCAGTATTCAGTGTCAACATTTGTAGATTAACAGGGGTGACCTTTGCATCAACTGTTAAAGGTGAAAGTATGTCCACCTGAAGTTCTCAGAAGCAGTGTATCTGCCTGCCTCTCTATGATCTATTTATCTACATCTGCCATCCAGCATTTATCTTTCTTCCTAATTATATTTATACTTCTTAAAAAGGTATGAAATGGGGAAAGGAGGTGAAGACAGACGGAGCAAGAGAGAGAAAGAAAATGTACTGCATTTATAGAAGTACACATCTAAAAAGGGCTTGCCTTAAGTATCTTTGTTTATACATTTACAAAAGTTTTTAAAACAAAATTATATAACATCCATGATAAAATTTATAGAACATGATTTAAAAATGGCCTTAACAATTAAATAAGTAAATAAATAATAACCACAGTCTTCTCCCTGGCTTTTTCCCTCCACATCACTTTTGTCTTCAATCTTTTCCTATTACTTTCTGAAATTGTGTCTGCTTATTTACAGCTACTAATCACTAAACAATAGGGGTATATTCTGAGAAATAAATTGCTAAGCACTTTTGTCACTATGTGAACATTATAAAATATGCCTAAACTAACCTAGATGGTGTAGCCTGCTACGTACCTAAGTTATGTGTCTGTGTTCAGTATAGCCCATGGCTCCAGAGGTCAAGATGATCAAAACAATAAGAAAAAAACAAGCACAAGGGAAAATGAGGTAATCAAGAGATGCATAGACATCAGATGTATGAGCATATACTGTTATACAGTAAAATCTTTATTAGTATGAGTACATTCTAAAAGAATGATGAAAAACGGTATGTTGAATGCTTAAACCAGTAAAATTATCAGGTATTATATGCTGTACATAATTGCATGTGTGATGTTTTTGTACAACTGGCAAGGCAGCAGAGTTGTCTCCACAAGCATCACCACAAACATGTGAGTAATGCATTGTGCTACAACATTATGATAGTTGTGATGTCACTAGGCAGCAGGAACTATTCAGCTCCATTATATAGATGGAAGGAAAACATAAAGGACTACTTTCTCTGTAACGTGACAATAAGATACTCAACACCTGGTATTTTGGAAAATCATAAATGGTGAGAGAAACTGTCAGTAAGGTTATTTTGATACACATCACCAGGATTTAGGCATCCAAAAAACTAATTAAAAAAACTTGAAAATATATAAAGAAGCATTTATTAAATGAAACATGATGGGAAGAGTGTATTCTAAAACTTAAGACAATTTCTTATTTCTTTCATAGTAGACATTTTGAATGGTCCTGATAATATATGTCTAGTGAAAGAAGCAAGTAACACAATAGCTTGTTTAGTTTGAGTTTAACTTTGTCATATTATGTGTGGCACATTGTCCTTGTCAACCTTATCAATTACTCTATTAAAAGTGATTTATTACATTAGTTTGCAACTGTGTGTCTGCAACTTGTGCTGACAACTTTTCATTCAACTCATCAGTTTGCTCTTCTAAAAAAATCAATTACTTTATTATATTTTCTAGGCCATTACCTGGGATTGAAGTAAGTTTCACAAGATAATTACTTAGGTTGTCCTTTCTAGTACTTTTACATCTGAGTTTATTAACCTTTTTAAGCCAAGAGAGAACAGGATTCCTAGAGATTTATTGGCAACTGCTTGTCTGAACCTCTTGCCTGTGTCATTCATAATCATAGACTATCTCATTTGAATATATGTTTATACTGATATTTTGATTGAAACAGAAAAAATTAAATATATTTCAATATATTTTACCTAATAAGCATAGAAATATTTTTAAAGATAAGTGGCAAAACTCTTACAATTATAATATGGAAGCAAGATTCAAATTAGTACCTGATCTTCAATATGCTCTTATGGTAGCTAATATGATGAGAAATTCTTCTAAAGGTATGTTAGTCAGATTTTCATCACTGTGACCAAACTATCTGACAGGAACAACTCAGGAGAGGAAATGCTTAATTTAGAATCACAGTTTCAGAAGTCTGTGTCCACTGACTCCATTCCTCTGGCTCTGAGTTGAAGCAGAACATAATGGTGGAAGGACCTGGTAGAGGAGAGACATTCATCTATGACAGATGGGAAGCAGAAAGAGAGGAGAGAAAGGAAGGGTCCAGAGACATAGTGTTCCTAAGGCAAGCCCCAGTGACCAATTTCCTCTAGTTAGAACCCCCCATTTACAGTGACCATCCAGTAATATTCAAATTATTACACATCAAATGGATTAATCCACCATAAGGTCAGAGTCCTCATATCTAATATTTTTACCTCTGAACATTGCTGCATTGTCCAACACTTAAGTTTTTTTTGGGGGGGTGGATATTCCAGATTCAAACCATAACAAATAGGAACAATTTTTCTCCATTTGCAAGATCATATCTAAATGAATTTTAGTTCATATGTTTCATTTTATTGTACAACAATAGCCTGGTGACCATACTATATTCTAGTATCCAATTTTTCTTTAAAGTTTCTGACCTAAGAGTTGTAAAACTTTAATGAGAAGTTGACAGAGTTGGGGCAAATAACATTGTCAATAGGGATTAAGGGATTATGCATTTCTTAAAATGTTAAAAAAAAACATTTGTAAGATTAGTCAAAAATGTTATAGTTCTTTACAAAATGGATTATAAAGTCAGTAAGTTAATATTTGAAATTTTAACGTTATTCTTAAAGACTAGCAAATGCAAATAAAAAGAGACTCAAATAAGTATATATAAAATGGAAAACAGAGAAAATTGTGATTGTTCACAAATTAGATTCTGGATTAAAAAATAAAATATTGCTATGGATGCAGCTCAGTGGTAGAGCACTTGCCTAGCATGTGAAAAGCCCTGGGTTCAATTCACAACACTGCCAAAAAATAAAAATAAAAAAAAATAATAATTTAAAGAAGAAAAAGAAAGTAAATGAGAGAGAGAAAAAGGGAGATGGTCATACATGGCAAATTACAATAATAGATACAAAAAATAAATTTTCTACATCAAAAGTAAACAAGTAGAAAATCAAATTTAAAGAAGGCACCAAAAGTAAATCTCATGTTAGAATAAAATGAGATACATTAAAAACTATAATAAAAATTAACTAAAGGACAGAAGAAAGCTTTATGTAAATTAAGGTAGTTTGCTTTTGGAAAGGAAATACATATTCAGCAGCATCTCATTACTGTTGTTAGAACATAGTTTTATGCAGTCTTTTTGGATGTTAGTCTTACGCATAATCAAATACAAAATGTCATTTTCCCTTGATCCAGCAATTCTTCCCCTATGAATTTGTCCTTCAGATACAATTGAAAAAATGAAAAATTGTTTCTCTAAAATGAATTTCTTAAAAATCTTTGATTACAACAGTAAAATTTTGAAGACATATCACATAAGAGAGCACTTGCTATTAAAATGATTATATAAACACACTATTTCCTCAGCAATTAAGTAATCTAGTATGATTATATAATCTTCATAATTATTTTATGCATATATAAATATTCTATATATGCACATAAGCATGTATAATATGCTCTTTATTACAAAAAAAACTAAGCAAAAGTGTATTATGTAAGGATGTACATTTAGTGAGATCTGGACATAAGCTCTTCAAAATGTCAAACATGATTATCACTGAAAGGTTGAATTTCTCATAATGGTTGCTTTCTTCTATGTCCTTTAACTTAAGTTTTAGGTTATGGATGTGATACATCCCTTATTTCAAAAATATTTTCTTAAAGGGTAAACTTTTAAATAATTGAGAATTTTTATGTTTAGAGACTTGAGCATGATTTATCAATATAGAAATAATACTCAAAACAATTTAACACATGGTTTTAAGACCAGTATATAAAGTAGGAAATGCATTAATTTAAAAATTATTTTTAGGAATTTGAGAGATATTTTACTGAAACTATATTTATATTTGAAGTTACTTATTGGATGAATTATTACATTTTATAAAATATATGCTTCTTTCAAAGATAGAATCATGATGATGAATGGAAAACCATTTTCAAATATATGGAAAAAATAAACAGAACCATGAAAATTTCATAGCTATATAATTTCAGGTTCAAAACAGCCAAGGGTTACCTCTATTTTCTGCACCTTTAGCAAAAGTTTTGATTTGGAAATGAGCATTCACTAAACATGTGTTTAAACTTTTTAAAACTGTTATGAAATGATACAAAAATATTTTCTATTATTACTGTACATGTTTTCTCCTCTAATGAAAAACAAATTTGTATGCACTTAAAAATTAGATTATGAAAGAAATAGTATTTCAATTATTATTCTGTTTTTTGTAGACTTAACTATGGCACTATAAAAGGTCACACTTTGTCCTTCTTCCTCTCATATAATAATTTTAGTATAAAACAGAACAAATATTCATTCTAACTTTCAATGAACACATATTTGCATTATTGGCATGCCCAAAACTA
Source organism: Glaucomys volans (assembly GCA_020662805.1). Classification (NCBI taxonomy): domain Eukaryota; kingdom Metazoa; phylum Chordata; class Mammalia; order Rodentia; family Sciuridae; genus Glaucomys; species Glaucomys volans. The sequence goes on along the minus strand of JAJEJO010004998.1, from coordinate 475,012 downwards.
AACTAGGAAAAATAGCTGACTAGGAAAAAAACAGCAAAAAACACCAAATTGAATATTCTTAATTCTGAGACATCTATAATCTAATAATTATAATGAAATATCATAGACATTTTAGTACCATAACATACAATGTATTTTTGTAGTCCAAACTCATGTTAGTGAGTTAACACTGTCAGCATGTGGAAAGATATACAAATCTTCCTAAAGAAAATAGCTACCAAAAGATTGAAAGGTCCACTATGATCTCCGATCCTGGAAAATACATGGTATCATTTGCTAGTACACTAATTCATTTGAAATATTTGTGACTTAAGTGTTTTGAAAGGTAACTAATTTTGAGTTTCAAATGGAAGCTTAGTGAAAAAGTTTTGTCTCTCTCAAGTTGTATCTCCCTAAACCCGTGACAAAATTTGAAAACCGCCCTCTGGTGACGTCTGAGGACTTCCTCTGCACCATCTGTGCTTCTGAAATGTCAGCACTATAAGTATCTGATACTGAGAACAAGCTGCAAGGAGCTCACAGAAATAGGACTACTAACTTTTATCAGATGCAGCCCACTGCTTGCATAGATGGCAACAGAAACAATTCGCTGTCCTTCACTTTGTGAAAATGATCTTTATCAAAAACTGCTGGAAACTTAAAGGTTCCTAGGGATTTAGTAACACAATATTAAAGGATTCTTGGTAAGAAATTATATGTGGTGAATTAAAAATAAATCATTAAGTTTTTGGCTGAGATAACTGTGAGGAATTTAAAAATTTGAAAATATTTAGTGCACATTAAATTTTGAAATAATTGGTTTCAAACAAAAGAAAAAAATTATTTGCCTGTCTTTGAATAAAATAATATTCACAAATGTCTTCATCAGCAAGTGACAGAATTATATTTAATGCAATAATTACAAACTAAAATTCAAAAGTAGAGAATATTAAATAAAATCCTTGCAGAATCTTAATTTTATCTGAAATCAAATTTAAAAATGTGTATATATACATATGTGTGTGTGTAAGTCACATTTTAAGAGTTTACAAAATGATATTTATCCATATAAACATGTATAAATCAGTTTTAAAATATTTCCCACAAATATCTAGAAATAAAATTATATAAACTAAAGTGTGAAGATCCATGTGATGGTGTTGTACTACCAGCAATATACATGTAATACTCCTATCAGTTTAAAATGTTATGGACTTTTTAAACAAATTTTTTTCTGAATAAAAACCTTTTCCTACATCAGAAACTGTGTTATCCAGGAACTAGCTTTATGCTAAACAAGGAGACACAATGTACTATTATTTAGCCATAAAGAAAGGAAGTACTGTCGTATGCTGTAACGTGAATGAACCTTGAGGATATACTGCTAAAGTGAATTAAACCAGTCACAGAAGGACGATGCTGCCTGATTCCACTTACCTAAAGTATCCGGAGTAGTCAGACTCATTGAACAGAAAGTGCAAAGGTGATTTCCAGGGGCTGGTCTAGGGAGAAATGGGACTTGCTCTTCAACTCTAAAAAATTTCAGTCATGCAAGATGAACAAGTTACAGTGATCTGCTGCAAAATATTGTGTTGACAGTTAACAAATATTACCATACACATACAATTTGTTAAAAAGGTAGACTTATGTTTTATCTTGTTATGACAATGAAAGAAAAAGAGGAGCCGAATTTTTGCTTTGGGGTAGAGTTAACATGTTTCCAAATAGCAACTTGAAGAGTTGTGTAACACAGCAATGGGTGCACACTCAAACTGTGAACACAAACCAGTCAGTTACAGTAGAAACAGCAGCTCTGCTTACTTAAATAATCAGTTTGTTATTTTTTTCTCTTTTAAACTTGTCAGCCATGACTAATATGCCTTTTTTGGTGCATTATCCAATTTAAGGATTTGTTGATATACTCCTGAACAGCTTTTGCTATTTGTATAGCTTTGAAATATAAATTAAAACAGTGTGGGACTTATGAATCCCCAATGATGAGAATATTCTTTAGTTTCTTCTTCTCTTAAGAACAATATATATTTGTTGAAAGTCAGGACAAATAAACATATGTGTGTAGATACATATGTACTTATATCTAAATGTTTGCACTATAAAAATAGAACTAAGGCATGCTTGATATTATTGTTCATATGTGGACATAATATTGTTTTTATATTCCCACAATTTCATTTAATTCAGTGTTTGTTGTCGGGGTCCTCTCTACCATGTTCCAAGTGCAGGAAAAAAAGGTTAGCTGCTGGCGGAGGATGTCGGTGGTATTTCACTCAATTACCCAAAAAACTTTTCTACTCAATAAACGCACAAGAGCCAATACTCTTTTTAAATGAGAGGGGGTGAGACAGGTCTGGCCATACCAGCTCTGGCCTCTTTACAACTTTGACAAGAGTAGCCCAACTCTCTTTTATTTATAGACACACAGGTAAAGGGAGCAAGGAATGGGAGGAGCTTCTTCTGTGATGGACAGGATAGGGTGGAGTTAGGGGAGCCATTCTCTTTAGGGAAAATTCCAGGAGACAAGGCCCACTCCCACGCATGGCCACATACTTCCAGGCAGTTGCTAGAAGCCAGGCCTCTGCATTACATGGCTCAACCTAGTCTGATTCTGTTAAATAAGATTGGCTCCCCACACTTTGTCTTTATGTATCCACCAATTATTTCTCTATGTAGAAATGAAATTTCAATAAGCATTGTCTTCTTGAGAGAATGATATTTGTTCATTATAATTGCTATACAGGCAGTTATAAAATGTTCAATATATTTGATTTTTAACTACTTTTTGTTGTTTATAGTCAAAGTGTGAATGCTTTGAATGTATGTATTCCTGATGTCTTTGTGCAAAAAATAACATCTATGAATTTGTACATTTATTTTTCAAATAATATTAAAGTTAGTATTACAGTTACATAAAGGACTCAGACTGCTCATAATTCAAAATCTGAAACTATTGTAATTTTGTTATCTGCATATCTATATTTTTGTAGCATGGATGGGTTTGTTATAATTTAAAGAATGGTAGTCATTACTTATTTTCAAAAATTAATTCATAAAGTCTTTTCCTGTCCTCCAATAAAACTTAGGACCAAATTATGTCAGGTCTTGAGTATCTTATAATTCTCCATCCTATGAAAATATTGCTTTAGTAAAATGTAGATGACCTGTAGCTAATATCAAAGTAATTCAGGACACCTTTTTTTTCAGATATATTCTTATCTCTTCTTCATTTTGATTGGATAATTCCAAACTAATTAACTCTTCTGTGTTATGTTCACTTCCCTGGCTTTCCAGTGTCTCATAACAATGCAGTAGGAAGCACATCAATTTTAACAAACATACCATATTTGACATGCATGAAAGGAATATGATAAAGTATGGTAATGAAGACAAGAAGTATGATGGTGATAATAGCAACATATAAACTTAACACCAAAAAAGGTAAGGATAATGACTTAACAATAATGCTCTTTCCAAGTTGCAATGGAAAATTTTACTACTGTCATTACAAACTTTTTCAAGATAAGTTATTTATATTGTTTTTTCTGTTGAAGTGCTAAAATTGTAGCCATCGGAAAATTCGGGACAAAAACACAATTACAATTCATCAAGAAAATGAAGTAAGAAATGTTGCTTTGTCAGAGAGTATCACATTCAGTATTGAGAAGAAAATTTCTAAGGCTCAAACCTTTAGGAGAGTGATTGGAAATTCTAGACAAAATACACAACATAAATTAAAATTAAAAATATTGCCTGAAGTTTCCACACAGTGATCAAAGGTAGGGAGTAGGCAGGTAGTCCAGTAAAGGAGTTGGAACTTGGAAAAAATCATGGATGAATTCTGAAATTTAGAGGTTTTGCCTTCAGGAAATAGTGCAAGACAGAGTGGTAAATTGTGACTGAAGTTCTTCCAATGAAAAACTTGCCATGATCCGGCTTCACCAAACAGATGACTGAGCAATGGATTGCCTCGGCAGCAGTAATCTAAGATGAGAATCCAAAAAGAGTGAGCTCAAATTACATGTCTGTGTAAAAACTTGCCAAGTGACTAGCTAAACCACAAGCCACCCGTTCATAGATTTGAACAGTATTCCATCCATTCACAGAATTCATACTGCCAAGCTAAGGCTCAAAGAACTGACCTGAGATTTAAACAGTACTCCAACCCCAAATGATTTTCTAATTTGTACCTTATCAATTTAACTTATTACTGAGAAAAAATTACCACTTTGTGGAGGGAACTTAACAAAATCTTTATTCTGCAAATAACATCCAAATGTCGAGAACACAATCCCCAAATACTTGACACATGCAGAATCAGGGTAAATACTAACAACAAAGGTCATTGGGATATTGATTATTTTATGCAAAAAAAAGTCCATCAGAATGAGGTAAAAAATAAGAAATATTAACTGGGAAATACAAAGTATTTTTAAAAAGAGAATACAGAATTTTAAAGTGTAATATTTGTAAAGAAAACCTCACCAGAGGATTGCGGGGTTTGAAAGTTGTTTCTCCTGTCTTTAAAAGACAGAAAAGCTGGACAAATGTAAATTCAATCATTTTTAACCTATTAAAGAACAGAGATCATGGGACAAATTGCCACCCCAAAGCCTGAAGAGAAAGGTGTACCCAGAGAGACGCACCATACAAAACCTACTGACCTAAGACAAAAGTTGCTGGAATCATAAACTAATATAAACAGTGAAATGGTACTATTTCTAATGTATTGAATATTACAGAATTCTGGAGACCAAATGTGGAATAATGTGGGAAGTCTGCTTCTAAAGGAGGTTCACTTTTTAACTGACACTTTTCTGAAAAATCTCACTAAATTTATCAAATTTGCCAGGTATTATGGCGCACCTCTTCAATGCCAGTGTCCAGAGGCTTATCCTTGGTGTTATGGTTTGAATGTGAGGTGTTTCCCAAAATCTCACATGTGACACAATGCAAGAAGGTTCAGAAGAGAATAGATTAAGTTGCAAGAGCATTAACCTAATCAGTGAATTAATCCCTGATATGGATTAGCTGAGAGGTAACTGAAGTGGTAGGGTGTGGCTGAAGGAGGTGGGAATTGGGCGTAACTTTGGGTATATATTTGTATCTGGCAAGTGGAGTTTTTCTCTGCTTCCTGATGACCATGATGTGAGCTGCTTCCCTCCACCAACCGCTTCCACCATGATGTTTGGCCTCATATCTAGCCCTTAGGAATGGAACCAGTCTTCTATGGACTAAGACCTCTGAAACTGTGAGCCCTCAAATAAAGTCTTCCTTCTCTACAGTTGGGCTGGTCAGGTCATTAAGTCATAGCAGCGAAAAACTGACTAAAACACTTGGCAACTTAGCAAGACCCTCAGCAATTTAGTGAGAACTTGTTTTGAAATTTACAAAAAGTCATAGGGATATGTTTCAGTGGTACAGGGTCCTTGGATTCAATCCTCAGTACCACAATAAGTAAATAAATAACCCTAACAAATTTTTTTTTATTTCTCCAGCTGTATTGAAGTATAATTAACCAAATAAAATTATATAGTTTTAAGTCATACAAGGTGATAATTTGAAGTATGTATGACATGTTTTAAACAGCCTTTAGATTTTTATTGTTCAGATTTAAATATGTAATCCATTTAAAATGTGTTCTGGAAGATTATGCAGAAAGAATGAACAAATATTAAATTCCAGGTGTCTGCACCATGTTACCAGTATTATTATTCCCTAGCCATTGAGAATCAGACACAGCTTATACAAACTCTCATGTATTGTGATCTATTCTGTTTTGTTTTGTTTTGTTTTTCATCTTTGACAGTGCAATTTTAATTCTTTACCCAAGTATCACACTGTTTTTAAATTTGGGTAGCATTAACTTATGATTCAATATCTGGTATGATGAGCTTACATTCATTTCTTTTTTTACAGTATTACTTAATATTTTCCTTGGTAAATTTTCCACATAAATTTAGAATAATCGTTCCTAATTTGAAACAAATGCACACACATGTCCCATTGTAAATTCTATTAAGACCATGTTAAATTTACAAATTAACTTAAAGGGATACACAAGAGGTTATCTGCCAATTAAAAAATAATTACCTTAAAGGGTAATGGAATACCATCTATTTTCATGAGTCCTCTTTTGAAGAAACACGGAAGTATAGCCCATATATTTAAATCTTCATTATATTTTTCAGGATAGTTAAAGTTATATTTATTTACAAAGTTATCCATGTTTTATTTTTAGATGTAGCTCACTTGTTATTCTTACTGCCGTTCTGACAATCTGATATTTTTGGTGTCTATGTCTTTTGTTTTTTTGATTCTCACTAACTGCTAACCCACTTGTTTGAAGTTGTTCCCACTTTTTTATTTTACAAAAATCATACATAAATGGAAGGGATCTCATTATTTTCATTTTATTAATGTATCAATATTTACTTTTCTGTTTTTATTGATAAAATTCTATAATGTTAACTTGTCAAACAGATAGGAATTTTGTTTTTCTTCTAAGTTTCTGGGGATGCTTTACATGGATATCTCTTTTGAGTGGAAATATTCACATTTAATACTTTAATGGTTATATTACCTACTCCTACTTGAATAAGAGTTTCTTTTTCATTGTAAAAAAGATGTAGCATATATTGAATATATAGTTGGTATCTTAACATATTTACTCTCTTTACATACATTGATGTGTTGAATTATTTAAAATGTTACCTCTATGTATTCTCACATTGATATGATAAACTCTAATTGCTCATATTTTCTATTAAAATGCTGCATGTTTCTCTTTTCTAATATTTTACTTAATAATATGCATATTTATAAGTTAATAATGTCTAGATTTATTGTAAATATATTCTCTTTACAAAAATAAGTTGGAGAGTTTTCTTCATCTCATTGTTTCTTCATCTCATTATTAGAAATGTCTGGTCTTTTAACAAATCAGAGCAATTTCACCTGGGGAAACACCTAGATATGTTACACTTTAAGGAGGCAAAAGTATGCTTAAAAATATATTAATTTAGCTGGGAGCAGTGGTTCGTGCCTGTAATTCCAGTGGCTCAGGAGGCTGAGGTAAAGGATCCCAAGTTCAAAGCCAGCCTCAGCAAAGGGGAGGTACTAAGCAACTCAGGGATACCTTGTGTCTAAATAAAATTTAAAAAAGGCCTGGGGATGTGGCTTAGTGGTTGAGTACCCCTGAGTTCAATCCTTGGTATCCCTCCAAAAAATAAATATGTATTAATTTTTTGAAGATGGTTTATATATATTTTATTGCTTCTATAATCAGTTTTGACAAATTACATATTTTTTAAGATATTCAATTCATCCAGCTATCAAATATTGACTTGAGCCTAAAATAGTCTAATATGTTAATTAATTTTTTCTTGATCTATAGTCTTTTCCTATAATTCGTTATTATTTGAGGTTCAAAAACTACCAGTTGGTGTCAAGAGTGTAATAGTCCAGCACCAGAAAAACAGTGACCTCTTACATTGGAATAGTTCCAGCTCCCACTTGTCTCTAACTCCAGAACATTCCCCATTTCACCACCACTAAATGCCTTGTATTCACAATAGTATTCTTTCTATACTTTCTATCCTTGTTTTTCCTTTGCAGACCAGTCTCCACAAAATATTTGATATTTTATATTCTATTTCATTAATATATTCTGATTCTTGACCATCTTTCCCCTTTGTATTCTGAAATTGTGATTCATATTCAAAATACTCCTTGATTCCCAAATTTTTCCTTATTCATAATGTGGTGGTATCCAGATCATCTCCTGAGAATACCAGTTTTCCTACCTTATCTTAAAGTTCAGCTTCATACTAAGCTTCTGAGTGGGAATGATATTTTCCTTCACTTATTGTTAAGTAGATTTAAATATCATGTTTTCAAAATATAAGACCAATTCCCCTTATGTTCTTGTTAAGTACTTCATTCCAGAAATACTACCCTTCATTTCACAATGGTTTAATACACTAACTCAGTGTTCTACACATCTTTCAATTTAATGGTGTAGATTCTAGATAAATACGACTGATATTATCAACAACATAAATACTTATCTTACTAGTTCATTACTTTTAATTCCCCCAATTCTCCAGTGCCATAGATGTATCCAATGCCATTTATATTCCCTTTGTCTTATTTTTCAATTTCCATTTTCAGTCATTTAAATAATTCTCTTACTACACTCTTAATACCCCTGTCTTATCTTGACACCTGATTTTGACCTGATCACAGCAATACCTTGCTTGAATATAGAAGTTCTAGCTTGTGTCTCCCCATTGAGATAGAGCATGAGTTAGGAGCTTAGGCAGTGTTTTAGTAGTGAATCCAGAGAAGTGGGGATTGAGGAATATGAAAGTTCAAGGGAGAAAATGTTAGTTTAAGTATGCATTAATTCTTTTGTTATTATTTTTGCTACTACAACTCAATCCTAAGATTATGAGGTGCCATGGAGAATATGCTTCAATTTATCCACCTATGAGATAGACAACAGGATAGTTATCCACTGACTTTCATCTCTTACTAGGCATAGGTTCCCCCTCAAAGGTTGAATTCCTCTAAATTATATGTTGCACCCCATGACCTGCAGACACTGTGAGAGAATTTCCAGGGCAGAAGGCAAATTTATGTATTTTAGATGAAACAAGGTGCTATTCTCTTATAAGTGCATGAAGCAAATTCCAAAACTAATGGTTGGAGTGAAAAGCAGTCCAAGATGCTGTTTCATAGTGAGGGTAGGGGAAGAGTATTGGACATACTTTCCTTGGTTCAGAACTTCTCATTACATTAAGATCATTATGAAGCCCACAATAAAATGTACTTATCTTAATCCCTAAAACAGATTCAATATGGGACTATTAGTGGAGGAAGCTAAATATGTCTGCCATAAATGGAGCCAGTGTAGATGACACTCTTCACCTCTGTCCTTAGCAAAAATTCTAGATCTGTATCATCCTTGGCCAGCACTTAACAAGTTTAGTTAGCACGAATGAGATCTTCCTCCAAAAGCATGATTTAGCCTTTTATCTTTATTAGGCATAATTGCTGTAAATGTCTGTTTTTATGCCCCGGTGAATACTTGGGATCCAAACTTACTTCAAACTTACTTTTTAAAAAAATTTTACCATGTAGACATTTCCTGGTTCCTTGTGATTATCTGGGTCATCTACGTCAACCAATATATTAGACTTATTTATATAACCGCTTTTCTAAAATCAAATGATAGGTATTCAAGTTCAATGAATCTATTCTTTATGTCCAGTGGGAAAAAATCCCCCACCTTGAAGATCTCCAATCCTGGAGAGTTAAGTACAAATTCTGAAGGAATGAGGAAATAATTTGTTCCCATCACTTGTGCACAAACCAATGAACAAAGCATAGTAACTGAAGAAAATATCTGATATCAATTGTTATCCAACACACATCCTACATGCTGGAGCACAGCATCCTGACTATTCCAAATGATGCTCACATACAGATACCTTAATGATGCTGCATATGAAATAAATGTCTATATGTGGATTCTTTTTTGTCACTTCTGTGTTCTTTAGTGAGCCTTCTTTTGTAAGTCAATGTTGTGAGAGATTCTATGCCCCCAAATAATGTACTCTATGAAACTTGAGTTGATGATGCTGCAAGAAACACTGTGATCAAGGAGGGAAAATCTATATTCAGAAACAATGCCAATTCCAGTAATAAAAATTACTATCTTCTTACTGGTGGAAAGTGTCGGATGTAATCAACATGGAAACAGACATCTTTGAAACATATCATTTTGAGGGCTACATGATAGTATCTGCTAATGGAATGAGCAGGGGCCATTGTAGAAAATGGAGTATTAATGCTGTTGGATAAATACACAGCTTTCATTCCTGTCTGTATTTGTCAACTTTGAATCACTGTGACCAAAATACCTGACAAAAACAGCTTAGAGGAGGAAAGGCTTATTTTGGATATATAGCTCCAAAGGTTTCACGTCATGGTCAGTCACCTCCATTGCTATGGGCCTGAGGTGAGGCAGAATATAAAGGCCAAAGGAATGGCAGAGGAAAGATGTTCAGCTCACAGCAGCCAGGAAGTAGAGAGAGAATAAAGGGCCAGGTATAAAAGAGTCCATGCATCCTTTCCTACTAAACAGTTAGCTAAATTCACTGTGGATATTTGGAGTACTTCCTTTCTCTACTCTCTTTCAAGTCATCTATTAGTAGACAGACAGGTAATTCTACCTTATTTTACTAACCTGATTGTTTACCAGGCTTTTGTTTAGGTTTTCCTTTTCATTCAGGTCTTAGCTTCCTTTCAGGTCTTAGCTTTCTGTAGGATAAACAGAATGTCTGAAGATGCTTTTCATGTTATGAATATTGTGGATGTCACAGCATTGTGTGCTGTGACAATTTTAGTGGAATTTGTCAAGCACTATAGTTAAGCATACCAGTTTTTTGGTTGTCCTTCTGTTGGCTATGTCATATAGCTCTCATGCCAGAGCAACATGATCCACACTGGAACTGTTGCAGAATCTCCTTGCTCTAGGATACAATAAAAAATACTAGTGGTATTTTGATCCACCTATTAATTGCTCTGAGTAATAACTCCATTTTTTTTTTTTTTTTTGGTAAAGTTTCTTCCTTCAATGTCTAAATGTCCATGTCTCTTTGTGGTGCCAGATCCATTGAGTGCTATCATTGATGTGAACTTCTTTTTTTTTTTTAATAAATGACAAGATGATCAAGTTTCTGGTAAATCACATTATGACAGAAATCAGGGTAACTAATAAAGCCCTGAAACAGGATGATCTCTTTGGACTGTTCTCTTTAGCACATAAAAATGAACTGTTTGGGTTTCTACTTACTGCCGGAGAACAGAAAGGAAAAAAAAAAAAAAAGCTCATTTGGCAGATAAGGAGCTGAAATGCCAAGTGTCAGAGAATCTGTTAAGTTCTGCCAATCAATATACCTCATATGCCACAAAATCTGATATCAGGGTTACAACTTGATTAAGTTTAGGATAGTCCATAGACAAAAGCCATGATCCATTTTCCCCCTAAGGCAAGTACAGGTAAAAGATTTAGAAAATGAAGATTCACCCTTGCTCTTTAATTCATTGAGGAAGGCATTAGTCTTTGCAACTCTTACTAGGACAAGATAGTAAATTTGTATTTACTTTCTTAGATGGGACAGGGAATTGCAGAGAAGTTCACTGGGCTCTTGATCTTGTTGTTTGACTCTTAACTTCTGAATCAGGTTACCAATGCACAATTTTTAAAAAATGTTTAAGATGCTAAATAAAAGTATCCCAATCACTGGCATATTGGGAAATTGGCACTAGGCTGGGATTTTGAGTGCACTATACCACTGTGCTATGCATTTGGGTTCTATTAATAACTTAGTATTTATAAATGACCACTTTGGCCAATAGAATAGTGATTGTGATTACATGTCAGGTATCCTGACATTATTGTGGGCTTAGATCCAGAAACTAAACCTCTTGAAATTTGTATATTCTTTTCCCAATATGTACTATGATGAATAATTGTGGGCCTCTCTGGGAAAAATGCATCATATAATATAACCAAACAAAAGCACACTTGTCAGGTTGCAAGTAATCCCTTGCTCCACCTTAAATGGTAAACATTAAGGGTTGTAAAATATTGTAGGTTAAGATTTCTTGCATTTGGATGTTTCTTTTGAAACTTTAACTCACAAAACTTTGCCCCTCGTTTTTTTTTTTTTTTTCCTTTTCTTCTTACACAATTCTAGTAATACACTGTGTTTTGCCCAGTTGTTGTGATACTTCTCTGGGAAAATAATGATCCATGAGTAAATTTCAAAGATTCCGATATCTTGATTGCCTTTCTGTTCTTATTTCCTACTATAGTAATTTTAACTATTCCTTTGTTGTTAACACCACCACCTAATATCTGACAGTTCTCAGTATTATCATGTCCATTAATACAGGTGAACACAGTTCCATGACAGTGTCTCCTAAAATAAATCATGAATCACAGTCCATATAGGACACCACAATTAAACTTTACAGAGAAGCAGTTGGAGACTTCACAGACACATTTCTCATCTGCTTGATGAAACGATAGTCTTTTGCATCCTCTAGGGACACAGTAGGAAATCTATAAATGTGTTCTAACATTCCTACCTTAGGTTTTTATGTGTCCTCTGTTCCTCTGCCTTTGTAGGTGATTGTGGTAGTTGTCTGATGTTAGTGTTTTATGCTGATATTTTATGCTCAGATATAAATCACCATGCTGAGGCTTGATTAGTTCTGTCTAGGGAATGAGGTGGTGGTGTTTTCTTTTTCCTCCTCCTCCATTGTGTCCTGCATTTGATGGTACACTCTCATTCCCCAAGTGTAAAATAAAGAAAGAAGGAGAAGAGAAAAAAAGGATAAAGTTTAGTTTTCCAGAAATGCAAAAGGAAGAGATGACTTCAAAAATTATCTATAAATTGAGACAGATTCTGAAATAAATTTGACATCCTGCAAAGAATTACAACAAAAAATGCATGAATTACGATCAATATTTATTTAAAATACAAGTTTATTATTTTAACATTTTGCAGGTGTAAAATAACCAAAGTAATGACCATTAGTAAGCAGCATACTTGAGACTTAATATATGTATTTGATGTACATTTGTTGGCATCACTAATAAAAATACATTTTAATACACTATGTACATATAGACACCTTTTTCATATATGCACATAAAAAGAATAAATTTAGAAAGCAATTAAATATACTGCTAAAGTTTATTTATAAAAGGTGGGAACAGAATGATTTATTTCCTAACACAGAACTTCTTAAAATTTAAGATTGTATACTTCATATACGATTAAAAAATATTCATAAACTAAAGTGTATGTATTGTTAAAATTGACAAGTTGAATAAATATATTTCAATTAAAGTTTGATTTCATTTTATCATATTCTTCCAGTGTTGAAAAAGGAAATGGGTTAGATACCAAGATTGCATAATATTACTTTACCTCAGACGACCTCCTGATTGAAAATGAAAAGGACAAAAAACAATGCACAGCATTAGAGGAAAAATAAATGTAATTTTATTTTACTAACCATCACATACAGTCGGTTAATTGAAATAGATTTTCCACATAGCTCTACAATAGCCATTGCTGCATTCATATGTTTTAAAATGCAATGCTTGTGTTTTTATCAGGAAATGTTCCAGCTTAATTTATTTATTAGGGGTATATGCAGTCTGGAAGTCCATTATTACCCCAGATTTTCCATGTTGTATCATTCATAAAGACCTTTGATGTGACAACTATGGGGTTTTATTTTTCTTAGATCATGAGAAGTCTAGACGAAGGCAGTCTGGAGTCATGGCATGAATTCAAATAAATGATCTGGGCACTAGGCACTTCTGGATTCATTTTATGTCATCCTTAGTGAATGTCTTTCATGCTTATGCTAAAAAGATGTCTGCTTTTTTCCAGATATTTTATTTTCAGGCAAGAAAGAGTATGTAGGGGGAAAAATAAAAGACAATAGGCAAATGCCACCTGAATTTGCCCACTAAAATTATTCTGTCAGTAATCATCATTTAGTATATCACTGGAAAGAATGGAATCACATGCTCGCTTCTACCTGCATGGGAGTCTTTGAACTTACTATTTTAGATTGGGGTGAATCCCACCACACTGAGTAATACTAGAGTTCATTTGGTAGACAAAGGGAATATGAACAAGGAGCAAGCAAATTGTTGTCTGCATGGAAATGAATATAGCACTTACCATATCAGATCCTTTAGTTTGTCACTCAGAGATTTCAAGGTCCTACAGTATGTTAAATACAACTACAAAAATCATTTTTTTTTCTTTTTGGTATTGGGGCTTCAAACCAGGGGCACTTTACCTGGGTTGAAGTGTCACCCAGTTGAAGTGTACTGTGTCACCTCCCCAGCCCTTTTTATTATTATTATTTTTTTAATTGTGAGGCAGGATTTTGTTGAATTGCTTAGAAGCTCAATAAGTTGCTGAGGCTGGTCTCAAATTTGGGATCATCCTGCCTCAGCCTTCTGAAGGGCCAGGATTAGAGGTCCAGGCCATCATACCCAGTTATAACTACAGAAAACTTGTGAAATTTTGTGATTTAATTTATAATTAATTTGTAGAAAGCACTTAAAATTGATAGTCCATTGTAGTAAAATACAATCACAAATCCAAATTAGAAGAACTGTGTTCTGGTCTAAGTATTATAATTAATACACTTTTTCTTCTTAATAAGCCTGATTAAAATTTTCTTTGATTTTCTCACCTGCCTGTTCTCTAGACAAATATTAAGTGCCATTTCCTATACAAAATCACCATGAAATAACATTAGTGGTAATGATAATTGATATTAATACTACAATTTATGGGATAATTAAATCTGAGCAAGTTCCCTTTAAAACAAGTGTTAGATATGAGTAAATAACATACATTGTGTACATGAGTATTTATTCATATAATCACTTCTTTTCTAATGATAACTTTCATTTATTTTCCTACTTGCAATATTTTGTAAAACACTCTTTCCCTTTGAATATTGGTATTATAGGTAATTTTAATTGTATTGGCATTGCAGCACACACTTTGAAATATGTGCTTTAGCCTTTAGAAATAAACAAAGCATAAGAAAGGTCCTTAAGGCACTAGATATTTATTACTTCTCCTTTATAAAATCACAGTGCAAGATGACAAATGTGCCCAATGCAAATAAAACATACATTTGAAATAAACTTTTTAATTGAATTAGTCCATGGTTCCAAATAAACCATTGCATTTGAAATATAATCACAATTACCTTAGCACTCAATTTTTAATATATCAGAAAACAGTCATGTGAGAGATTAAGTAACATAATGCTGAAAATATTTAATTATTTTCATTAAATGACACTAATTTAATGGACCTTGTGGAAACCATTCCTGTTATCTGTGCCAATTGTTATATTGGTTTGAAATGAATACACTGAGAGAGCAAGAGCTTGAATTAAATTTTCACGAGATAGTGGTGAACCAGACAGTTAAAATTATGGAGATAGCCTTTGACATATATGATCTGAGAACAAGTTGACCTTGACATTAATTATTGCTTCAGCCAATATGGCTGGCTAAGTGCCACTTCAGCAGTCACTACTCTGTTTGCTTCTCTGGCAAAATGAAGTACTTTAATTTGACATGATCACTTCAGTTAGAGGAGGATCTGTTTCCCCAGTTAGAATCTCTAAAAAGAACTTTTTGTTGTCAAAGAAGGTTGACTTCAACATCTAGGATATTCCTTAAGTCAAGTTTGAAATGGAATTGTCAGATCCATTCATTTGAAACATGTATAATTCATTCTGATTTCATTTTACTCTTCCTTGTTTAGTCAGGTATCCAAGAAAAAAAACAAATAATAATAAATGAATATGTTAGTATTTTGTGCTTTTCTGTTTAGCATAATCACAAATTCATTAGCCTTTAGGCAAATATGAGGAAACAAAATCTGTATGGATTCAATGTTCAATTTGACAAATCTGTTGTTGCCATTGAAGTCAGTTTTCTTAAGCTCTATCATCAGTGTTGGAGCAAAGATGCAAGGTTTTCAAAGGACACTGCAGACCTAGAGTTCCCTGTTTGTGGTAAAGCCCTCAGTTGCCCTCACAGAATTGTTTAACCTTGGTGTCTCTGATGTCATAACAGGATAATATGATCATAAAACTTCATCAAGGCTCTCTGGCACAAACTGACATGAGGCGGGGATAATTATACTTTCAGAAATAATGAGTGTAAAGTTCCTGTCTGCTTCTAATTATTTGAAATCTTCATCATTTGCAAGATAGATGTCTCCTTTTATATCCACAGCTAGTCCTCATTCTTCCATACTCTATGTGAACGGTAAACATCTCTTTCTAGAAAAATTTTACAAATATTTGAAAATGATCAAATTGTTAATATGCTATTAAAAGAAAACTGTTTTCCAAATTCCAAAAACATCTATCTTATCTTTCAAAGGCACTATTTTGCAGTTTCAAAATAGAATATTTGGAAACAAGTTTCAATTAGATTTTCAGTGCCAGAGGTTATTTATGAGGTATGAAAATGTTTTCTCACTTGAAAATCTATAAAGATATCTTTATTTTAAAAAAGTAAAATGACACCATCTCAAGGTCCTAAATTTATGTGGTTGAATAGGATTTTGTAAAATTTCACACACAAAACCGTATTAAGTTTTGCTTGTTAATTACAACTATTCAGAGTTTTTAAAAAAATATGAAGTAGTCTTATTCTAGATATTGTAATATATTTACACTAATCACATCAATCACTTATCAAAAGAAATTTCAGTTGGATATTTATTCACCCATAAAATATAACAGTTGTCTTAATTTATTTATTTAGTTTTTGATACTGGGAACTAAACCCAGGGGCACTTTGCCACTGAGTTACATTCCAGCCCTTTTTATTTTTATTTTTTATTTTGAGACAGGGTCTCACTTAGTTGAGTGCCTCACTTAGTTGCTCAGGCTGGTTTTGAACTTTCATTCCTTCTGTCCCACCCTCCTGAGATCCTGGGATTATAGGCCTGTGTCACCACACCTGGCTAGTTATCTTTAATTTGATGAAATAACTGAAGCAAATGGGGCATGCATAATAGAAATCCTCAGTGATTACAAGTGGGGACTGGATTTTACTTAGGCATAAACTATCATAAGCAATGTGGTTTTGGAAGAAATTTGTTAAACAAAATAAAATTCAGAGTTCATTGCTCCAAATTTTATGTATTTAGATAGTCACTAGAAGATTAATAATCACTCTGAAGTTTTTCTTAAAGAAAAAAGATAAAAGGTGATATCTGCATTATATAGGTAGAAAATTAAAAAGTATTTTCACTTTTCATTATTGAACATGAATATTTTGTGACTATTGCTAAAAACTGTAATCTGTTTTTTGGTTAAAGAGAATCCCCAGAAATTACTGGTAGTACACAACTATTGCCCTTTTATTCTGTTGGAGGATGAAGCTAAATTTTTGAGCACAAAGGAGGAGATTGCCTCTTTTCAACCAAATAAACTTGTGAATTAGTTGTGCATATTATGGTCATAGAACTAAAAACTTTTCACGTTTCTAATTGTATCCACCAATTTGGAAAGTATGCTATTTTAATAACTTTAAATTTAGCCAATTTAATAAATGGACAGTTGCACAAACATTATATACATATGCATGCATACACATATACATATATGTATATACATACATATGCACATTTACACACACTCTTGCACGCACATAGTGACGATACATGCATTCTTACTGGACTATGTCAATATTAGTCTTAGTCAAAAAATCTCATATTCTTTCAAGATTGCTTTAATGATCACCCATTATGTAGGCTCTCTCTTCATGCTCTTATTTCCTTTGATGTGCAAAAGGTTTTGAGTTTGATGCCATTCCATGTATTGATTCTTGGTTTCATGTATTGCACATTAGGAGTCTTGTTAAGGAAGCTGATATCTATTAATATGTGGAGTGTTGGGCTTACAATTTCTTTTAGCAGTTGCAAAGTTTCTGCTGTATTTCCTAGGTCTTTGATCCAGTTTGATTTGACTTTAGTGCAGAGTGAAATACTGGTTAAGTTTCATTCTTCTACATATGGATAGTTATACAGTAGAACATGATTTAGCAATGAAAAAATGGGAGTTCAAAAATTATCTTAAAGCTTTTCCATGTAGAATAATCAGTTAGATATTTTATTTTTATAATAAAATTTGTATACATGTGCTTTTGAACAATTTTCTAACAAGCTTAATGTTATCATAATTTCTTAGTGAAATGAATTTTAATTAGTCAAGAACAAAAGGCACAAAATCTGAAGACATCTGCTACTCCTAAGGTAGTTATTATTGAATTGATGATACTGAGTGTTTTAATTTTTATAATATATTAGGATAAAATAAAATAAAGGCATCCAAGAACCTCAGGTTCCATTTATGTGACTTCAGGACCATTTTACACCTTAAAATATTTTAAAGGCATTTGACTTTATTCTTTTTTATTTTTCTTTGGTATTTTATGGAGATCAGGAGAACAGTTGTTTTTCTGCCATATTGATACTATAAGGTTTTTGCAATTTTATCACATTCTAGGCATATAAAAAGGTAAGTCTTTGTGAAATATAGTATAATATTGTATACAAAATGTACGATATTATTTATTTATAGAAAATAAATGTCTAATCATTAGAAATATCAATCTAAATTTTTTAATACAAAAAGATTTCTGATATGAAATATTAAGGTCATAAAGTTAGATATTAAAATGTGGAAGTTATTTAATATGCTACATAAATAACCATCTTTTCAATGTAAGGGTTTAAATGACACTGTGCCTGTTAATTTTGACATTGCATTGCAGTAGGACATCAATAACATTTGACCTGTTTAGAAGAGGAGGGAATTGGAATCCAGGGAAGAGACTTTTAAGCAACTTTTAAGCCAAGGTCTTGAGATCACAGGAGATCAGGATTTGAAACTGAGAGCTCACTAGGGCTGGAGTGTGCAAGAGAGGTTTTTTAAAGATGGAGAATGGGTAAGGAGGACTTCTGTGAAGGCAGTGATTTTTTCCAAGTACAATGTATTGAAAGCTTCTCAATGACTCCGGAGAAATAAAGTAGTAGGTTAGCATGTGAAATAACTAATTTGTATGAAGACATACACTGAATTAAATGTGAGCACTGCATTTGTGAAGGAGTTAGAGCCCCTGTAATAAGTATTGGAAGTTGAATAGCATGAATGCTTCTGCAACACTGGGCTTTGTGATATGTTACCATATAATTGAATGGCAGGGTATACCAGGGAAGTGACAGAGTTGGTAAGTGTGACATGTTTAGAAATCAACACATGAAACAAATCATTTCCAACAAGGCTGACTCTGATCATTTCATATCTAATGATAGAATTTTTCCAAGATGTTATTTGAAGTTTTGTTTTGATAAAATATTATCTACTTTTCCTGGATAGCTAATCTTTTTTTTTACTATTTTCATGCTAAATACTGTTTTTCTAGCTGAAGAATTTCAACATCATTAGCATTAATATTAATTGGAATTTAATAATAAGAAAAACATCTTAACATTTCCACTTTTAACTCACAAAGGGAATTAACTATTTTAAGGTACAATAATATGTATGATATTTTGATCTTCTAGTGATCCTAATTGCTACTGTTGTGAATATGAAATGTCCACGTTTCAGTGGAAAGTATGTCCAACAGAACATCATGTCTTTCTTTCAAAGAAATTCATTTGAAAAATCAATAAACTTAAAAATCCCTTTGAGATCCTTTAAACTTCCCATTGTCACAGTGATGAGATTGTTGTCAACATTGGAAACTATTGTTGCTAGGACTGTAGTTACTGTTTAAACAAATGAATTCATTTGGAATATGATTTCTTCTTAAATTAATGTAGTCAACAACAATAATTGATAAAGTTCTGAAGATTGTTCATCTTTTATGTATTAGAAATTATGTTGGTCAGTATGTACATCATGATAGGAGTGTTAGGTTTGTATGAGACAATAATGCAAGGATATCACAACAATGCCTACGTTATATTATTATTCAACAAATGCTGGACACTATAATTATTAGTACTATAAGCATTGGTGTTTGAAATAATTCTTGGGAAAGGAGGAATTTTCTGGGATTTCAATACAGAGTTAAGCACAAGATGATCACTCCGCAATAATAGGCAAGTCGTAGGCAATATCCTGAGCCACAAAGCTGTATTCATTGAGAAACTGTTAGTATCGTTGCTGAGTTGCTGCCAAGGTTGTGCAGGTAGGGGCAATGTCAGGAGAAGCTTCAGAGGAGGCAAAGAGGCTATGTCAGCGACCTTGCCACACTCCTATCATAAATAACTACTTCATTATTATAGATGGAGGGCCATCTATCTCAGAACAATTCTAAGACCAGACATGGTGGCTCAACCTGTAATTCCACTGACTCAGACTCAGGAAGCTGAGACAGAAGGATGGCTCATTCAAGCCCTAGTTTCAGCAACTTAGTGAGACCCTGACTCACAATAAAAAACAAAAATGGCTGGTAATGTAGCTCAGTGGTAAAATTCCTCTGGGTTCAATCTCCACTACCAATAAAAAAAAAAAAAAAAAAAAAATTCTAAGTCATCTTTGATATTCTTGGATTTCCAAAACAAACAGAGGATACATTTGGAAAATTGGTTTAATTTGAAGTTGGGCAGCAGGTTTTGTTAGGAAAACCACTACCTTAATACAGTCAAGCCCTCACACTGAATAATGGAGGGAGATGTTGCTTATGGTACCAGAAGTCCTTATCAAGAGATTTTATGGGGAACATAAAATCTTGGGGTAATCTATGACTTCCACACTCATTGGCCCCTTTCAACATGGGACTCCTTCAAAGAATGCAGAGGTGTTATTTGGATCACCATTGCAGAAAGGAGTGAGAAATGATACTATGAGACTGAATTAAGTTCAGTAAAATGTTCAGCTTTACAAGGACCAAGAAGGACCAGGAGTTTGAAAGTAGTCCAAGGTAATTTATAAGAATAGGACTTTTAATGCATTTAATGGGAGAGAAAGAAATTACTAGATATAGATTAATGGGTTTCATTTTTCCTTAAAATTCTATTTTGCAAGGATAAACAAAATGCAGGGAAATGCAACAGAATGGGCATTATCTTTTATTTTCTTCCTGGATAATAGAGAATACAAATTTCAGAACTGAAGGCAAAGACATGCATCCTGCCAACTCTGGGGTGGAAGCAATGTGTTCTACACTTCATCTCTACATGATTTGGACAAGTGTCTCCCAAATGTCCATGTGTGAAAGGTTCTATCTCCAGTCTGTGTCATTATTAGGAACTGGTGAAACCTTGATACTTCCCTATATTACTGGGCAGTACTGAGGGCATTGGGGTCCAGCCCTTCAAGGGTCCCCACCCTTTCCTCTTTTCTCTTCTACTTCCTGTCCAAGAGGTGAGAGGTTTTGTTTGCCATATTCGCCTTCCCTGTTATGCTGCCTTGCAAAATGCAATGGGGTCAACTGGTCAAAGACTGAAACCTCTAAAACTATGAGTCAAAATAAAATTTTTCTCTTCATAAGTTGATTATCTCAGGTATGTATTATAGTAAAGAAAGCTGAATAACAAGATGGCAATGTCTCTTGAATCTTTAGGTCTGTTTGGTTTTATACGCAAGGATAGAGTTAGAATAAATGCCTAAAATTATCCTCTGGAGCTGCATTATCATTCCTAAGGTAGATGATTTTCTGCTAAAATGATTTTCATCCAAAGCACCCCATCTTGTCTTCAAAGAATGAAAGCAGTTAGGTCTCAAAAATTAATGCTCAGTTATTTATTACTAAATTGTGAAGAAAATCTGTGTCAGATATGTAAAACTATCTTCTTTTCATTCTAAATTTTCCTTCCCTTTTTTTCAACTCTCTGTGTAAGCAGATTTATCATCTGCACATTCAAAAATATTGTAATTTTCCAACAGTGGACTTAAATATTTGAGGGGAAAAAAAGTTGCACCTGTAGTAAACATGCACAGACCTCTTTCTTGTCATTATTCTCTAAACAATAAAAATAACAACTATTTATACAGCTTTTACATTGTGGTATGTATTCTAAATAATCTAGACATGGTTTAAAATATATGAAAGGTTCCACAATCTAGCTATTGTGAATTGAGCAGCTATTGATGTGGTTGCATCACTGTAGTAATCTGATTTTAAGTCCTTTGGGTGTAAGCCAAGGAGTGGGATAGCAGGGTCAAATGGTGGATCCATTCCAAGTTTTCTAAGGAATCTCCACACTGCTTTCCAGAGTGGCTGCACCAACTTGCACTCCCACCAGCAATGTATGAGTGTACCCTTTTCCCCACATCCTCGCCAACACCTGTTGTTGCCTGTATTCTTAATAAAAGACATTCTAATTGGGGTAAGATGAAATCTTAACATGGTTTTGATTTGCATTTCTCTTATAACAAGGGATGTTGAACATTTTTTCATAAATCTGTTGATTGTTTGTAGATCTTCCTCTGTAAAGTGTCTGTTCATTTCCTAGATGTCCTTCAATAGATGAATGGATAAAGAAACTGTGGTATATATACACAATGGAATATTACTCAGCCATAAAGAAGAATAAAATTATGGCATTTGTAGGTAAATGGATAATGTTGGAGACTGTTATGCTAAGTGAGATTAGCCAATCCCAAAAATCCAAAGGTCGAATGGTCTCTCTGATAAGGGAATGATGATGCATAATGTGGGGTAGAAGGATGGCAAGAATGGAGAAAGGATAGAGAGCATAGAGGGAAGGGAGGGGTGGGGTTGAGGTTGGGGGGTAAGAATAATAACAGAATGTGTGACAGACATCATTGCCCTGTGTACATGTATAAATGCACAGATGGGGTGACTCTACTTTGTGTACAACCAGAAAAACAATAGCTGTCCTCCATTTGTGTTCAATGAATCAAAAAATTATATAAAAAATAAATAAATTAAAATAAATAAATAAATAAAATAAAATATATGAAAGGATGTGCAGAGGTTACATGCAAATATCATGTTATTTTCTACATGGGAGTTGAGCATCCATGGATTTCTGGTTTCCACAGGGGTTTCTGAAACCAATATCCTGAGACACTGAGTGATTGCTGCATTTAGTTCATTCCTACTGTGTCCTTTCCAGTCAAAATTAAAAGAAAAAAAGCTGTTATTTTATTATACATAGTCTTAAATTCATTATATTATTTCTTTTTACATGATTTCTCTTTTTTTTATTGGGAGAATTTCTAACCATAGATTTTCTTTAAGATATGCCAGGTAAAGTTTCCTTTTACTACAGACCTACATAGTTTAAGCATATGGTGTGATAATTTTGGCAACACATTTACTAGCTGAGTTACCTTGGTTATACTGGTGTCATTTGTAAGAACATGTTACATGCAATTGTATACAGCTGCTGTGGATGGAGAAATGAAGATATCATCAATTTCTCTGCATAGTGTGTTCACCTACAAATGGGGCCATTAAATGATAATTAAATAAGCAGATTCATGAAAACTGCTTGCAGTAGTACAAGCATGTAAACAAATGATAGGTATCTTGTTTTTATCTTGTTTTTGTCATTTTATATTTGCACATACGTTTTTGTCTCTAAGACATTGTGTTATATGCTTTCTCCTCATTTCCAGCATAATCTCATCTATTATCCATAAACTATTGCAAAAGTAACCCAGATATTTGCTATCTGTTTGATCAGTTATTAATAATAATGTCAGATTAATACATAAGTAAATATTTTCAAATTTTATCCTTTAAATCTTGGTCTTCTTTAAGACATATCATGGGAGAAAAACATTGCACATTATAAATTTAGAGATCGACTATTTAATATCTTTTCTTACAGATACACATGAATATTAGTAAAAGATAGCTTTGGAGTTAAATTTTTTAACTGAAGTTAAATTTTGCTTAATTCATAATTTTGAATATTTATTTTAGCTCCAAATGTTTAGTTTCAAGTAAGATATTACTGTTATAAAACATACTTCTCAACAAGTTGCTTAACTTTAGTGGATAATATCATCTTGGAATATAACTAAGACAGGAATTTGTAACCTATTTAGAGGATTTGGGCCCACAGAGTTATTGCAATTATGAAATATGTAAAAATACAGATGAACATCAAACATGTATGTGTAACAATAATAGTTTGTATAAAAAAACTAGTTTTCAAATGTATATGTTTTATTATTAATAATATCCTCATTAGAGCATGATACATAGTATCTACTATTTGAAAATTATACAAATCTTAAAATAGAGTCAATATTGTGCTAGACTCTAAAATACACAGTTTTAAACAGAAAGGGCAAGAAAAGAGCTAAATTTTGAAAATCAGCTGAGTATGAACTGATTCTGTTCCATTCTAAAAAAAAATCTACAATCTATGTAACTATGTATAAATCTTTCAACTTTGTAAGAATCTCAATGATATGGATGTTATGAATACTAAATTTGTTAACATGGTGAAATTTCTATACAGTTGCTAATGTCAGATACATAACAAAATGTCAGTTCTTTTATTTTTTCATTTTGTGCTTACATTTTGTTTCTGGAGTGTAATCCTATCAGGATTTGGAATATGTTTTTCATATTTACACAATTTCATGTTTAGTCTATTACATAGTAGCTATCCAACTAATATTTGCTTAAGTAAATTGATTGCACAATTAGGATGGCAAAGAGTCACAAGAAGTTATTAATAAAAAACTAGAATGTGTAGCAAATAGCCATGTTACTAAAATGTGCTTATAGCACTTTGATTTTAATTCATTAAATAAAGATGAATATTTGTTCTGTTTGCTTTATGCAAGTATAAATATTTTTCCACTTCTTTTGCATAAGCATTTATGAATCTCCAGCTGCTTTTGGAGTCCCAGCTGGCAAGAAATAGAATTTTCCATGTGCATTTGTCTCAAATATTGGAAACAGGTGCAAACCTCACCTGAGTACTCACACTATTCAAATTTCCAGATTGACTCAGACAATTAACATTATTTCTTTGCATTCTTTGCAGGAATCTATCTTCATGTTTAGTCTAAGACAATAGAATCTGTCTGCTCAAGGAAGTAACAGAAAATAGTGAATCCTCTTTGTGCTGCTGGTAATTTGTCTAATGAATACTCTACGCTCAAAGCAAATCTCCGACTTATTATAGAACCATACAGTAAACCCCCAAGTAGAGCAGATTGTCTCAAGTAAATTTACTATCCTATTACAGCATATGGGTTAAATACTGAAGACTTTTTTGTAAGATTTTCAGTTCATTATCATTATCTTCAAAAAAAAAAAAAAAACCTTCTATTATCTAAAATGTACTGTTGCATCATATTGTTTAATAATCAAATTCCTGGCTGTAAATTATGCATTTTTCTCTGAGTTACTTATCAGAAATAGAATTATGAAGTATTTGGCTGATGACATAATCTTTTGCAGCAGTGCCCTACACACTGCAAGATTTGTAGCACATTACCACAAAATTCAGGCTCTTGATGTTGAGGATCAGGAACCAGAAGCTATTGGGCAGCATGTGCTTTGTTTTCTTGCTGCTCCTATAACCAACTTTGCGCCTAGACATCTAGCCCTCAAGTCTTCTCCACACTGTTATCAGTACATCTGAATTTCCATCCATTAAAACCTAATTTTGACAAATTTGTCTCACTGGTTCTTCATGAACTTTTTGATTCTCTTTTTAACAATCTTGTTCTGAAGATAAATGAGAGGTCCAAAGGTAGCCATGATACCAACTAAGAGATGCCTGCCACATTAGTGGGCAGCATCAAAAATAGAGAGGAGTCTGGATTCTGTTGGAGATGCAAGAAAGCATAGTAAAGAAAATGATCAAGGTGTGGAGGGAGTAGGCGGGGAATGGTTGTGCATATTTGTCATTCCAACAACTTCATGATCTGAAGCATGAGGATTGTAAGTTTTAGGCCAGCCTCAGCAACTTAGGGAAACCCTGTCTCAAAATAAAAAATAAAATGGGATGGGGAAATAGCTCAGTCATGGAGTGCCCCTGGGTTCTGGTACCAGTATTGAAAATTTATGCAAAAATAATATATAAAACATACTGAGTATGTTGAAATAACAGAAAACAATGCCATTTAAGAATAAATTCTTGCTCTTTTAACAAAACATCAAATGATTACTTTAACAGTAGAAGATTTCCTTAAATCATATATCCTGCTATTAAGTGATCAAATATTCATCATTTGTAACATAATAATACATGCTAAGCTCCTCTGAAGATTATAGTACACAGAATAAGTATATGATTTATGTTTACAGAATAAGACAAGTTTCTAATAGCAGTAAATACATGAAAAATTAGCAAGAAAGTTCTTAAGTTTTCATGGTAATTTCAAAATTATGTTAAAAAATGAATGTTTAGGGACTTATAATCTTGTGACAATGAGAGTAATATAGTTTCATGTGGATAAAGGGAAAAAAATGTTTCTCTCAGGAGAACCATTATATAAAGTTAGAAAATAGTTGATTATGCCAGAGTTTTTCCATTACTGTAGGATACAATGTATTTAGGCATATCATATTACCTTAGGCTTGAGCAATAACCAGTAACCTGATCATGAACTATATTTACATAATGCAAATTAGGTGAAAAATATTTTGACACAGTAATAATTTTAAGGTCAACTCTACTTTATGCATGATAATTACTGGCCAATTAGAAATTATGATAATTGTTAGTAAATTAATTCATCAAATACAATTTTAATGCATAGATAATTCTATAAATATATTTATAGAATATAAATATTTATACTTTATTCTGAAAACAAGGAGTTCAGATTTTTCACTCTTAAAAATTAAATGCATGGTTTAACACTGGTAACTTCCTGAGATGATATTTCCTTATTCTTAGAATTGTAATATTCACATCACCATCACAGGATCCTGTCTGGACTTAATAAATCAAATCTGTGAACATTTTTTCTAATTAGAAATTGTTTATAGTTAAAATTCTAAGACCTGACTTATTTTTTCATTTGCTTTTCATTCTTCATCCCAACAGAGTCTGAATATTGTCTCATCTAATATATTCTTATGAAGACCAACAGTAACTCCAAAATGATTGTTATGGTTTGGATATGCGATGTCTCCCAGAAGCTCATGTGTGAGACAATGCAAGAAGTTACAGAGGAGAAATGATTGGGTTGTAAGAATTTTAACCCAATCAGTGAATGAATTCCCTGATAGGGATTAACTGAGTGATAACTGAAGTGGTGGGATGTGGTTGGAGGAAG
Source organism: Glaucomys volans (assembly GCA_020662805.1). Classification (NCBI taxonomy): domain Eukaryota; kingdom Metazoa; phylum Chordata; class Mammalia; order Rodentia; family Sciuridae; genus Glaucomys; species Glaucomys volans. Next base: position 448,132 of record JAJEJO010004998.1, on the reverse strand, counting down.
TGGAAATTGGGGTGTGACCTTGGGGTATATATTTGTATCTGGAAAGTGGAGTCTCTCTCTCTCTGTGCTATCTGACTATGATGTGAGCTGCTTCCTTCTGCCACACTTTCCGGCAATGATGTTCCACCTCACCTTGGGCCCGAGAAATTGATCTGGCCTTCTATTTAATAGGACCTCCAAAGCCATGAGCCCTAAATAAACCTTTTCCTCGTAAAATTATTCTGGTCATATCTTTTAGTCACAGCAGTGAAATAGCAGACTAAAACAATGATGATAGAAATTTTTATCTATACACTTCCAAATACATTTTGTCATGTTACGTAATTTTGCAGTCATGCGATGTTTAAACTCAATTTAATTATCAATTATCAATTTCTTTCCTTTTTCTTCATCCCATTTGATCTTTGGTTCAGCAGTGCTTACTTACCTTTTTGTAATTAAGCAATGAGAAGAGATAGTTTATCTCCAATTTGCATCCATACACGTTTGTTTTTAAACCTGTAGCTATCATCTCTTTCCCCACCTACTCATAGTCATTCTCTGTAAAAGTTGATTTTTCATGTGTGGTCCATTACCACACTTGTAGTCCCATTCAGTGTAATAAATTTTTAGTCATCATCTTTCTTAAACACAACTTTTAGCTCTTTTTGACATTGTGGAGTGTTCATAAAACATTATTTTGCATAAGTTTTCTCCATACATTTGGGACCTTTTTTTGTTTAGTAGTTTCTCTTTTCCTACAATATCTTACATTTTTATCCCTCTGCATTATCTTCCATTTAAGTAACCCACCCCACAATTCCATTAGTAGTAGATGACAGCTTTGCTTACTGCTAGACTAGTTTAACTAGTGTCCATTACCAATACATGCCCCTTCTTTCTACTATTTGCACTAACATACTGTTATGTTTTTCTCTCCGTATTTAAAATTCTGCTAGTTGTCTCTCCATTTCAACTTGGCTGCTAAGGCTTAACAGTGCTAACTATTCTTTCTCTCCAGTTCAAACCCCTAATCTCTCTACTACCATCTTTCTCTTCATCACATTGAATTTCTAGCTCAATGAACATGACATGGCTTCTCTCACCTCCACATGTTTACATGTTTGTGACATCTATTTGGAACATATTCTTTCTTCCCTGTTGACCCACTACATCCTTCTACTTAAACACAAACTAAACTGTTTCTTTTTCAGAAAATGCTTCCCCAAACTTTCATATGAGTTTCCTACCTTCACTCCAAGGTCCTATTCCAATAGGTACTATATTTTAATATTTATTATAAATATTTATGCTATTTGTATCTTTCCCTCTCTTCATCAAATTAGATGACAATGTGGAAATTATCATTCCTGATGACTTCTTATCTCTAGGGACTCAACCAATGTCTGAATCAAAGTACATGCATGATCAGTATGATTGAACTGGAAATTTAATGCTGTGTCATTCATAAGACTCGTCAGTTTTGATCCCCTTTCCTTCATATCATTTAGTGAATGCATGTGAAGGTTCATTTTTAAACACAAATTTCAGTAAAAAATAAAAATAATTGTGAAAATCATTAAAGTTTTCATTGATGAATTTTGTTTTAGTATCAAGTTGAGATAGTTTCCTTATGAAAGGTTTTGTTCTATGTCACTTTCTAAAATTTTGCTATCGATTTCATTCTTGGCCTGCGGGGTACATTCTGTTTTCATGGCATAAATTTTCCTTGTGTGGGCAATCCTGAGGGCAACAAAGCTCATGCTGACAGAATTCTGTGCTTGGTTTAGCATTAATGCCTGATATAGCACTTTTTGTTTTTCATTCCATCTATTAAAGGAAAAAATAACCAAGGGATTGCATGTTTCCCATGTCTCCTATTAGCTTGCATTTCCATAAATATCTAATGAATCAACTGCTTGAGATCTGGGTTTACTATGATTTTAAAATTCCATTTGTAACTTTCATCTTTGGTAACTCAGCATAGCACAAGTGCAGTTTCAGACTACCAGTTAGATAGCCTCATACCTCCAGCCTTTCATCCTTTCTCTCCAAAAGTGTCTATGATCCAGGGGCCTATCTGTCAAAAAGTACTTCTCTGACTTCAACTAAAAGAGAAATGATTTCTCTCCCTGCAACACTTCTGACACCAGGTGTGCTATTTCTCCGCACTGAGTGATTTTCCAATTTTCTGACCACATGCACTATCTGGATGTACATAATTTATTTCAATTTTGATGTAAACTAACTACAACTATTACAGACTCCACGGGTTTAAGGCTTAGTCCCTCAAAATTTTCCCCTTCAGGTGTCAATCATAAATTTAGAATTCCCATATTTCTGAATAACAGGTCATAAATCAAGGGTTCCTATGATTTTGTCTTGGGTTACATAATTGGCTAAAATTTTCCACAGAATTCAAGAATACAATTTACTTGTTTCCTTTAAAGGATATTATAAAGGGTACAAATGAATAGCCATATGATGGAATATAAGAAGGAGAATCTGCAAGACTCTCAATTGTAGAAGCTTCTGTGCTGTGAGGATCACTTGCAGCATCCCTCTGGTATCTACATGTGTTCACACACCTGGATGCTATTTGAATGCCATAGTTTAAGGAATTTTATTCAAGTTTCATGATGTCATCATCATTGATAATTATTACTTTTTAAATACTTTAGATATTGATAGACCTTTATTCTATTCATTTATTTATATGTGGTGCTGAGAATCAAACCCAGTGCCTCACACATGCTAGGCAAGCGCTCTACCACTGAGCCACAACTGCAGCCCCAGCATTGATTAGTAATTTAATTACCACTGCTATTTTCTTCCCCAGAGGATGGGGTGGGTGACGCTGAAAATTTAAGTAATTTTTCATGGAGCTATTTATTTAAACATGGAAATATAGTGTTTAATTCTTAATATAAGTGAGGCTTCCAATTTTTTTTTTACAGTAAGAGTAATATTTGAACAATTATTCCCATGCACAAACATATGTACATACATTAAATACAGCAACTTTGTGAACTTGGTCATGTGAAGATAAAAGGAAAAGTTTCAAACTATGATTAGTTGAATTAGTAGTCTTAAATTACCTGAGTAATTATTTGGAATATATATTCTTTAGCAAAATTGGATTTGGCATGAAACTAATGGAGTTGAAGCTTTATTATATCTGTTTCATAGGCACCTTTTTTTCATAGGCACCTTTTTGATATCTGTTTCATAGGCACCTGAATTTTTAAAGTCAGAATTCTTTTTCTTCAAGTAAGTTACCTAGATTGTATTCATTTTAGTGTCCAAAAAATCTCAGTGCACCTGATTCTCATTACCCAAAAGGCATCCTTATTACAGTTTTGACAGCTAGGTTTTTAGAATCTTCAAACTCACATGCTTTCTAATAATTTCCATGAAGAATTGAAAATCAGAGTTTAAAATTTTAGAATTTTGATTGTAGTAAGTTTAAACAGAAAGTAAATAGTGCTTAATGTTATCCACAATCCTACAATTTTTCCTGGAAGATTCTATTTTAATTGAGAAGTACTTGTTATAACAATGCATGGGTATTTAGAGAATCTTGATAAAAGCAAACGCTAGCTCAGTCAGAGACGCCGTCTTGAAAGTAGAGACTGAGCCACTGTCACACACCGAATCTGCTGGCATCTTGATCTTGGCCTTCCCAATCCATTGAACTATAAGAAATACATTCTGTTTTTTATAAAGTACCTCTGTATAAGTATATTTTCATAGTGTCATGAATGAACTGAGAAACTTGGGAAAAGCTAATAATGAAAATAATAAGGAACCCCATCTGCAAAATGAATAAAAAATAAATAATAGTTTGTAATTATCTCCTGATGATGAACATGTGCATACACTGTGACTCAGTTCTTTTTCACCATAAATTCATACCTAAAAGAATGGGAGAAGTATCCAAACTATATGTAAGAGAGTTATTACAGCATTGCTTGTGACAATCAAAACCTAGAATAAAATGTGCATCTAGATGAGTGCTTGAGGCATAAATTATGATATTTACAAGTACAATAATTTACAATTTTAAAAAAATGTACAAACTTCACATATGTGCAACGACATGAATGAATTTCATAAATAGCAACAAATAAAAGAAGCCAACCACATTAAATCAAGTTATTTCATTCATACAAAGATGAAGGCAAGATGTATGTTTTAGAATTCAGTATGAGAGTTCCTGTGAGAAGAAAGGAGGGCCTGGATCTGGCACTGGTTATTAGTCACAAATGTTTGCTTACATTATGATCATTCAATGAATTGCTTTCACTTATGATTTCTGTGACTTTTCCATAATAAAATATTTTTTTAAATAAAAAAACTCTCGTGTACCCCAAGTTCTATTTATATAATGAGCAATGATACTGATTTCTTTAATGACTTGTTATTTGTTATATATCTAACTTGACCAACATGTATATTTTGATAAGTAAATTTTTAAACAAAGCATTTGTCATTTTGCAATATGGTATGTCAGTCCCAGCATTAGGTATACATGCAAAGGAAATGAAATCAGTATGATAACCACATAATGGCTATATACCCATGTTTATTGCAGAATTTTAAAAACAGCCAAGGAAAACAGTCCTTCCAGCTTGGAAAATAGCAATGAAAAACTTTTATTGGATTTAGTTGTAAGGCCAGGAAGTTTAATGACAGTTTCATGGCTTTGGGGAGCAGCATCCTCGATAGAACCACTGAGATCTGTCAATCAGAAGTGAGTGGACAGTGTTAAGATCTAAGGGCCATGAGAATAAAGGAAACAAAGTAGAGAGAGTCTTGTCTCAGGAGAAAGACAGAAGTGTCTGAAACACACCTCACTAAAAGAAGCAGCAATGGATGTGGAAAACAATGGCTCACAATGAAGGCAGGCTGGGGTAACCTACTAGACTCTTGTTATTAAATGTTCTCATTATTTAACAAGTTAGAAATTCTCTACGGGAGGAAATCATTCCTTAGAGTTCCTAGTGAGTGAGAGATTTCTATGTTTATATTTACAAATTACAATGCTTTTACAAACACTTTCAAAATAATTATAAATACTTTCTCCTTTGTCACTTCATATTGAGGAGAGTGACTTCAAATGTAATTAAATTACAAAAGAAAAATTTCTTTCCAAAGCCCAAGGGCAAAAGATAGTCAAACTTTGAAGCATGGTCAGTATGCAAACTTTGAAGCATGGTCAGTATGTATATTTTTCAAATGGTCCATTATACTTCTATACTGGGATCTGTCTGCACTTTACTGAATAAAGGTTTTCTCTGTATGGAATTTCATTAAAAATTTTAGATATTTTAGAAATCAAATTTCAGTGCTTTTCAAATTATGTTAAGTGAAGTTGGCTACATAATAAAGTTTAGAAATTTATACAAGCTGAAATCATTTCCACTCACTAAAATTCCATGGGAAAATATCACAGCAATGTGTTTTCAGAAAAATGAAGTGAGGAGAAAAAATCCAATAGAGAACTAAGGTTTTCTATTATATAAATCAATTAAGTTAGGATTTACATAAGAGTTCAAAATAAGGATTTAAATTAATAAAAATATATCTGAAATATTTTAAATATGAGGACTTGAAATAAATTCAAAATACCAACCCCAACACAATAGAGCTCAAAATATGAATAAATTAAAAAGAAACTGAGGAAGTAAATTATATATTAGTATTTCAGTGATTTTAAGAGACTAAAATTTAACTGATTTAGTATTTTAGATTGATTTTGAAGAAAAAAACAAGTAATTCAGGATAAATCTGCTTTTGGAAAAATATGAATATTCAAAGTCAAGTAACAGAAACAGCAATAATGAAGTTTATATAAGTCATAATAACTATAGATGCTCCATTTATTACAATGGGGTTACATCCTGATAAACCCAGAGTAACTTGAAAATATTTTAAGTCAAAAATTTAGTGCAGCTAACCTACAGAACACCATAGCTAAGCACTAAGTACACTCTGGAATATGAACTGTATTCCCTCTTGATTGTGTGGATGACTAGAACCTGCAGATTTCTTTCAATGTGGATCATCACACAAGACTATCATATGCCTGTAATCCCAACAGCTTTGGAGTCTGAGGCAAAAGGATCACAATTCCAAGGCCAGCCTCAGCAATTTAGTGAGGCCCTCAGTAAGTTAGAGACCCAGTCACAAAATAAAAAAGAGCTGGGGATGTGGCTCAATGGTTAAGTGCCCCTGGATTCAAACACTGGTACCAAAAAAAAGGCAGTAACATGGGTATTCCTGGCTGTTTTTAGCCAGACTTATTGTGAGAATGGAGAATGAGAAGTAGAGTGAAAAGATTTGGAAAACTTGTTGTTTATTCTAAAAAGAACATGTAAAATTAGGCCCAAGGATTGTATAGTTGTTGAAGAGATGAGTGTCATTAAAAAGAAACTATGTACCAATGGTCAACAGATGTATGAAAAAATTATTCAACATCTTTAGCAGTTAGGGAAACTATACTGAAATTTTATCTCACTCCAGTTAGAATGACAGTCATTAAGAATGAAAATAATAACTGATAAAGAGGATGTAGGATAAAAGGAATATTTTTATACTGTTTGTGGGATTGTAATCTAATATAACCACTATAGAAATCAGTATGGATTTTCCCTAAAAGACTAGGAATTGAGTAGTCATACATGGTGATATGACCTAGCTGTACTACTCCTAAATATTATCCTAAATAATTAAAGTCAAATATTGTAGCAGTACATTCATATTCTTATTTATAGCAGCACAATTCACCATAGCCAAATTATGGAAGCAACCTGTGTTCATCAACAGACGGATTGATAAAGATGACAGGATACAAATGTGGAATAAATATATACAATGGAGTTTTATTCAGTTATAATAAGTATTAAATTATGTCATTTGCTAGAATGTTTATGAAACTTGAGAACATTATATTAAGTAGAATAAATTAAACTCAGAAAATCAAGGGTCATATGTTTCCCTTCTATGTGGACAGGGCCTATCAAATTTTTGAATCTTACATATCACCACCACATGCCCTAGATGCCAGATGAGGAACAAAGCTAAATCTTTGCTCTAGAGGTCTTTGGTTTTTCTTTGACCTGATCATTCCTTGGCATTCTCCTATTCCACCTATTCCTCACATTTGAAATGGGAATTTTTACTATGTACCTGTCCCATCTTTGTATGTTTGAAGTATATCACTGGTGTTTTGATTTTTGCAGGAGTTCACACTCAAGGCTATGTTTTGACCTGAATCTCAGAGGAGAAAATGTCCTTGAACTTTTGATCAATATTTTGATCAATGCTGGAACTATTAAGATTTGAGGACTCTTGAAGTTGGATAGAATGGGTTTTGCATTGTGAGGTAGGCATGAGCCTTTGAGGTACAGGGGCATAAAGTTATAGGTTGGATTTGGTACATTCCCCCAAACACTCAAGTGTTGAACACTTGATCTCCAAACAGCACTGTTCACAAGTGGGTCCTTTAGGAAAGTAATTGGACCATAAAGACTGTACCCTCATTAGTGAAAGTAGATTAATTCGTTGATGAATTCATTACATGATGACATTATTGAAAGGAGGCAGAAACTATAAGATACTGGGTCTAACTGGAAGAAGTAGTTCACTGGGGCCTGCCCTGGAAGGGTACTTCTTATCCCTGACCTCTTCCTCTTCCACTTTCTCTCTTTTTCTCCCTCATACACACACACTTTCTCTGCTTTCCAGCTGCCTTGAAGTGAAGAGCTCTGCCCATGCTCTCTGTCTCACCCAAGTCCCATAGTGATGGAACCAATCAGTCATGGACTGAAACAGGGAGTCAAAATGTATCTTTATTTCTTTAAGTTGCTTTTCTCAACTATTTTGTAGTAGCAATGAATGCTAAAACATGACCGTAGCTATTTATAACAAATAATTATTGGTTAATAATTAATTGCCTCATGTCTTAATTCATCATTCTTTAAATTCATTCATGAGTGATTTGTTGTAGAGTCAAGACTTTTTAAAAATACTATTTCTTAATCATAGGGCTATATATTTACTTTCTAACCATGTCAAAGATGTATTTTTTTCATATATTTGTTGATCAATTGTATATTTTCTTCTGTGAAATGTCTGTTTGGTTCCTTAGCCCATTTATTGATTGGGTTGTTTTTTTGGTGTTAAGTTTTTTGAGTTTTTCATATGTTCTAGAGATTAATGCTTTATCTGAGGTGCATGTGGTAAAGATTTTTTCCCAATCTGTAGGCTCTCTCTTCACATTATTGATTGTTTCTTTTGCTGAAAAGAAGGTTTTTAGTTTGAGTCCATCACATTTATTGATTCTTGATTTAACTTCTTGAACTTTTAAAGAAGTCAGATCTTCATCTGACATGGTGAAGATTTGGGCCCACTTTTTCTTCTAGTAGTTGCAGGGTTTCTGTCTAGTGCCTAAGTCTTTGATCCACAGTGAGCTGATTTTCGTGCAGGGTGAAAAAATGTTCAACATCTCTAGCAAATCAAAATGATTCTAAGGTTTTATCTCACTCCAATCAGAATGCAATTATCAAGAATACAAGCAGTAATAAAAGTTGGCAAGGATGTGGGGGAAAAGGTACTCATACATTGCCGGTGGGAATGCAAAGTGTTGCAACCATTATGGAAAGCAGTATGAAGATTCCAAGAACACTTGGAATGGAACCACTATTTGACCCAGTTATCCCACTCCTCGATTTATACCCAAAGGACTTAAAATAAACATACTATAGTAACACGGCCACATCAATGTTTATAGCAGCTGAATTCACAATAGCTAAACTATGGAACCAACCTTGGTACCCCTGAACAGATGAATGGATAAAGAAAATGTGGTATATATATATGTGATGGAATATTATGATATTGATAATATGATATATGATGGAATATTACTCAGCTTTATAGAAGAATGAAATTATGACATTTCCTGGTAAATGGATGGAGTTAGAGAATATCACGCTAAGAGAAATAAGCCAAACCCAAAAAACTGAAATCCGAATGTTTTCTCCAATATGTGGATGCTAATTTACAATAAGGGGGGAGGGATAGGGAAGAATAGAGTTACTCTATATTAGGTAGAGGGAGTGAAGGGAGGGGAAAGGGCATGGGGGTAGGAATGACAGTAGAGAGAAACAGACATTATTACCTCATGTACATATATAACTGCATGATTGATATGATCCTACAATACGTACAATCAGAAAAATGACAGATTAAACTTCATTTATATATGATCTGTTAAAGTACATAAATGCATTTTACTGTCATGTACAACTGATTAGAACAAAAAATTTTAAGAAATTACATAAAAATATGTATTTTTTAGAATTCATCCATCTGTTTCATTGAAGAGTTAGCAATATTTGGCTTGAATCATTCTGTAGTGTGTTATGCCATCTAGAAAAATTCAACTTTTAAATATTTTCTGATACTTGCTTGGTAATTACTGATGACATTATTTCAGATACATAATATATTCCCCAATAATTATATAAGGAATTTTAACAGCCACTCTAAAATGAGGGTCTTTTCAGATTATTATGATTTTTGCCTAGTTTTATACTTGCCCTTCATATTTCTAATTAATATATTTCCTTTCTCTTTCATTTATTATATCTGTCATAAAGCATGTAAACCATGTCTCTTTCTGCCTATATATTTTGTTTATGAAGTATTTGATGAAATAATATAATTAAAAGTTGAATATAAGTTGATATTGACAAGTTAAAATAAAGGAATAGACAATTAGCTTCCTATTGTTGCTAAACCAAATTATCCCAAAATCACTGGCTAAAATCACATGAAAGAGTACTATCTCATAATTTTCAAGGTCAAAATTCCAAAGTAAGATATATTGAAATAAAATTTTATTAGCAGTTTCATTCCTCCTGGATTCTCTAAAAGAGAATCGGTTTCCTTTCATTTCTAGTATCCAGAGGCCACCTGCATTTATTGTTGGTAGCCCCTTCTTTCATGACTGAAACCAGCAGTTGCACAGCATCTTCTCCCCTATATGACCTTCATGTCAGTTCTCTTATCTTTCTTACTTTGAACCTTCGCCTCCATTATATAAGAGTCCTTGTCTTTAAAATTGACCCAAGAAACTTATCCAGGATAATTTATTCTCAAAATTCTTGACATATCTGCTAATAATTTTTTACCATTTAATTCAAACAATTTGAAGGGTACAGGTATTAGAAGGTGAACATAACTGGGCCATAGTTTTGTATCATAATGACCATTCCTTTCATCTCTTTGGAAGAAAAGTACAAGCAGTTATTTCTCAGTAGAGAATAACCTGCCTCTAGTGGTTACTGTGTTTTGAACTCCAAGATCACATGAAACTAGAAAAGTTTTAAAGAGGAAGACTATTTATCCACAAAATCAGTAACTATTTTAGTCTTTTTTAAGTTTTTTTATTTTTTTATTGGTCACTGTGATAAAATACCATCAAGAACATCTTAGAGTAAGAAAAGTTTATTTGGGACTCACAGTTTCAGAAGTCTCAGTCCATAGATGGCTGACTCCATTGCTGTGGGCCCAAGATGAACCAGCACAGCAGAGTGAAGCAGTTCACCTAGTGGTGGGGTCAGGAAGCAGAGAGGGACAGACGGAGAGAGGAAGAACAAACTTCCCATGGCACACCCCCAGTGGCCTACTCCTTTAGACAACCACACCTAATTAGCATCTGGTCAGTTTATTCAATCTAGGATGAACTGATTAGATTACAGTTCTCACAATCTAATCATTTCACATTTGAATATTTCTGCATTAACACAGGGATTTTTGAAGGACATCTCATATCAAAACCATAATAGAAATAAAGAACCTTCCCTGAATATACCACATATGTCATATTGTGTTTATTTCACAAGCAACAAATCATGAATAATTTTCCTTGCTAACCAATAGAATTGCCATCCCACTTTTCATATTAAGAATGAAGTAAATTTTATTTAAATATTCATGCGATTATAATATTTCGCTTTTTTCTATTTTTGTTTCTTCTTCAGTCAAGTATATAATAAAAGTCCCTAAGTGAATTTTATAGAAGTATGAACACATTTTTCAAAGACACAGGCTACAGAATTCTACTTTAAGTGTAACCAGTTGATGAAAAATTATTCTAATATTGTCTTTGAATCCTGACGAAGAGTTCTTCAAAATGACTGTATTCGTATACACACCTATCTCTACTGTTAATGGTATGCCTTTCTAGACAGGCTTTATAAAGTTAGATGATGCTGTATTTTCTTTCTTGATCTGATTTCTGAGAAACATTTTATTGCTTGATTTATTTTTTATTTACTAATGAGGAAGGGAAACTTTTTATGTGCAAATGCATCCATATTATGCTTTCCAAAGCTCTGAGTCTATAATAAGTGACTCAAAATAACTGGTTAAGGTGCTGGTGATAGCACCTGTCTTCATTGCCTTTGTAGCAGTAATACTGACCTAACAGGAGAGCTGGATTTCAATGTCCAATATCCACAACATGGGAAAACAAGGGTCATCATCCAATCAGTAGGACAGACAGCAACAGAAGAGTATCTTCAGCAAGCTTTCTGTGTCATCATTTTACTTCCATTTCCCATAACCCGAAAACCTCCTGATTCTTCATTATTACCTGAGAATCCTTCTCCAACTAACTTCGTAACTTTTTAAAATGTTGACTTGCTTCTTTGATACATCTAATAACATTTTGGTCATTTTCTATTGAAGTCACCTGGGTCAATTTCATTTACTTGATGGTAATAAACCTAGACAAACTATACAGTTTTTTTCACCTTTAATACAAACCTTTTATTAACTAAGGATTATAGTGAGGATTAAAATATATAAAATTCCCTTTGTGCATTACTTGGGATGGAGGAAACCATCAAAATACACTGCTTACTCTTGTCCCTGAAATATGTACTGAATTTATTTATATTATGGCTCTGATGTGGGGATGCACAGTATAATAGATTCCTTATCAATTTCAAAAGAAGTTCTAATCCTATTCTAAGACCAAGAAAGGTGTTCAGGCACTCATTGCAATATAATATTTATTATTGAGAATCTATATACCTCTAATGTTTCACCTTCATTTTACAAATACATGAACTAAGATAGACTGCTGAAGTGATTTGGTGAACAGCACATTAAAAGTTAAAAACACAGCTAAAACAATATTAAATATTCCTGACCTCTATTTAATTTTTCAATACAGTTAGTAGATGGGAGTGCATCATTTACGTTTATAGAGTTTGGTGCAAATTAAATGAACACCAAGTATTTCATCCTAGATTTTATTAGCTATTTGTATACCAATTTAATGGGTTTCAAACTGTATATATTTTTAAACACAGCAGGCTTCTTGTTTTCAAAACTTTGTGTATCTATTCTGGTGTGATTCTTAATAAGTGAAGAGCACATTTTAGATCCGTTCAGCATAGTGGCGTGACCGTAAATGCTTTTTCCTATAAGGATAATTCATTTTCCAGAAATTGTAGAGTGTTAAGCAATTTGAAAGAAACTATATTTTGTGTCTGTCGTTCATTATAATGGTGCCCTATTCTTACTTAATCGCCACTATAAAAGAGATTGAGGTCTAAGTACAGTCTAGAAGATCAGTTAATTTTATTCTTCAGCTGTACCAGGAGAACGACCATACTTACCTTGCATACAATATTAGGCGCAATATATTGACATACACATTCATCAAAAGCTTCAAATAATTTTTCAATACTCTCTGATTTCCACCAAAAGAGAATATGACTTATATGACTTATAGTAATATTTCAAAACTCTAATAAATTGTATAAAGGGATAACTTTAATGAGTGATAAGTTCTCTATTCTCTTATATGTATTCTTCTTAAAATTCATTTTAGACAAAATAAATAATTTATATTTCTCTTGACTAGCCCTAAATTTAAATTATACATTGTTCACATTCATTAATGGGAAAATATTGCTTTAATATAGGCCATGCTTATGCCTATAGAAACAAAACAGGATACTACTAAGTTCTCATTAAATTATTATTAACAATAAATGTTATTTCCAGAATTTAGAAAGCAGAAAAACAATCCACAAGTGTACTTGAAAACTAGAATTCCTGTATGAATAGAATTATCAAAGGATTTAAGAGTTTACAGGTTGTGAAGTTTGATATTTTAAATATTTTCATCATCTCTATTCTTTCTTTATAACTTGCAATATTCTTTCATCTTAAAGAAATATCTTGATGAACTGCTGTATCATTTACTTTCTGCTTTTGTTTCTTTCTTATCCTTTTACAGTGTTCTGCATTTAAGCCCCCTCCCCCTTTTTTTTTTTTGTTTTTATACCATGGATTCAGGAATTGAACCCAAGAGTGCTTAATAATTGAGCCATGTATCCACCCCATCCCCTTTTCCTCTTTTCGGTTTCTTATATTGAGATAGTGTCTTGCTAAGTTGCTTAGGGCCTTGCTAAATTGCTTAGGCTTGCTTTGAACTTGGACTCCTCCCATCTCAGCTATCTGAGCCACTGTGATTATAGGTGTGCGCCACCAAGCTGGGCCATTTAAAGTTTAAAATTATATTATTTCATATTGTTTCTGTTATTTTACTTATTTCACATGTGAACTTTGAATAATCATAAGACTGATCAAGAGAAAAATTAAGTTCTTTATATTAATATTAAAAACTGAATCATATTTTCATATCAGCTTAAATTATTCCTGTTCTTTATTTGAAAGCACTATTGTAAAAATTAAAAACAAAACAGATTCACATAGTTCTGCAGGTAGGAAAATTTTGTGTCTGATTTTTATACTAACTTATTCAGAACCTTGCAAATAAAGGAGCAAGAAATTCTTAATCAAAATCAGATTGATAACAATGTATGAACATATAAATTCATTAGTAGTTTTAATTTAAAAGGTGCAGAAAAATAACTGTTTCTTAACATTTATCCTTTTGTAAAAATATTTTATCATTTGTTATTAAAGCTTGAATGAAAGTTTATGTGCTAATAGAATTTATTTTCTAAATTATGACTTTTACATGTTGAGTAAAAATTTAATTGTATAACACCAGATGTTTGCCTTTTCAAGGTTAACAATGAGGTATTATTTGGTCAAACAGAGCTCATTTTGACAAAATAGTTGATGAAAATATTGTCATACTATGAGTTACCATGGGATATTTTAAAAACGATTTACATACTTGGGTCTTTACAAAGATCCAAAAACTTAAGTAAATGTAATTCCTAGAATATTGCCTGGATTAAGTAACCTCAATATAAAAAACTTTGAACACCATTCATGCATTTGTTTTCCATTATCATTCACCAAGGAGGGATTAAAAGAATATTAATGATAGAAATTAGATATTAGAAAAATACTTTCTTAGGCAAGATTGAACTTTGAAGACCAAGCACTATTGTGATATGATTCTTTTTATTTGATTTTGTGTTCTCATGGTGCCTACTGTACTTGATTCAAGTACAGTAGCTACTCAGTAAGTTCTTGCCAAATCAAATTTGCTACAAGTGTTTGTTGATTGTGTGTACTGGGGATTGAATTCAGAGGTGCTACACCATTGACCACATCAATGACCTTTATTTATGTATGTTTGTATGTATTTATTTGAGACAGGATGTTGATAAGTTGTTTAGGGCCTCACTAAGTTGCTGAGGCTGGCTTTGAACTTGCAATCCATCTTTCTCAACTCATGAGGCACTTGGATTATAGGCACGCACCACGATTCTTTGCCATATACTTGAATCTATAGTAGGTTTAAGAAACTTTGCCTAAATGATGTATTCAACCAGTAATAACTAAGTAAATCCCTAATAGTTGATTCTTAAACCTGCTCAATATTCAGAAACATTGCCTTCTAATGAACTCCAGTACTTGAAACAGGTTGAAATAATTGTTAAGTTTTAATGGAACATAGATTCTATATTTGCATATCATAATGCCCCATCTAAAACTATATTCATTGCTTAACTGGATCATCATCTCTTAGTTCTGCCACTAACTTCAAATAGCATGCTGTACATTTCCTTCTTTGTTAACAATATCTCTAAACATAAATTCATATCACAACTTGCATTATATATGGATTATTATATTTTAAGCTGTTCTATTACACATAATCTAATGAAGTGAAATTCAGAATAAACAGTACACCCATTCAAATATTTAAATATATATATATAAATTAGAAAAGAAATTAGAAGCAAATGAGAAAAATTTATACCTCATAATATTTAAGAAGGCTAAGCCTTTTGCATACTATGATATAATTTCAGGAGTTCGCAAAATCATCTTTCAAAATATCACATTAGGATTTAAAATACTATCAGTAGTTCAACATATTCCATTAAACTTTTCTTTTTCCTTCTTTTCTCTGTACTAAAAATAATTTAGTTTGGGGTTGCACTTCATCAATGTTACAAGTGAAATATAAATATAAAGTGAAATATTTTTATAAATATATAAAATTATATATAATTTTTCAACAGAAAATTGAAAAGCTACATCAGAACATCATATGTATTAGAACTAAGAGTTGACACCCCTTGCATTGAGATGGTTTAGTTCGTTCTCTACATTTTTTTGCTAAGCAAAGACAGTTCTAAATGCATATCTTGGATCTGGGATGTGTGAAATTTTAGACACTGGAACAAACACCTTGTCCAAGAAAATGAAGCAAAGCCTTCAAAGTTACTCCTACTCAAAAGAAGGCCTGGGCCTACTTCCCTCTTTGTGGTTTATCTGTCACTCATGCCCCATCTCATTCACATTGAGTCTGGACACTGCTTTCATTTGGGAAGTGGTGCTTGGGGTGATCTTTTCCAGAATTGGAGCAAGCTCTCCCTCACTAGCTCATATGCCTTTCTGCTAGTTACTCATTACACTGGACTTTCCACATCAATTGATTGCCAGAGGAGTATATTAGTTTGACATTTGAGAGAAAGGTGAAGGATGTTGTTCAGTCAATTCTGGCTCCATAGTCTATTGACACTGGGGAAAAAGTACTGATCATGTCATTTTTGTAATTATTAAGATCTCATTGAAGTTGGTATTCACATTCTAGATAAATCCATTTATTCTACAGCATACTTCAACCTTTTCTTCTTCCTCATCCTTGTCCTTTTTTTTTTTTTTTTTTCAATTCCCTCACTGTAAGGGTAAGGGTTGGGAATTCCAGTGGTGATCAAAAATTAACTTTGCTTTCTTTAGTTATTTCTTTTCCCTATTTTTTATTTCTATCAAGGATAAGGAAAATGTTAATTATTTCCTTTTCTGAAGTAGAATTCTAAAAATAAGCAATTTTTGCATGTTCTTTTCACATTAAATGTCTTATGACAACAAGTTATACCTACTTTGAAGACAGAGCCTTCTAACATTGTGTATACTATATTTTTCCTTTAACAATGTGTTGAGGTTCAAATAATACATGAAAGAAAAGCACATACTGACAAGATTAATTGCTATTCTTATTTTAAAAGAATAAAAGCATTTGACAATTTCACCATTAAAAAATACTTAGTCATAGATAATTTTAGGTCTTTCCAGAGAAGCATATACACTGATAGGTATTGTGCTAAAAAAATTACATGAATGTTTTAAAAAGAAGGTGATTATTGTTTGATTTGTTTTGTTTTAAGTCAGAGCCTTGATTCCCTTTCCTGATCATTATATTTCTGTTAGTGTTCCACTGACTAAGTATTTGAGGTAATCAACTGAAAAATTGTTATGGTTTGGCTATAGAATGTTTCCCAAAGGCTCATGTGTGGAAGGTTTTATTCCAAATACAGAAAATTC
This sequence comes from Glaucomys volans, assembly GCA_020662805.1. NCBI lineage: Eukaryota > Metazoa > Chordata > Mammalia > Rodentia > Sciuridae > Glaucomys > Glaucomys volans. Next base: position 431,311 of record JAJEJO010004998.1, on the reverse strand, counting down.
ATAAGTGGGGCTTTGGGGAAATGATTGGATCACTATAGGTCTGATCTCATCAACAGGTTAATCTATTGATGATTTCATAACGAAATGGGCTATTGGGAGATAATGGAATCTGTATGAGGTGATAGCTAGTTGGAAGAAGTAGGTTACTGGGGATCTTACCCAGATATTCTGTATTTTGTGCCTTGCCATCACCACTTCCTGATTGCTATGGGCTGAGTAGCTTTCCTCTGCTATGACCTTCTGCCATGATCTTCTGCCTAACTTCAGACCCAAAGCCATGGAGCCAGTCAACCATGGACTGAAACCTCTAAAACCAAGAACCAAAATAAACCTTTCCTCCTTTAAGGTATTTTCCTCAGTTATTTTGTCAAATATATTCAAAATTAACACAGAAAATTAGTACCAAGAAGTGGGCTCATTATTGGGATGATAACCTGACCATCTAGTACAGAAGCCTTTAGAACTGATTAGAGAGAAGAACTCAGGAAACGTTTGGAGATGCAGGGTAGAGAAATATGAGAATGCTTTAAGCAGTTTAATGGGTAATTTTGGTATGAGCTTGGAAGACCAGAATTCTGATAGGAATGCAGATAGTTCAGACAGTTTACGGGGTTTCACATGGCAATAAGATCTCTATTGGCAATTGAAGTAGAGGTCATTTGTGTTACATTCTGTCAAATAACTTGTCTGCATTTTCTCCATGCCCTAAATCTTGGTGTGAGGCTGTGTTTAAAGGTGGTAGACAAATTAGGCAATTTCTAGGTAGCACAACGTGTAGGAGATGCATTTATTTCTGATTCTAGCCCGATTTACAATGAGGAAGAGCATCAATGTGCACAGCAGAAATATTTGTAAAATTGCAATTTGGCCAGAAAAACATTTGTTAAGTTGGGGTAAAGGAGGGAGTGTTTGCTGAAGAAATTAATGCCTTAAAAATAAACAGATTATTTTGCACTGGTACATTAAGAAAGATTTTTTTAAGTGCATCTCAATTATTCTCCACACCTGACCTATCAGGCTCAAGGGTATAATAGTGAAAATTCCTTTGAAAGACTGCTTTGGAAAGAGTTCCTGGGCACACTTCTCATACAGAGCCATCTAGGAAGTTGTTTGCCCAGGATTTCTTTCACTGTGTGCAACTATCCAGACATTCAGGCTACTTCTGCCATGGTGCTAGTGAGTCAGGCTACTGTTAGAAATGGCAGCAGACACTAGAATCATCCAAGCACTGCTTATTTTGTAGGCATGCAGAATGCAGAAGAATATGGGGTCATGGGTATTTCTGCTGATCTTTCTAAGGAAGATCTATAAGCCAGATAATGTGTGACAGGGTTAGAATCCCTATGAGTAACATGGTGAAAGGGTGACACATGAAGCAGAGAGAGTGAAGAAAAAGCTGCAATAGAGACCCCAAGAAGTTGGAGATGCCAGGAATGTAGATTATCTGCTGAGAAATGCTGTAGGCAGCAAACAGAACCAGCACAAGGGAAAGGCCATGAAAGTTGCAGCTGTCAAGTCCATAAGGGTAGGATGACCCAAGTCATTTAAAGTCCAAATTCCATCACCAGGTATTGCAGATGCTAGAGGTACAAGATTTAAAGATTGCCCTGCTGGGTTTTAGTCTTGCTTTGGTTCAATCCTTCTTTCTATGCCTATATTCCCTGTGTCTGTATCAACATTGTATGTAAGCATATAATTTTCTTTTTTATTTTTACTTGCGCTCATAATGAGTACTGGAGAATTCTTTGGATTTGCACTTCTGAGTAATGCTGAAACTGTTAAGACTATAGAGAGTATTGGACAAGAACTGAGTATGGCATTTTTCATTTTGAGATGAGCATGAGACCTTGGGTGCCAGGGCAAAATGTTATAGTTAGGATCTGGAGTGTCACACAAAGTCTCAAGCCTTCGTCCTCAATGCAGAAATGTTCAATAGTGGGGCTTTTGAGAACTGATTGGAACATGAGGACTCTGATCATATCAATTGGTTAATCCATTGATGGATTCATAATTAAATGGTGTATAAAGAGGTCGTGGAAATTATAGGAGGTAGGGTCTTGTTGGAAGAAGTAGGTCACTGAGGGCATACCATGGAAGGGTATACCCTGTGTTCTGTTCATTTTTCTCTCTGCATCCTGGTTCTACTACATCCTTCTGCCATGATGTTCTGCCTCATCATAGGCTCTAATCAATGTAACCAGCTAACCACAGACTAAAACCTCTGAATTAGTGAGCCAAAAGAAATTTTTTATCCTTTAAGTTATTTTTCTCAGGTATTTGGTCAAAGTGACAAAAGCAGACACAAACATTGGAAATGTTTATTTTGGCTCATGATTTCAGAAATTTTAGTCCAAAGTCACTTGGCTCTGCTAGTTTTGGCTTATGGCGGACAATATATCATGGCAGGATCATGTGACAGAGGAGGCCTCTCTTGGCCAGGAAACAAAGAGATGGGAAGGGGCGGGGCCTAATAACCCCTCCTGAGGGCATGCCTACCCACTCAAAACTAACTCCCCCCCTTTAGGCCTCACCTCCTAAGGGTTCCACCACCTTCCAAAAGTGTTACATACTTGTGCTAAAGTTTTCACCTGAATCTATGGGGGGAAATTCAAATCCAAATTATAGTAATTTTCTTGTTCAAAATATAATTTTTCTTCGACTTTAATTGACACATGATTATAGCATTTCATTACTTTCAGTTTGTAGCAATTGTTCTGTCTGAGAATGTATTTACTTACTTACTTATGTATTGATTTTATTGTACTTTTTTAAGACTTACGGTCTTGCTGTAGTACCCTAGCTGGCCCTGAACTCCTGAGCTCAAGTGATCCTATTGCTTTGCCCTCCCAGGTAGTTGGCATTACAGGCAATGCCCAGTTGAGAAAAAATTTATGCTTGATTACTTCTCAGTACATCACAGTAGGTACTTTGTCTTAGCAACAATATCCTGGTTAAAATAAAAATACCCCATTTCCTAAAGACATATGAAAAGCCCAATAGGGTTTTAAAAAAATTCGTTACATTTATGCACATATTTTTATGCATAGGACACTTCTAATTAAAAAAGGAAATAGGGGCTGGGGATATAGCTCAGTTGGTAGAGTGCGTCCCTCGCAAGCAAAAGGTCCTGGGTTAAATCCCCAGCACCAAAAAAAAAAAAAAAAAAAAAAAAAGGAAATAAACATTACTACACACACACACACACACACACAACTCTAGGTGTTACTCCCTGTGAAGTATGATTGAAGTAAGTAAAAGAATAGTATTTTATCTTTTGATACTTTTCATAATTCATAAATTATGAATTCATAATTCATAAAAAGAAAGGGAATAATTATCATTGTACACACTTTTAGTATTTCTTTTCAGTAGCTACAGCTACAGACTATTTTTAATAAAGCAATAAATAAGATTCTTGGAATATTTTATGTATTTGAAGCTGCCTGTGTGTTGAACTCACCTTAAACCCTCTTGCATGCAGGCATTCATAGAAAGCTGTAATCCAGATTTGAAACTCAGAATAAAATTCAACAAGGTAAGGGAAACATCCAAGATCAGTAAGTGTCCAAATGTTTCCCCAAACCTGCTGCTTTTTTCCCCAAACCTTTAATAGCAGCAGGTCTTCTCCAGGCTCAGTCTCAAAGATGCAGACTTACGTGGATGTCATTCAAAGGGCCTGTTTTAAACCTGAGAATTTCAGAGAAGATTAAGGTGAGATCTCATCACTAGTAAATCAGTCCCTGGAGTGTTTTCATTTGTGGCAGATCTCAGGCAAACAGCCTTTTAGAAAAGTTACAATTATGTAGATATTTCTCTTTTAAAAAGATCTTTTCATTCTGGAACAAAAAACAAATCTATCGACAGGATAAATTCCTTCCTGTTGAACAACAGAACTTAAAGACTTGTCATAGCAATTAGGAATGTTCAAGAAGTCTTGCAATGGATGTGAGAGAACAATGTGCACATTTTCCCAGACATAGGAGGCTACACTGTGACTTTGTGCAAACTGTGGGAGAGCCATAGGGGAGAGGCTGAGGTGGTTGAGTTACAAAGGGTCTTCCTCTGGGTATTATAATCCATTGAGAGCAAATTATGATTCATAAAACATTTTTATTGCAGAAAAACTATCCCTTCTTTCTGGCAGGGGATGATATGTGACTTGAACAATGAAACGTTATCTAGATTGAACTTGGCCCCTCAGCAAGATAACTACATGCCCTGAACAAACCTAACAACCCTAGGAGATGACCTTGAGATCTAGTTGCTAATTATGGATACGTAGGTGCACATCCACATTTATCCATTTGTGCATTCCCTACCTGCCACATTTAAGGTAGAAGCTCATTTTCCATACATACATTTTAATAAGGTCACAAGTAAATAACTTTGAGGTTTACTTCATGGAGAATTTGCAATCCAGATTGCATTTTATTTCCCCATCAATTATACTGTTAATTGGTTTTAAAATATATAGCATTGTCTCCCTTACTGGCTCAGAATTATTCCCTTCAGAATGTGATAAAGGACTGAGGACAATTGAGTGTTATGATTTATTTTTTTATAAGAAATTAATACTGATGGGAAAAGTTCGTGCAATTATATTTCTGGTTTTGTTTAGTTGAGTTTGTGAGAAAGATACAGTTCCCTTAAAGGTACATTTGAAAGGACCCTGTTTGAATTGAGGAAAAGAGTATAGATCAGAAACACATGCCCATTTTTGATAATGAGACTGATGGAGAAGAAATTCCTCAACTCATGTCGTGTCTCCCCAGTGAATCTTATACCAGTACCACAGATTGATGCTTGTAATCCATCCCAAAGTATTCTATTTGGTTCTGCTCAATCTCTTCACACTGCTGTCTTAACACATTGATTCTCCAACAGGGAGTTCCTCATGGGTAGTGAATAAAACACAAGTAAATTTAATTCTGCATACTCAAATGATAACAAACCACTTTCTCAGGGGCTCTAGGAAGAACATATAATTTGTGATAAATAAAAACTGACAAACTAATATTTAAAACAATTTCATTACAGTTGATCCACAAATAGGTTAAGTTTTTGTCATTACTAATGATCCATGGGTTAAGTTTGGGTTATTTGGTCTTAAAATAGTTAAAATAAATTTCATTTAGTCTTAATAATAGTTTATATTTATCCATGCCATTGTTCTTCATCTTCCTTATAAAGGTCCACATGCATCAGTAGGTGTGAAAATCAATAGAAAAACATAAAAGTAAATACTGTATGTCAATTACACTTGCTAAATATTTGCCACAAGTTCGGCACTTTATGAGTCATGCTTCTCCTACATGAAGATTCTGAAAGAGCCATACTCCACCCCTAGAAGACCACATTGCACATATTTTGAGTGCTAATTTCTTTGCTGACTGTAGTTAATTTTCACTTTTATTTCCCTTACATCCTCATTTACTGACCTAAGAAATTTTACTTTTGTTTATTTTCATCAGAACACGTACATTTGTGCAACTCATTTAAAATGTAATTAAAATAAAATCATGTATGGATAATAAAACTGTGGTTCCTTTTTGTGCCAAGACAACACATTTGTACAGAAATTCCTAAATCATACAACCTTGAAATGAATCGAGACAAAAAACAACATTTGTAGTGGAAAAATAACTATTACCATAAAACCTTAATTAGCTAGAACCTATAATTAGCCAGCATTCATTGACAATTATTTGAATCCAAACAAATGGTACATGCATAAGTAGTCATGTGCATGTTTAAGAGAATGGTGTTTTTTTGAGAATATTTACCACAAAGAGAAAAATACACGTGTATAGAAACAACTTTAAAGGCATTTGTACGTAATTGAGCACATGGTAAATATACGTAGTGAAATGAAACAGTTAAACCATTTAATTATAATTGAATGACATCTGTATTATGCAAAACAACATATTCATTGTCTGCCAAAAGCTTTTTTAACTTGTTTCCAGTTTACCCATTTTGTCATTTTGTGACAAAATTATAGGATAGCAATAATAGCATGGCAAAGAAAAGCTCAAAGGCTTTTTCAGGGAAAAAGGCATATTTTGTGATAACAACTGCTTACTCTACTTGTGATTTATCAAATGAGATGTATATGAAAAAAAACTAAATTCTCTAAACTATTCAAAATAGTTCAAACATCTTCAAATACCTACTTAGTATTTAGTAGAAAATTAATTGAATTCTGTAAAATTTTCAGCCAAAATCTAATGATATTTTATTCACCCTATTAAAAATGTTAACTTACCTCTAATTTGAGTTAGAATAACTTTAAAGTCCATTAGTGTTATATATGAGCATTTTGGAGTCATATCAGCTTCTGCAAGTTATCAGGTTCAAGAGTGTGTTGCTTTAATGCAACTGATGACATCTAACCTGACCTCATAAATGATTTTTACAAATTCAACACTTGGGATTATTTAATGACCTTAAATAAAATACTATATACAATAAATTATTTATACATTGCCAAGTGATAAATATTTATCATATTTATCTTTATTTTTAATTGGCATAATATTTGCAGTTATTTATGGGTTGCAGTGTGAAAATTCAGGGAATGTATACCATGTGCAATGATCAAATAAGGATAATTAACATTTCCATCTTTTCAAATATTTATCACTTCTCTATGTTGAAAACCATTGTATGCTTCTAGTTCTTTAAAAATATACCATAATTTATACCAAGATTCTTGTCCATTCGTTCTGTCTTTCAGATTATTTTCTTTTTTCATCTTTCTTTCCCTCCCTCCCTCCCTTCCTTCCTTCCTTCCTTCCTTCCTTCCTTCCTTCCTTCCTTCCTCTCTTTTGGCAATTATTAAAGTATTGGTTTATTCTACTCATGTCCAGGACCCTGTCCCATCCACATTCATCTGAACTATATGTCCTTGCCCTTGCAGATTGTGGTATGGTGCTAATCTCTCAAAAAGGAACAGGGGAGTTGATATAGTGAAACTTGTTCTGTACTTTCTATTCTCAGACGTATCCCATATTAACCAGAAGTTGTGAAGGTCCTCTCTGCCATGTCCTGTGTGGATGAGGAAAGGGTTAACTGCTGGAGTAGGATGTTGGCTGTATATTACTCAATTACCCAAAAAAATCAATAAACACACAAGAGCCAATACTCTTTTTAAATGAGAGGGGGCATGACGGGTCTGGCCATACCAGCTCTGGCCTCTTACAACAACAACTCACCCAACTCTCTTTTATTTATAGACACAGTAAAAGGAGGAAAGGACTGGGAGGAGCTTCGGTGATGGAGAGGACAGGGTGGAGTTAGGGGAACCATTCTCTCAGTGGGAAAATTCCAGAAGAAGACAGGGAACCAATCCCATGCAGCTCCACATGCTTCCTGGCTGTTCTTAGAAGCCAGGCCTCTGCATCCCATGGCTCAACCTAGTCTGATTCTGCTAAATAAGAATGGTTTCCCCCACACACAAATATATATAATTTTTGAATATATTACATTCATATATATGTATACACTCAGATATACACATTAAATTAACCATCACGTCCTCCTAAGAAAAACCAACTTGATGATTTAGATCCTTTCCTAATATTCAAAAAAAGGATTTAATATAGCTATAGTTATTTTTTTCTCTGTCAATCTCTTTTTCTAAAAAAAATGATGGTTTGGAAATTCTGTTAGGGACCAGGGAGCTGTTTTTCTGACTTTTCTTCTAAATATTGTCAATGGTATTTGGATTCTCTCTTTTGAAGAAATATGTGTAGTACTTAAAAAAGGAATGTTAAACAAAACATCATGAGATTATGTTCAAACTCTGACTTTGTATTGCTCTAAAGTGTATTTTATTAGACAGATTACCTAAAAGTAAAAAACTGCAGTATATATTTATAACATATCTCAAATGGTAGTTGTGGGAATAAAGTTGATGTATAGGAACACTTCTAGAAGATGAATTAGCACATTATAAATATTCATTCAAATTCAGTGAATTAGATATTCTTTGGTTGTGAAAAAATTTAAAACCATTATGCCACATTTCTGACTATAGAACCACTGCTCCCATTCTGTGAACACGTTAACTTTGATCTTTTCATAAAATATGTAAATTCAACTTGCTATTTTTAAGAAGAAACATACTCAGATTACCACAGTTCAGAGGGGTTCCTTTAAGGATATGTAGGCAAGTTGTTATTGCAGCATATCAAATTAACTTTGTCTTGTGAATTCAGCAGGGTTATACTTACCTGTATCCTATGGATTCGATAACCAGCCTCTGATAGTTTTTCTTCCTCATCACTTCACTTTGTCAGTCCCACCTTTTTTTTTTTTTATCAACATAGCTTCAAAAGCATGGATTTGTTTGGATTACTAATTATTAGTATATAGTCTAGCCCTTTAAGCAATGTTTTTCTGAATAAGTGATACTAGAGATGGATAACATTGGTAGAACACTGTCATCTAATTAGCACCAGCCAAATTTGTAGTCTCCTATGTAATGAAGCCTAAAAGTCTATCTGAAAAGGACTGCTTCTGGTGGCTCAAACATCAGAGATGTATTGCACATGGAAGAATTTCAAATTTTAGTAGGACAATAGTACACAAAATAAATATTTCACAATTTTAGGAACTGAGAGTATTGCATTGGAACATTTTATGGACCAATGATAATAGAGATCTACTCAAATATCTCTTGAAATAATTTGACAAAGTATGAAATGGCACTAGAGTGAATAAAGCAGCAAAATACACAGGAACTCAGAGGAAAGGTGGAAAAGACACTTTTAGTATTTAATGTATGTATTTAAACATAATTAAATAAGTGCTAACATTCTGGATGAAAATGTTTGCAAAATGTTTCCTTTAGAATTTTGATAACTTTGAAGATCGGGGATAAAGATCACAAAACAAAGGAAGCCGGCTGACTCTGGAATCTGAAAAAGACAAGAGTTTCTATCCAGAGGAGATTAAGGTTGCAGCTAGAATTAAAGGTTCTAGATGATTAGCTAAAGCTTACTGCTATTTATTATCTAAACTCATTATTCAGGTGTCCTCCATCCAATCACGAGGTCATCATAAAATGTAGGTGAGCATGTCAGAGATATAAAAGAAGAAAACTCAGGGCAGAGGAGAGGAGAGATTACGTTTATGGCTTTGACTAGGGAATAAAGGCCGTCAGCAAGAAATGCAGGTGGCCTCTGGAACATAGAGGTGCAAGTAGATGGATGCTCTCCGGAGCATGTAGAATGAATTCAACCTGCCAACACCCTGCTTTTAGCCTGTAGATTCAGTATTCCACTTGTGCTGGAAAAACAGTAAGATGAAAAAATTTACATTAAGTTGATGATAGTTTTTCAAGCTATGATACATAGCCAATACAAAATACTTTCTAATACTTTAAAAACTGAGCTCCTATTTCTAAAGAAACATTATTGGCCCTACAGCTTTGAATCAAGTAAGATCAAATTGCAATGATCGATATTGAAATGTGGGGGTTATAAGTTGGGACAAGAAACACTGTACTAAAACCTCTTAAATTTATATTTCAATTTAAAAGATGGTGATCAGTGTAGGATATAGCTCTTTCTACCCCCCAGGACAAAGAACTTGGCATATTGACCTTGATGGAAAGTTTATTAAAACAACAACGTCAATGAAACAGAAACTATACCACACAAAAACAAAACGGAACAAAACATTAAAAAATAAAAAAACAACTGTGGAATCTTGTAAGGGGGTGGGAGGAGCATGCAAACACATTTTGAGGGAATTCTTAGAACACAGACAACCTCAGGACCCACGTTAAAAGAGAAAAATAAATACATAAAGCAAAACAAAGGCACAGACAGAAAAACCAATGTGAATATTAGATGGTAAAAAGAGTCACCAAGGTATATAATATGTTCAGATTCATGTAGATTCAATGTCATTTACTAAATGGTACTGTGTGCATTTGTTTAAATGAAAATAGGCATGTATTTATAATTAAGTTGAGATAAAATAATTGAGGAATTAAAATATTACAATGGTTTATTTTACAGTTATTAGAAGGAAAAAAACCCTGTAGACATTTAATAATAAATAGATAATTGGAGTTTTAAAAATATGTCCTCTGAGAAAATTATGTAATTTATACAACAACTGTTCACTTAACACAGAATAATTTGCTAAAGATGTTTAGCATTGTATACAATTTCCAGACCTAGTTCAGCAAGAAGACAATATTTTGCAAAATATACTTGAAGAAAATAAAACATTTTGTGGCAGTGAATGCAACTATAACTTATTTTAAATGTGACTCAAGCAAATCCAACATCCCAGCAGAGAGAACAGCAGTTCAATGGGATTAACCCTCAACATTCAGATGAAACTCAAGCCTCTGTGACTCCCTCTGGATCCTCCCCTTTCTTTTACAAGGCACTTGTCACCATTGTACAAGGCACATTGTTACAAGGCACATTGTTACAAGGCACATTGTCACTCATTAAGCAATGTAGAGAGTACATGGGTTGTCCTACCTTGGGTTGACCTTGAGGAGTTTATATCCTACCCAGTACTGGTCAAGGTCAATGACTTTTGCCTACTTTGTTAATGAATGGATCACACAATGCCTCTAACAGATTCTGATAAATAACCATTTCTCAACAGATATTTTATGTGAAAAGAGATAAAATAATATAGTAAGGATGTTTGAATATTAAACATCAAGACAAAACATGGCCTGTGCAATTTGCCACAAGATCATTTTTGTTCTTAATGAATTTCTTATAATTAAAAATTTACAAATGCCTAGAATAAAAAAAAATTAGACACAGTATTAAAATCAAGATGCTAGTGACAAGCAATCTTATAGCCGTTTAAGTATAAATACTTAAACTAACAGCTGAAATTTATGATTATATTTGCATTGAATAACTCAGGTTTATGATGTGTACCTATAAACAGAAATGCATAAATTTTATTTGTAGAAGTCAACATTTTTTGTGTATTCTTTTCTCCCCTTGAAAGTCAATTTAGGGAGTTGCTTTGCTTATATCAACATTGTAAAATTGTGCATTTCACTTTGGTCCTTAGTATACAGAGTCTCACTATTGAAACATTTTTCTTCTAGAATCTGATAATTTAGGTCCCTCCCTTCTCTAATATGCAGCTGTAAATTCATGTCATGGAGGAGTCCCCTGTAATTTATTCCTCAGATTACCTTAGTATCCACTCAGCAATTCTCTAGCACTCAATTTAAACATAAATTCTATGTTAAATGTTTTCTCTAGCAATTAAATTGGAATGAATTTTAGCTCTCTTAATGGATTAGAACTCCCTGAGGGCAAAAATATATTTGTTCTGCCTCCATCTAGTTTGTAGACTGCATTTCACATACTGTCTACTTAATATTTATTTCCTGATGACTAGGAATTGGGATTGGCAATGGGATTTACAGAAGCTTAAGAAGGGTTGACTGGTAATATCATTAATATATTTTTATGATTGCTGAAATGGAGCTGGTAATTTCAGCTCCTGCTGAAATGGAGCAAAGCAACTCATTCTATTTGGAATGAGTTCTAACTAAGGCCCTTTTGTGTTATCTACTAATTCCTGTCTAAATTGGCACATTGGATGCTTAAGAGGTATAGAAACATTTTGATCATCCAAGGGAGCACAAGTCAGGGCCCCATGACTTACTTAAGGGCTCATAACAGGAAAACCACTCGGTGAAAGCGACTGCAACATTCTGTGTTTTGATTCTCCTTATTTTACAATTAGTTTTAGTTTATGCCATTTTTTTTTTTCTTGACTGAAAGGGAGAATTGAGTAACAGTACAAATGGTTTTCTTAGTTCTTGAAGTTCATGTACTGACAATAGTAACAACATTCCCTATGTTGTTTAAGACTAAAATTTATTTCATTTTATCAATTGATTCTTATTATAAATTGTGTTTGACCTATTTGCCTTTTATAATCCTACTGAAAGTATCCAGATTATCTGACTTAAGGTACAGGAATTTTTACATTATTCAGAAGCTATATATCATCTCTATCTAAAACTGATAAACATTCTACTTACCAATGCCATATTTCTATATTTGTTAGTATCCCTCATTTACATTATAATGGTTAATTCTTCTTTAATACCATACATCCCTGAAGTTATGCTAACTTGCTTCCATTAATCCATGATTCACAGGACACATCACAGGACAAATGAGTCAAGATCATTTGTACGGTGCTTCAACATGCTTGAAATTTTCAGATCATTTTACTCAGGTTGAAGAAAAGTATGATTGATTGATTGATTGATTGATTGATTTTTACTAGAGATTACCATCTCTCTGTGTACTTCTCTTTGTGTAAATTATTTTGGTATATTATCTTGCAAAAGTACTTTGGGGCTGTATTCTTTTTCTTTCTTTTAACCTGCAGGATTCTCCAATAAACATTCTTCTCTCTTTCCTTTGTGTGTAACAACAACATTTGCTGCTTCCTGTGTCAGATTATGTTCCTGCAACTTATTGAGTGTATCTGCTGGGAAAGACTGTCTTCTGTGTACAGTTTCTAGGCCCCATTCAACCTCATAAAAAAGGATCTTGCACCTGGAACACATTTTTACCAAAAATAGAGAACTCCATAGCCTCTTCCTGGCTTATCACCTTGCCTGGGAATATCTTTCTCTATTTTAGACTGAGTTCATGCTCTTTTTTTGTTGTGCTTACGGATGTGTCAGGGTTCCTTAGACATGCCTCCAGTTTTCAGTATTTTGGAGTTGAAGGGGAAGGGGGTAGGAATCATAGCAGCACGAGAGGGAGCATGTAAGCCAGTTATCTTGTGTTAACTTTTGGAGTGGGAGAATACTCTCCCACTAGTGTACCAACACACACTGTTGTATTCATCTTATGCTATCTTTTCTGTAAGTGAGGAAAGTGTTATCTATCTGTTCAGTACTTGACTCTCGTGTTTTCCTTGGGGACTCCACTATAAAGATGTGCTGGGTAGAAGCTCTTGAACTTCTCTTTCTGCTGATTAACACATAATGATGATTTTTGCTATTTTCCACGATTTTGGAGTCCTTCCCTGGCATTGATAAGCTATATGCCATGTTCTGCTCCATTGTGCTATAGAAAAAATTATGCAAGAATGCATATGATAAATAGATTTATTAACATTTTGCAAATACTCAACCATGGTAAAGCCAGAGTTTCCCCATTAAGGCATTACTTTCTAGTGCTATTCATCTTATTCCATTAATGCAATTCAACCCGCAAGCAAAAGTGATACTTTAACTGGTATGCTGTATTCTGATATAATAACAGGAAGAGTAATAAATGGCAAATTCCTGATAGTACCACAGCATTATTTCCTCAGGATGGGAGAAAAGTGATTATCTGCTCACCAGTGGACTGAAATCCCCATATAGGCAGACCATTCTTTCACCCTAATTGATAAACTTGGGTTAATCTTTCACCTAGAGGAGATTCCTGAAGCTAGATCTTTTTTTCATTACAAGCAAAACTGGTTACCAAATATTCAGAAGCAAAAGTCAATTGTCCCATGTACAATTTTTATAATCATTCTTGTATTAGAAGCTTACATCAAAATAATGTATTTTTGAAATCAGTATGTTTTGCTTTTTGTTTATTTAATCTGATCACCATGCATATTTTATTTTATTTTTTGCAAAGCATGAAGATTCATGCCAATGTCGTTTGCTTAAAAAAGATAAAATAAGTTATAAGTTATAAGTGTCAAAAAATTACTATGTCCTAGAGCTTTCACAGTATGGAATCACTTTCTAGTGAGCTTTTCTTTTGCATGTACAACAATATTTACATATCACTATCTCATAAGACTCTTAAGGGAAATAAGTTTTATTATCAAATAGTTTAAAAAAAATGGTGCCAAACAGACTTAGGATGTTCCAAAGCTCTAAAGGTTTACCTTTCAAACTGATTTAATTTATTAGATCTTAAACGTGTTTACCTCAAAAGAAGAATAAAATGAGCACAATACTTAATGCATGGAAGAACAGTTGAAAATGGTATGTTGTCTGTGGAATTGTAACTGGCATAAACACAATGGTTTATATCAGAATAAATTTTCCTACACAGTATGTTTCGTGAGTTCATGGATGGATTTTGTCACAAAATATACTTTGATATCATTCTTTTTGATTTGTGGAAAATTTTGATTTAAAAATTATCAGCAAGACTGAAAATTATTATGGTTGGGAAAAATTCTGCTGTGTAGAAAGCCATTAAAAATGGATTTTTGTGTGTGTGTGCTGTTTCTGTACATTTTCCTAGCTTTTCTAAGACCCTACAGGACATTCTTTCCTTTTTTTTCATTTGTCTTTAATAAAATTCAAATTTCGTTTGGTTCTTTTTATGATTATAGAACTTTTTAAAATTTTTATTATCTTCATTTAGGGATTTTTTTAATGATAAAATGAATTTTTTAGAGGATTATATAAGATACATTTTATGGTGAACAAGAAATTGTGTAGGTGTGATTCATTATATTAGAATACAAAACCAGGAAAGGAAAATTTTTGTTATAATCTGTAAAGTTAGATTAAATATGTTTGAGTATCTAAAAGCAAGTGGTTACTTGCAGTTTATAACATTTAAAAAACCATAAGAGGAGTACAAGAGAATTCATGGAAATCTCTACTAAGGTAAACTGAAGGTAAATTTAGAAGAGATGAAAAGCTTACTTGATAACTTGGACAGGGAATTTTAGTAAAGACAAAAGGAAAGCAAAACAGAACAAAATCAAACACACAAAGATATTGCAAATATCTAAGAACAAGAGAGATTTGTTAACAGTTTATCTAAAGTAGCAAATATTTTGTTAACGTATTCAAAGATCATCAGAATCATTATCTTCAGGTTTTAACAATTATTGAATATAACTACATGTATGATATATAATTTAGAGACATAAATATTTTTTAAACAGAATGTTTAGAAAACAGTAACATGTGGAATAATAGTATGGCACTCATAGTTTGTAATCTCATGTTCAATAGTATGACATCCAGGTAAAACAGGGAAGTGAAGTCTATCATATCAAATTGACAAATAACTCAACAAAACTAATAATCTTAATGTTACAAAATTCTAGCTGTAAAACCAGTACTACTACAAAGGTATCCATCAATTTTTACTTAAAGTCTTTTAAGTTTCAGCTACCACCAGCAAATAATAGCATAACAATCACATAGAGT
The DNA here is from genome assembly GCA_020662805.1 of Glaucomys volans. Lineage (NCBI taxonomy): Eukaryota > Metazoa > Chordata > Mammalia > Rodentia > Sciuridae > Glaucomys > Glaucomys volans. Next base: position 416,106 of record JAJEJO010004998.1, on the reverse strand, counting down.
CTTTGTGGGGATTAAATGACGTACTATAGAAAACCTTAGAAAAGTGTGTCTCATGTAGAAAACTTTCAAGATGTCCTTGCTTTTCTGAGCTACTGCTAGCAAGTGCCTTCTTGGGGATGGAAAATACTGAAAATACTGAATGAATAAAGATTTTCAGAATCAGCCAGCATAACTGCATTTTTAGAGAAATTCAAGTATCTGTTGTGTGTACAGTAACTACAATACTTATAAAGGCAGTGGAGATTAGGTTATTGTGGTAGTTAATCTGGATTGTCACCTTGATCATATTCAGAGATGCCTAGGATTAAGAGATTTCTGGGTGTGTCAGTGAGGGTGTTTCAGAGATACTTGGTAGTTGGGACTGCAAACTAAATGGGGAGATCTGCTCTGAATGTAGGCAACACAGCACTAGAGGCTGGGGACCCAGATGGCAGAAGAGGGGGAAGCCTAAGGGATGAAAGCTAGATTTTGCTTGAGCAGGTGCATTAATTGCTGCCATCATCTGAGGACCTTGAACTTCAGGTCTTTCAGTCTTCCAGTGTAGACTCTAACCAACAATTCTCTAGGGAGTTCCAAGGCCTTCCAGCTCACTGAGGCTCCAGTTTCTTGGGACAAGTAGCTACTGGTTCCTATGGTTTTCCAGTATAAAGAGAGCCCTCGAGGACTATCCAGTTTCAGGTATGTCAATCTAATCAGTCCCTTTTTGTATCATACCCATACATATTCTTTTGGCTCTATTCTTCTAGAGAACTGGGACTAATATGGTTATATATTTTACACGTTGGAAAAAATTGAGGATAATAAGAATTGGGCCCTAAGTCAATGACATTTCCTGTCCTCTATTGCTGAGATTGATATTTCCTGGAATTTGCATTGCACTCCAATCAGCATGAAGGCTTTTATTCTTGAAAACTATCAGTGCACTAAAGATTCACATTAAAAGTGACACTGTTTCTTTAAACCTGAAAGAAAGCTTTCAGAAGGCCAGAATAGTCTTGCTTCTGTCCACAAGTATAATAGCCACCCCACACTATCCCTTATCTAAAATTTTGCATGTGGTGACTCCAGTTATCCATGGTGAACTATAGTGTGAAAATTTAAATGGAAAATTCCAGAAATATAATCCATGAATTTTTACTTGCACATTCTTCTTGTGCCATCTCTCTCCATTTTGCATAGGATATGAAACATTCCTTTGTCCAGCATATCCACACTGTGCACCACCTGCCCATGAGTCACTTATTAGCTGTCGTGATTATAAGACCTGCCGTTTGGATATCACAGTGCTTAGGATCAAGTGACCCATTTTTTAATGGTGCATTGTAATTATACGTAATAGTAGGATTTGTTATGTCTTATTCATACATCTGCTCAATCTCTTTCTCTTATATAGTACACCACTTTGTCTATGTCATTCATTTTGCTCCATCTCATTTTGATAATGTGTCATCTCATATTATCACATGAAGTAGAATATGGAGAGATTACATTTACAAAATTTCATTAGAATATATTGTTATAAATGTTCTATTTCATTAACAGTGGCTGTTAATGTCTTGTTATGCTTATTTATAAATTAAACTTTATCATACCTATGTGACTACAGGAAAAACCAATATATATAGTGGTCAGTACTCTTTGTGTTTCAGGTTTCTGCTAGAAGTTTGGGAACCTATATACCCAATGGATAAGAGGGGAATACTAATCATTCTATTGCACATCTTATGCTCAACCTTGATGTTTTCCTTAGGTTTTGCATTGTTACCAAAATATTCTATGAGAACAATTTAGAGAAGTAAAAGTTTATTTTGACTCATAATTTCAGAGGTTCAGTTCATTATTGTCTGACTACATTGCTCTGGTCTCACAGTAAGGCAGAACATCATGGTGAAAGGGCATGAAAGAGAAATATTACTCAGTTCGTTATAGCCAGGAAGAAGAGGGAGAGCTTCACTCAGCAAGGACAAAATATAAACCCCAGAGACACACCCCCGGTGACCTACTTCCTGGACTTACACCCTACCTGCCTATAGTTGCCTCCCAGTTTAATCACATCAGTAGATCAGTCTATTGATTGGGTTATACCTCTAATAATCTAATAATTTCATCTCTGAAAATTCTTGCATTGTCTGAGAGGTTTGAGACATATGACCTCTCTAGTTCTACTTTATGTACCATTTGGGGTAAGTCATGGAAGGTTTTCAGATGATTTGGAACATGGTCACCTGTTTTGTAAGGTATGGAAATAGAGGACAAAAATGAGTCCAACATACAACCAGAAATTTCAGAGCAGTAGGTAATGAAATGTGTCTTTAGAATAATATATGTTTAATAACCTTTCATTCTTCTTTCCTCCTTACTCACCCTGACTATGTAGAGCGGTTCTGCTCTTACACATTTCATACATTGTTTTTACCCAGGCAAAACTAAATGGAAAAACAATAAAATGTTTCCATATTTTAATGTTTGAAAAGCAATGTGTATGGAAATAGCAGAATGCTTGTTATTAGATAACAACAGTATGATATGGCACTTGCAAAGTCAGTTCATTCAGCATTTGTTTATTATACAGTGTTTAGAGGCTAATGATGTTCTTAGCTACTGCATATGACTAACTTCATATTTGTTATTACATTGCAGATAGAATAACAACACCATTTATTATTTTTACAAAGAATACAGCTCTTAATTTCACTTTACTCTGTTTATGTTTTAAGTGTCTTCATCAGTTATTTTGCCATTTAATGTGCATTCAGTAAATAGATAAAACAAGAAAAATGTTATTTTAATGTATGTTTTATCACTAACCAAACATAATAGGTTTTAAAATACCTGATAAAGTTCATTTTTATTTTTGACATAAATGTACAGGTGTTTGTACTCCCAAATTGCCAAAGTTTCTCTAATTCTTGATAAATTATCATTATTTTAGTTTCTCTGCCCAGTAAAATATTTATATCATGAAAATAGTTCCACATTTGATAAATAAATGCCTTCCAATTTTCCACTTTGCTTTGATGACTCCTTTAAAGAAGAGCTTTCAAAGAGTGCTTGACTTAAATTACATAAGATCCAAAGGAAATGGAACCACAATGGTAACAGATTAGTCCATAGATATATTGCAGGTGTAACTGAAGAAATAGTTTCAAGTTATAATGCAATTGAGAGTATTACACAACAAAATTGAGTTGAGGATCAGAAGGGAGTACTCAAATTCTGGTATTAATGTTAAATTTTGTTATTCTTCTGTGTTTCCCTCCAAACCACATCCCGTATCTACATATTCCCTACATATCTCTACCCTGTTTCCTCATCATAAACATTTCCTTGTATTCTAAATATTTGCTTCTTTTTCTGTTTACTGTCCATTCTTATTTTTATATTGTAGTTCTCTCCAACACACAATAATATCAAGTGTATTCATCTGTTTATGTTATGGGAATTTATAAGCTATATTATATCTGAAGTATAAAAATAAAATTTGCAGGCCCTTTCCTGTATTCAAGAAAATAGCCTAGCTCTCAGAATGAAATATTAATAGGAGAAAAAGTAAAGTTCTAAACCCATTAAAAGAGTGGACTTTCAGCCACAAAGAATGAAAATTCATAATCCGTGGGGAATGAGGCCTGCCACCAGAGTGAAAAATTTACCAGATGACAGGGGTCTGCTATGTCAGATAGACAAAGTTCCAAGGTCTTAGTGAGATGGAAGTCAGAAGAAACAGCATTTAAATTGTGTGTGTGTGTGCGCGTGTGTGTGTCTGTGTGCAATAATAATCAGGATTTAGGGTCAGAAACAGCATTTAAATTGTGTGTGCAATAATAATAATTGCTGGAAAATACATATCAGACATTCTAGTCTGATGTGGTGGCATATGCCTGTAATCCTAGCAACTTTGGAGGCTGATGCAGGAGGATTGGAAATTCCAGGCCAGCCTGGGCAACTTAGAGAGACCCTGTCTCAAAATAAAATATGAACACAGCCGGGGTTGTATCTGAGTAGTACAGTGACCCTAGGTTCAGTCCTCAGCACCACAACCACCATAACAAAAATCCCCAGCGTTTCAAGTGTTTCAAAAAATACTTTATTAAATCAATATATACTTCTAATTAAACTATATCAATTGGAGATACATGAAAAAGTCTTCAGGTTGTTTTAAATTCATATATATTTTAAAACTTTGATTCAGGATGTGACTGATTGTTGCTAAATGCTGCCCTTCATATATTATGCAGCAACTTTCATCTGCTCTGATATATTTTCAGTTCCTTAGGTTCCATACAATGGACCTGAGGTGTTGCAATCTGCTCCTACATGTCATAAGTATATTCATACCAAAAGTAGTGAATCCTTTATTTGGCCAGCAAAATCTTGTATCCACAAATGCTGTGCTGGATTTGAAGATTCAGTAACATTAAATATTTGAATATAGGAAAATCATATAAATAGCCACATAATAGAGAATTGGGGGAAAGAGAAAGAATTAACAGAGGGAAGTGGAAGAAATGATCAGGTCTTGGAATCAAAAAGGAAATGAGGACAATTTAACTCAGAACAGGAAGAAGGATTGGAATTGACATTTGGAAAGGTACCAGCATAAAAGCAGAGACTAGGCATAGAAAGGGAATGAGGTTGGAATGAGAAGGAGGTTTTTGTGCCAGAAGGAAAGCAGATATTGAATTCTGAGCCAGATCGGGCTGTGAGGGTGGTAGCGTCCATTACAGGATCGAGTCATGGCCGCAAGGGAGAACAGGATGTGCCTGGCCAGGAGCACACACACTGGAACAAACTGCAGCACGTGAGTGAGACAAATGCGTTCAGAGCTGGCGGAGGCTGCGGTTATTTAATCATAACTTTGTTCTGTCTGGTGCCAGAAGACTGATGGAACTCTCTCCCACAGAGGTCAAACTAATGGTTTTCTCAATTCACTTAGTCAATTACCCACCCTGTGAATAGAAGGTCAGAATGTTGACTAACCACAATTTAAGACAAATGAGATGCATTAAATGTGCAATTGGGCGCAAGCTGCCTATGACTAAGCCATTTTAGGGACCTACTAAGATCAGACTAACTTAATGACCAGGGTGCTAAAATTCTTGCTTTATATATTTTAAAGTATATTCTTGTTTGGAAATACATAAACTACTAAATGATTAACACTATGTAAAAGGAATAGGTCATTATTAACATATCCTGAAGCAAATTGTTCTCATCCTTTGTGCCAGAAAGATGAAAAATAAAAACTCAGGTCTGTTTTCTACTAGTCATTTGAATTGAAAAGTTAGTGTTTCAGAGTTCCAGTGTTCCTCAATTAATATTTGAATAGTAACATGAATCTTATACAGCATATATAATGACAAATTGTGATGACACATGTATTGAGGTCTTTAATACAACACGTGGCACATATAATAAATGTTACCTATAGAAAGCATTTGATCTGCAAAACTCACAACCTTTCCCATTTTCACCAAACATTTTTTAAAGCATCCAGTAGACTTATGTTGCAGCCTTATTTAAAATCATCTTTTCTGCAGTATAGGATCTTTTTAGTCACTGTTCTTAGTGAGATCCAAGCTAGCACTAATGTTTATTGATGAGTAAAGCTATACTTCCATTGAAAGAATGTTCCCTCATGCTTCTGAAGAATTTTTATACTATACCCCTCTTTCATATCTTCTTATGGCTCCTACTTTCTTTAAATCTAACATGCTGTGCATTTCAATTATAAGCAAATTATACTTTATTTTCTACTTACCAAAACTGATGTATCTAATTGTATTAGTGTCTAATTATATTAGTATCTCCTGTTAATGATATATTTAATGATGCATTAGCATGCTTTTAGCTTTGCTGCATGTCTTATTTTTCCTTGTCATCCTACATACATACACAAAACTTAAAAAGAAATTTCAAGTCTTATACCTTTTTATCCTCCATTGAGAAGAAAAGTAACCTTATTAGTAACAAGTTCAATAAAAATGGAATGATTATCTAATCTGACAGGTGTGTGTCTTGGTGAATTTCTCTGGCACTGTGGGGCCCCCTACTGAGGAAAGAAATCATCAACTGAGTATGATGACCATTTTTGTTTATCATGGTGCATCTGATCCACCAGTGCAATGCTCCTTATCCAAACTTGGATTTTATGCTCTACATCCTGAAATTGGATTTTTTTCAACAATGCATTTATGAAAATTGAGAGGAAGAAGAACCTAAGAAAATGCTTAAAATTCAAGTATATCATTATAATGTTTCTGACCAAGATTCTTGAAAGAAATCGACATTAAGACGCAAGGCACACCGTCTGAGAAGTTCCGTTTTATTGAACAATCACCAGGGTTATATAGGGTGTGCTAGGGGATTTCCTTGAGGGGCAGGTTGTTGGTAAGTGGTGGGGTGGCAAACTATTGGTTCCCTGCATTAACTGCCACCATGTAGCTCGGACATTGGTCTAAGGTTCGCTCCATTAGCAGCATGGAGCAGGGGAACAACCCTGAAGAGAAGCTGTGCCGGCGCCACCTTAAATAAAGACATGGCAGGGAAGAAGGAGATCCTTATAATTCTAAAATCCTTTTGTTTCTTTTATATTTTCTCTTGCAGCTCAGGAGATATTTACATAAATATTAGCAACAAGAAGTGGCAAAAATGAAAAGAAAAGAGCATATGAATAGAATCAGAGGAAGTGCAAGCAGTAGCAGGGCAGCTCCAATGCTCAGCATTCGACTGGCTCAGGTTGCACAGCATGTAAGAGTCCCAGGCTTCTCAGCAGACAGAAAACCCTTCACATGAGAGGGAAAGATGATGTGAGATGCTGAACTCTGCTTAGAATGATATCTACCAGAAAGTGGAATATGTGCCAAATTGATCTTTAAGACAGTCACCCTTGAAGGGACAGATAATTCAATGGCCAATTAGAAGGCAGTTTTTCCTTCCAACAGCAAAATGAGTTGTTAATGATGGACTGAAATGAGAAGATTCTGCTCTAAAGGAGAAAACCAAACTATTAATTCATTATTCAATAATTCACTTGATAGTTCAAGTATGATAAAACTTTAGAGGAATTCTCTTTGTTGTTATCATGGAACTTTCTCAGTTTTGCAGAATTTTCCCAGTCTGAATTCATAGTCAATGATATTATGAAATACACATTACACACATTGTTGAGTTACAGACAATAGATTTCATTTGCTTCCTTCTGCAAGGGTACATTTTAAATTCTATATAGAATAAAATATGTACTTTGCAATTTGAATGTAAATTTATCAATAATTTGGACTGTTTATAAATCAGGAACAAACAAAAGCAATTTGCTTCCTAATGAAAGCTTACATATTAGTGTTAAACATGTATATATACACATATACATTAGATGTGTGTGTGTGTGTGTGTATTCTTACTTTCTTGTATTACAATAGTTGCCTGATGATAACTAGCACATGAATATTTTTGAACATAAATGCTGAACAAAAGCAGAAAATCTAACTTATGCAGCAATAAAGAGGACAAGTCAGACATTTGTCCATCTTTCTCTGCGACATCTTCCATTCTCTTTATATTCCATCTTATATTTCTAATCATATAACCCTTTTAAACTAGAACTTAGCAAATTCTTAAAATAAATGATCCAATCGTAGTCTAAAAGAGATGCAGGTACATTTTTTCTTAGATCTTATTTTTATCAATCAGGATACATGAACAGCAGATAGACCACAGTAGATAAATAAAGACTTAATAAAGAGATTAGCTTTGACTTTAGAAATGATTAGAACCCACTGAGAGATTTTGAAAATAGCGAAGACCTAAACTGAGTTAATTTAGATTGCAATGGAACAAATGTGATTTCTTTTAGCGTTTGCAGGTAGACCAGCCACAATGCTACATTAGTAATACAGATAAGACTGATATTCTTCAAAGTCAGTGTGTGGTGAGATGTTAAGAAGTATCTGACTTCTGGATATTGTCTGAGCATAAACTTCTGAATGTATTCTGAACATAGATAATTTTTTAATACAGGAAACTGCTCTTTGTACCAGGTAGATTCTTTTCCCTTTGTTTTGGTGACTTCACATGAATTCTGCCTTCTGTAGCTAAATTTCTAGAAAATGTTTATGAATAATAATTTTCTTTCTTTATTTCTTATAATGAAATCATAAACTTTTGAGGAAAAGCACAATATCTCCCCTAGTAACCTGGTTGTTAAGTCTTAGGCTTATTACCTAGCAAATTAAATGTTCCACTATGAAACTGAGAATTTAATGGACTAAAAAAATGGGCAATTAAGATAATTCATTGGATTTGTTGTTGTTGGTTTTATAAGACTACCAGAAGTGGGGAAGCTGGTATTCCAGCAGCAGTGGCATCCCAAGGAGTATCTCAGCAACAGCCCATAGTGTTAACCTCAGGTGCAATGTGTTCCATCCATGCTCCTCAATCCTTCGTTGCTGCTTCAGTTACTTGCTAAAGTATTGCCATTCCATTACTCCTCATATTTTTTTACTTGAATATGTATATATATATATATATATATATATATATCCTAGTATATTTAGCTAAAGTTTTCTTAAATAACTTTGATGATAATGTTTTTATATATTCAGCACCAAAAAATGTTTAATATTATTGAAGCTTAATTTCTATTTGTATTCTGAAGACAGGAATGAAAAAATTGCCAGCTTAGAATTGAACAAGGTATTAAAAGTTATCATTAATTTGGTGCTCAAATTGTATAAAACGTTTTGCAAATTTCTTTGCAGAAATGAACCTCTTTTCTCTTAGCTTCATCCCTGAGAAGTAGGTGTTATCATCTTGGTTTTAACATGAAGAACACTGAAGTGTAGAAAAGATGGTTAGATGGTAGCTTAACTCAAAGTCACACCTAGTAAACCATGCAACTGGGATTTGTATTTAGACACCTTTCTCCAGAACCTGCACCCAATCCTTTATATGTATGGCTTCTGCTAATGGATAAAGAGTATATTTTGGTTTTTGAGTGTTTTGTTTTTGTACTGGAAATTGAATCCAGGGGCATCTTACCACTGAGCTACATCCTCAATTTTTTTTTTATTTTTTATTTATTTATTTATTTTTTATTTTGTCCATGCTGCCTTCAAACTTGCCATTCTCCTGCTTTGTCTCTGGAGTCACTGGGATTACAGTTGAGCATCACTGTGCCAGACTTGCTCATGTTTGTTTGTTGAGATCATTGTCAGTTTAAGCAAAAAGAAATGAGTACTCTAAATTTTTAACATTACTGTGTATTTTAAATCTCTTTTCCCAAAACAAAATTTGAAAAATATGTGGATTTGATCCATGTTTATTGGAGAAATGAAAAATAACTATAATGATGACCTCCCCAACCATGTGGTGTACTTGATAATCAGTATGATTCATAAAAATAAGTTTATGTTGATAACAAGATCGAAGTGAAAAATACACACCTATGATTTTAAATCATTTCTTTTTCCTTTGTATAGATTGTGAATTTAACCCAAAGGGGCTTTCACCACCAGACATCCCAACACTTTTTGTTTTTTATTTGAGTCAGAGTCTCACTAAGTTGCTTAGAGCCTCACTAAGTTGCTGAGGCTGGCCTTAAATTTTTCATCCTCCTGCCTAAGCCTCCTGCGTTACTGGGATTATAGGCATGCTCTACCATGCCCAGCTCAATTTTAAGCATTGAACCAATCAATTCCAGTTAAATGAGCAAAATGTTTTGTACATTTTCATGTGTTATAGTACAAATGTATAAATATTTAAGCATACTCTGTATATAAATATATGCATACCATATATGCATATACATGTGCATATACACACATCATTGTAAATGGCTCTACATTTTACTTCCACATATATTAGATTTTTAGATTCTCTATACAAGCAAAGTGTAAGCCAAGAAAAGGAATTAACTTGGCTTGGTAGATGTGGAATACTGATGAAGAGCTATCTTTTGAATTTTAGCTTAAAAGATCTTATATTAAGCCTTTGTCAAAACTGTCGAAACAGAGAGTTCCAGAGCCTTGGAACCATGACAAAGACAATTCTTCTCAGAATTTTAGATCCTTTATTTCAGTTAACTACAAAATGTCAGAAATCAAAAGGACACCACCAAAAATTTACTCATTTCTTAACTTTTCACCCCAGTTATGGCCTTAAGAAAGAAGTAGGAAAATCTTCCAAAAACTCAGCCTGCAAGCAAAAAATTGATGGTGAATTTGTAAAAGACTCGCTTTCATTCATATATATTAGGGGAAACATGACCTTCTAAAATCCAGTATTCTACAATTATGATATTTTTCTTGATCCATCAGAAAGTCTGTGCTACAGAAATTATAATTCTGTGAAATAAAAGTCCAATACTTAAACTTGAATCTCAGCCATGACCTGTGTGGGGAGGGAATAAGTAACCCTCGGAGGGTGGGCCAGCTGGAAATAAAAGACTGGAAAAGTAGTATCAAGAAATAGGCACTGAAAAGTGGTGAAACCACTCTGAAAAGCAGTATGGAGATTCCTTAGAAAACTTGGAATGGAATCACTTTTGACCCTGTTATCCCACTCCTCAGTCTATACCCAAAGGACTTAACATCAGCATATTACAGTGAACACAGCCACATCAATATTTATAGCAACAAAATTCACAATTTCTAAACTGTGGAACCATCCTAGATGGTTCAATGGATGAATGGATAAAGAAACTGTGGAATATATACACAAGGGAATATTACCCTTAAAGAAGAATGAAATTATGGCATCTTCAGGTAAATGAATGGAGTTGGAGAATAACATGCTAAGTGAACTAAGCCAATCCCCCCAAAAAACAAAGGTCCAACGTTTTCTTTGCTATGTGGATGCTGATACATAATGGGGTGGGGGGTGGCTAGGGGCAGAGGGTAGTGAAGGGAGGGGAGGGAGTATGTGGATAGGAAAGATGCTGGAATGAGAGTGACATTACTACCCTTTGCACATGTAAGATTACATGAATGGTGTGACTCTGCATTGTGCATAACTGGAGAAATGAGAAGTTGTGCTCCATTTGCACACCAGGAGTAGAACAGCATTCTGCTGTCATGCATAACTAATTGGAGCAAATAAAAAAGAAAAAAGAAAAGAAAGGACACAAATATTTATATTGAAGGCAGGGGCTTGATGGGTGGAAGAGACCCAATGGGTCTGATCCTAACAAAGGGGAAAAGCCTGTGAATGCTTTATTTATAGTGAAACACACCAAATGGATTTGGAAGGAACAGTTCTTCAAGGTAAAAAAGAAATGAGAAGCTGTGAGGAAGTTGGCCTGATTTGAGACTTAGCACTTGTGAAGTGATTCTTCCTGCTCCAGGCAGCTGGTGCCATAAGGCTAGTTGGGGCACAGGTATCTCAGTCCACCTCCTGGGAGGTGGTTTGAACCTAGAGCTGTCTGAGGCAATAAATTCCGCATTATCACAGATTTCTCTTATAGCAGGGTGTCTGCAAGGGCAGCGGAGCAGTCTCAGATCCAGGAGATAACACCAAGCGTTCTCTGTGGGGCCTACCTCTGCTTTAGAGATGGCTCAGACATGCCCACAGTTCATCCTCCGCTTCCAAAACTTGAGCATACTTCCTTCAGTAGCAGCATGCAATTTGTATTCACTTATTAACATTTATTTTTTAATTAAAAATTTTAAGGGTGATATCACATATTAAAGACTACTGCCTGCCAAGAACTCAACAATTGTGCATATGAATATTTATATATATATATATGTGTGTGTGTGTACATATATATATTTTACAACAAATATAATTAATTAGAGAGTTTTGAGTCAATTACACTGAAGTCATTACAGAATCGCTGATATAATTTCCCAAATTAACCTTTAAATATTTATTAAGGACCTATTATGTATTTTAGGTGTTATTCATATTTCATTCATAGTTTAAAGAACTTTGTTGACTCACTGGGAGAAAAGTTATTCATTTCGGTAAATATACTTGTATTTATATTATATCATATTATCGATATTATGTATAATATATTATATATGTGAATGGTAATGAAATTTGTATTTGAACCAGTTAAAATATTCTTTAAAATATTAGCTCTTGGCGGGCACGGTGGCGCAGGCCTGTAATCCCAGCACTTGGGAGGCTGAGGCAGGAGGATCGCGAGTTCAAAGCCAGCCTCAGCAACTTAGCGAGGCCCTAAGCAACTCAGTGAGACCCTGTCTCTAAATAAAATACAAAATAGGGCTGGGGATGTGGCTCAGTGGTGGAGTGCCCCTGGGTTCAATCCCCAGTACCAAAAAAAAAAAAAAGGAAAAAAAAAGAAAAAAATTAGCTCTTGTATAAAACATGTTTTCTTTTTGGACATGTTATTCTCACAAACTGCATCCTGTGGTTCCTGCTTTGATTCTTTCCTTGCTGTGCGGGTCCACTGCTGAGCTTCAACTCTCAGATTTCATTTACTTGCCTTTTTGGGTTTGGTCATCAATTCCTGGGAGTCAGATTTTCCACTTTTAATTTTAAAAGAGAAAAAAATTCTGTAGACTTTAGGAGTTTCTATCACAAAAATAAGAAAACTGTAATCATACAAGTCCTTCTGAGTCTAAAAATTCATATTTATAATTCCACATAATTTATATTCTGGCTGAATTTTAAAAATTGAAAACTAGACTTTCACCAAATTGATTTTAAAAATATATTGAACACCAGTTTGAAAATGGACATAAAATGGCAAACTACATAGGAAGAAAATTCTAGCCAAGATTTGGTATGATAAATTTTTAAACCATAAAGATGAGGTTCTGAAGACTTGTAGAAGTAAAAAGCAATTTATTAAAATTTAAGATTAGGCCATTGTAGATCAAGGAAATAAAATTGATGACAATAAATCTCAAGTTTTTAAAGTATTTTTTTTACATTGAAATAAATGTTTTGGATATAGAATAGAGTAAATAAACATAAACCGGGTCTCCAAATTATTAAACCATTAATGTCACTTAGACTGTATTTCCTATCTAGAATGAAATACTTCAAGTCACTAACAAATGCAGATATTAAAAATAACTTATTTCGGAAAACAATAAATATTCCACAGGAAAAGAAAAAAATATCTTGGAAGAAATCATGCATTACTTAGAGCTCAATTACTGTAACAGAACATGTCAAAAATAGCTAATGGGGAGATCTTAACTTGGAAGACATTTTCAGAATCAAGAATATTTAAAAGCTATGATCTCAGTATTTAACTCCAAAAGTTAGAACTATTTTAATGTCATGCAATTCTTTAAATAAAAACTAATACAGAAGAAAGTCAGTCAGCAATGAAATAAGTAGCTACTAAGCAATTACATTTGTAAATCAATACAAAATCCACTGAATCCAAAATGGTTCATCAAAATGATTATATCAAAAATTGAAATGATTCTTCAGATATCTATTATTTCAATTTGATTTTAGTTTTAAATCAAAATTTTTATACTAATTTACCAGGATTTTTCCCGGAAAATAAAACAAATTTGTCATGTGTCTTGACTGAGAAACTAAAATTTTTACCTCTTTAGAAAATAGTTTGGAATTTGTTAAACTAATAAAATAGAGGTCTAAAAAAATTTTGATTCTTGTCTTAGTTCAACAATTAAGATATAACCATGAAAGATAGCTGTATCTTTATATCTACCTATCTACCTGTCTGTCCTACGTAATTCAGGAAAAGTGAGTTAAATCCTTATAATGTAAAAGTAAATAACAAACAAATGAGACTTGGAAGTTCTCTACTTGAAACTGGTTGATTCATCATTACATCCAAATCTAAATAACAATTTCCTTGCACTTTTTCAGTCTACTAAATCAAATAATCAGGTGTAAAAGTTCATGTGCAGACTTTTGTTATGCCTCTAATTATTTTGCATGGACATTGTCATCATTGTATTTTCTCCACTTGAGAGAAACAAACACTGACAAATTGAATGAATCTTCAAGATAATATAGTGCACACTGAAAAAATTATTTGTCTGAAGTTATTTACCCTACTAGAAACAATGTAGTCTATATTATTCCATTGTGATATCCCAGGCAAGATACTTGCTCTTATTACCAGTAAGAAAAAGTTAGAGACAATTCAATGTACCTTCAAAATAAATTTCTAGAATAGGATAAAAAGTAAATGTCATTTGAAATAAAAAATAAATATGTAAGAAATTAATGTGCCACAGTGTAATGTGAGTAATATTAAACATTCATTAATTTTTGTATTTGTCTTGGAAGCTTTCTAGGGATTTGAATACATACACACATTCATATATATATCCATATATACATACACACATACTTATACACATACATATACACATACATATACACACATCATATATACATATATATAATTACACGTGTAATTTAAATGCAACAACAGTTAATAAGTGGACTAATGACATTGTACTAATATCTATTATTTACTTCATCACTAAAGCTTTATTACTGGAGCCAAATCCAAATGTGCATGACATTCTTTTTGGTAATCAAAAATATCACATAAATGATAGTTTAGTCATTTCATCCCCATTTCCACCAATACTAAAAATATATATGTATTCAGTAATATTAAATTCAGATCCTTATTTTCAATCCATAATGAAGATAGAGTGATTAAGACGTACAGGTGATATCACTCAGTTTAATTTAACCAATGTTTTTTAAAATAACCACTCTACTTGTTATTTTGAAATTCCTTATCCTCCTTGACTTAGGGTGGATCCTCAGTTATTCAGGTCCCCTGAACTTCACCATTGTGAACCATTTGGGATCATGGGATGATCTTTGATAGATCAGAACTAGTTCTCACTGTCTGCCTCACAGATTTGTGATGGTTCATTCCTTCCTTAGGGAACTTTATTCTATTTTCTTTGGATAGACTCATTATTTTAAAGTATTCTTTCAAGAAATGATGTACACTTAAATAAGAAGGCTTTAAGATATTTATTTCTTCCCCTCCAAATCTTCTAAAATGGCAGTGCCAACAATTATTCATCATCAGTTGCCACCTACTGCTCTGAGTCACTGCAGTCAAGTTATCAATGTAGACTAAAAAAAATAAAATCCTGTGCTATAAAGCTGGCTAAACCACAAGTTGTATCAGCATTATAACTTTTACATGTCCCATTTTCTTCAGTTTTGAAAAGTAAAGTAATAAAAAATCCCATTGATTTCTTAAGCATTACATAATAGCTAATCATATTTAAAATGGTGATTATTAAATATAAGTTCATTCACTAAACAATATTATGTGTAAAGTCAATTTACAAAAAGGTTCAGTTGTGTGTCCTCAGAGAATTCTCCTGCTTTATGGATTTGATAATATAGTGTATGACTCAATGAATTCTGTACAGTTTAGCATAATATCAGACTACAAATATGTCCTGTTTTTAGAATTAATATATATGTTCTATGCTGCATTTTAACTAAAAAATAATTTAATTTAACCAAATAAAAATACAATTTTACATACATGTGTATTAAACTATTAAAGTCCACAGGCTTCAGGGAAACATTCTAATATCGGAAATCAATTTATAATCACAAAGAGAAAAGATTTGATATTTAGTAAAATATATTTATTTTAAGCAAGCATCATGATTTTTAAAAGCTTATTTTATAAAGCTTATTTTATGTGGCATGCTATTACTTAAACTTCTTGATGGTATATTAACAGAAATAAATTTTAAACATCACCATATTTCATAGAAGAAACTGAACTGCACCTTTTCATTCCTTTTAAAACAGCTATGACATTAAATTTTCAGATTTTGTTATGAGTCACTATGTACTAAAATTCATCTGTAATAGTTTTCTTATACTGATCACATTTCATTTTGGCATGATGCCACAGGTTTACTGGTGCCCACATTTATATAGGATCAGCAGTTTTTCTATGATTGTTGAGGTGTTCTGTTTTCTTTTCCTAAATGCTATACCAAAATTGTACATAGTTTAATTTTTTTTGTATTTTTTCTTGAAGGTAGGATAGATTTAAGTCTTCATTGTACAAATAGTATTATGAAGTTCTTTCCAAAGATTTTAGAATTTGTTTATTAGTTTTAATTAAAAAATTTTTCAAGTTTCATCAAATTATTCAAAAATAGGAGGTTAAAGAATGCTGGATTTTGTTTTTCTAGTTTACTTTTTACTGGATTCTTATGATACACTTCTATTTGTAGCTATAATAACAATAAAAAAACATGTTATATTTAGCATAATATTTTCTTTTTATTTTACACCAGAACTGAATATATTTAAATTAGTTAATGTTTAAAATTAAATTAGAATTCTACATTTCTCCAATAAGTTACACTATCTTACATAAACTTTTGAGTAGCACTATATATCACTGGATAGAAGACCATCTCTTCATCATGGGATTCTATTTATTAAGCCAAACTGTACTTATTATTGGAAATACAGTTCAGTGATTTTATGTGCCATTGTTTACTTTTCAAAATGGTCTTTGACTCTATGCTTTTTTTATCTTGAATTTTATAGATATGAAAACAATATTATCAATTTTATATTCATCATATCTTGCCTCAAATAGTTCAAAAATATTATCATTAAAAATGTTGACAGAGGTTATCTGTTTTATAAAGTTATGATAATTAAAACATTGAGTTAGAGACAAAATACATGCTTAATAAAGGTTTGGTCAGTAGGACTTTCTTAAAAAATATTAATCAATTTGACTATAAATATGTTTTAAGATTTATTTTGTGATTATAAAAAAATAATATCACCTGTTTGAATATATTTCAGCTTGAAGAAAAGACAATGAAGAGTCTTTTAAAAAAGGTTGTGAAGCTCACTCTTTGTATGAACTGAGTTTTAATTCCCCCAAAATTCATGTTTTGAAATCCTTACCACAGTACTTTGGCATATTATTGTACTTGAAGACCTGGCCTCTAAGAAGGTGATTAATGTTAAATGAGGTTACGGTGAGGCCTTAATCCAATGCTGGTTGTGTCTTTGCATGAAGAGGAGGACATAGCACTGATGCGCTTGCAGAGAGTAAAGAATGCAACAAGACATAACCAGAAGACATCCATCCTCCATTCAAGAAGAGAGACTCAGAAGAAACCAAACCCACCCACCCAGGAACCCTGATCTTCCACACTCCAAAATGCAAGTAGATCAATTCCTGTTACTAAACCAACCAGGCTGTTATGGAAGCCCTGGCAAATTCATATAGCTCTCAAACTACAACTTCACCTACTTCATTTGGCTTTGTGTGAATAGAAATGCCTTTTTTTATTGTAACTAAAATTTAACAAAATTTATAATTACTATCACTTCTTGCCATTTTTGAATGTCATGATGAACCCTTTCTAATTATGTATTTAAAATTCTACAGTGCATACAGGTACTTTGGATTAGACAGAGGGGAATGAAGGGAGGGAAGAGGGGGTATAAAGGTAGGAAGAGCAATAGAATGAATAGGACATTATGGACCTATGTACCTATATGATTCCAAAACTATTATAATCCTATGCCATGTACAACAAGAATATGAAGTTATACTCCACTTATGTACGATGTGTTAAAATGCATTCTATTGTCATGTATAACTAATTAGAACAAATAAAAAAATGCAAAAAAAAAAAAAAAAAGAAAACAGGTTTCTAAAGACAGAATACACACAGGGACATTAACCATCAACGACATGGCTGGGCCAAACACCACAGGTAGCTGAATCAGAAATGAAGCCAAGCAAAGAGGAAAGGGTATAATGTTGGAAACCTTATATACAATGCCACAGGCAGCAGGAGCAATCAAGGGCTAAGCATGTAGGTAGGTAGGGTAATTACCCTGCTCACCAAAAGGTATGTACAACCTAACTTCATAACCTATAAATATATTGCCTAATGTAGCAAAGCAGGAAATAAGGTTGCTGATCAGATGACCTTCAAATAAGGAGATTATCCTGATTACCCAATTGGTCCAATCTAATCACATGACTCCTAAAAACTAAAACTAAACTGCATGAGGAAGATGAAATGGAAGAGTCAAAATATAAGAGGAACTCAAACCACTTTACTGATTCTGAAAACGAAATAAGGACTCTTGGTGGCCTCTAGAAAATGAAAACGCTCCTCAGCAAAGAGCTAAAAAGGAAGTAGGACCCACATTTCCACAAGTGCAAGGAACTGAGTTCTGCCTACAACCCAATGAACAAACATATGGTACTGAAACTCCTAATTCATAAACATGGAGTGTCTCTCCATGTATTTGTATATTCTTTGATTTTCTTCACCATTATTTCAGTTTTCAGTATTAAAACCCATGTCATCATTGTTAGAGTAACAGTTATTATTTTGAACTACTGTAAATGCTATTATTTTTAGCTTAATTTTCCACAAGTTCATTGCTAGCACAGAAACAAAATTGATTTTTGAAAATTAAAAAAAATACTACAACACTTTCTTATTTACTAATTATTTATTTAGGCTAGCGGGGATTGAACTCAGGGGCACTTGACCACTGAGCCACATCCCCAGCCCTATTTTGTATTTTATTTAGAGATAGTCTCTGAGCTGCTGAGTGCCTCCCTTTTGTTGAGGCTGGCTTTTAACTTGTGATCCTCCTGCCTCAGCTTCCTGAGATGCTGGGATTGCAATGCTTTCTTAAAGCAAAATTTCTTAGTACTTAAGATTATGATGTACTATAAAAGAACAAATATAACTTTCTTTTAAGAAAATGGTAAATGGAGAAATAATAATTTTTTTGAATTTGGGCTTCAAAAGATTACAAGATAAAGGCAATTCAAATAAAAACTGAACTAAGTCCACTTTAAAATTGAGAGAATAACTCAAAATGTTAGCAAGAGAAACACAGTAGACAAGGTAGCTTCAACTTTTAAACTAAAAACAAAGTCCTTCACAGATTAAACTTAAACGCATAACTTTATAAGAAACCAAATACATTTTTTCTTCCTTAGTAGGTAAATTGTCAATTCATTCCAGGTCATGTAACATCAAGCAGAATTTACTATTATAAATGTCAGTCTATTTTCTTTTTAGTGTCTAAAATGCTTGATGGTCCCTTAAAATTTGTATTTAATATATCCCAGTATTTTTCCCCTAATTCAAAGTTTCATGTTTTAAGAAATTGTGTATTGAAATATTGTAGTCAGTGATCTACTGAAGAGGAAATTGGATTAATAGTCTGTGATTTGCTGAAGAGCAAATTGGAAAAACAGTCAATAAAGCTGACATCTAGACTTACCTCTCCCATTCACTAGTTTTGTGAACAACACACACACACATGTGCACACACACACACAGGTAGTTATCAGTATGATAAACATGCAGAAAAAAACTGGTTACTTTTAGTGCTTCTCTAGTCTATGCCTCTCATAACAAAACTACCTTGTGTTGAAATGAATGAGATCTTCATATTAAAGTATTCCATATAAATGAAAAGGTACATTATATTTTATATTTGGCCTCTGTCACTTAAAATTATGATTCTGAGAATTGTTTGTGCTATCCTGGTGGAGAGCAGTGACCGAGATTGGGGATCTCTGATGACCTCATGGCTCTGACATGCCTGGTGCCTGGGAATGTTCCTGTGCAAGGGCACAGGATGCTTAGCTGCTGAGGCAATGCCCTGCAGACGAGGCTCTGTGCAAGAGCCCTATCAGCTCAGACCTTGATCTCAGGCACATAGCTCCTAGAAAGGAAGGAATTCTTATGCTAGACAACCACAATATTTCATCAGCTCCACTTCTGTTCCTGCCCACTTTACAGTAATTTTTAACAATGGAATTTGTTGAGAGCTACACAATGCTCCTAAAATTGCACTTTGCAACTTGGGATTACAACTGGGGAAAACCTACACAGATGACCTAGTTTCTGTAACTTTCCTGAGTTCAAAGAATAATGCTAGCATAGTCTTTAACCTGATAATGAGACATATATAATTGCTGGCATAACTCTATAGATCTGCATCTCCATCAGAGAGCAGAGCTCCACCTGATCCCAGCTTTATCTTCAAAATCTGTGTTTATGAGTCTTTATATTGCTAATGCCCCTACTCCCCTTGCCACAACTTCAAGTTTGACTACCCTGGATGCTGCACTATGCATCTATAGATATGGTTATTGATATTACTGTAGTGTATGTATAGATAAATATGTGTTCAAACATTTATATGTTGCTAGACAGTGTTGTTGTTTTTAATTTGGGGTTGTTCTTTTTAAAAGATGCATTACTATTATATATATTTATAAGAATACATATTCTCATTTCTCTTAGGTAAATATCTGAGAGTACAATTGATGGATTTCAGGTAAGTATACACATAACTTTATAAGAAATCACCAAAGTATTTTGCAAAGTGGTCTTATTATTTTTGATTTTCAGCAGCAATGGGTAATGCCTTTTAAATACTTGGTTTTCTTAGTCTTAAAATTTTAGCTATGCTAGCAGTATGGAGTGATATCTAATTGTGGTTTTAATTTGCATTTCCCTTATGACTAATTGTGGTGGGCAGCATTCCAGTGCTTAGTTTTCATTAACATATGTTCTTTGGTGAACAATCTGTACAAATTCTTTGCCCGTTTGTAATTGAGTGACTTTTCTTTTCTTTATAGTGGTAATCATTCCTTATATATTCCAATTATATGTCATTTGTTAGATATCGATATTGCAATAATTTTCCCCCAATATGTGTTTTCATTTTTATTTTTAATGGTACCTGGAAAAACAGAAATTTTCATTTTGATGAAGCTCAATTTATCATTTTTTCATATTGGTCATATGCTTTTCCTATCTCAGTATTGCAAAAATTTTCTTCTATGCTGTAATCCTGAAGTGTCACACACTTTGCTTTCATTTTTTATGTCTATAAAAACATTTCAATTCAACTTTTGTTTGTAATATGACATAATAAAGTGTTTTTGTTTCCATTTTGTTCATTCAGCATCATTGAAAAGATCTCTCATTGATTAACATAGCAACATGATTGAATACCATCAGTAGGCTCACTCTACTATTGATTAACCTGTATGTTCATAACCCATTTTACTGTATCTTGATTATTGTATCCTTATTGCAAGTTTTAAATCACATAGAGTAAATTATCTGACATTTTTTTCCATTTTCAAAATTGTTTTGGCTACTCTAATAAATACTTGGCTATTTATACAGCTTGAATATTTCTACAAAAAGTTTTACTTGAGATTATGTTGACTTCATTCAATATGAGGTGATCAACATCTGAACAATATTAGGGAGGCCAGTACATGAATAAAGAATATCTCTTCAAATATTAATGTAGGATATTTAACTACCTAATAATCATGTTTTGTAATTTTTAGTGAATAGGTATAGGTTTTTTTTTTTTTTTCCAGTGCTGAGAATTTGACTCAAGACCTCACTCATATTAGGCAAACACTGCCGCTGGGTTGGACTCTCAGCACAGTATAGAGAACTTTTTTCTTTTCTTTTCTTTTCTTTTCTTTCATTTTCTTTCGTTTTCTTTTCTTTCTTTCTTTTTTTTTCTCTCTCATCCATATTTTAGTTCCCATTTGTTTCCACTGTTATTTTCTAGTATAGAGAAATTCAATTAATTTGTATTTGACCTCTAATCTCAATTATTTTTTTAAAGATTACTCACGATTTTCTTCTTGCCTAATAATACTAAATGTATGTAAACACTTGCTTACTTCTAACTTTTTCTTTAGTGTATTTTACTTATTTGATTTTTTTATTGTTCCTGGAAGAACTTCTAACTGAATCAAAGTGTTAAAAGTTCAAACATGCTTCTTGCCATTTCTCCATTTTTTTCTCCCTCCCTTCCTCCCTCCTTTTTTCCCTTTCTTCTTTCTTGTGGAATTCATTATTGAATTGAGATTTTCCCTCCTAATACTGATTTTGAGAGTTTAAATAATGAATAGCTGATAATTTATTTAAATGCATTTCTGTTCATGATAACCTTTCTCCCCCTTTATTCTGTTTATTAATAGTTTATATTGATAAGTTTGAATGCTAAGACAATGATCCACCTTTATAATAATTTCAGTATGAACATATGTATTAAAACATGTTTTGTATAATTATTTTAAAATATGCTAATATATGCTTAATAATTTTGACTATACATCTTGCAAATTTGATGTTTTATTTTTAATTTAAATTTTTAAAATTTCTATTTCTATTCTATTATATGTTTGGTATAGAATAGTATTTTATTTAATTAAATTCTCAGAGGCCAAAGAACATATTCTTTAAAATTTCCTCCTTTCAATACTACTGAGACATATTTGAATGTTCTGTATGGATTTAGCAAAGTTTATTTTGTATTGTTTGGAAATAGTTATGTTAACTCATGCCTAAATATATTTTTAAAAATAATTTTGTAATACTGAGAAAGGTTTGTTGAAAATCATTTTTAGGTTCTTTTCTGTATGGTTTTGCTCCATATAATTTGAGCCTTTCTTACTAGTTGGAGGCATAATTTCAATCTTTTATATTTCTTTGAATATTCAATCCTTTTATAATTGTGAAAAATCCCCTTTTGCCTGTAGTGATATTTCTCTTTCTAAAGTTTATTTTATGATATTAATACGGCCTTTCTAGAATTCTCCCAAGTAGTCTTTCTGTAACTTATTTTTCTAGCCTTTTATTTTAAACCCAAATTTATGTTTAAAATGTTTTTCTTGTATGCAATATATTGTTGACAATCTACAACAGTCAATAGGTGTGTTTAGTTTGCTTCTAATGGAATTGTTAGCTATACTTGAGTCTAAACATACCACCTTGGTATTTGTTTTGTATTTGTTCAGTATGTTTTTATGTTCTTTGGTGAATTCATTCTCTGCTATATTTCGAGTTAATCATGCTTTTGGACTAAACCTCTTTAAGTGTGTGTGTGTGTGTATGTGTGTGTGTACGCATGCATGTGTGTGTGTGTGTGTGTGTGTGTGTATTTGTGTGTGATTGCTGAGGGGCTTATAATACTTATCATTAGCTGAATGCAGTATGTTTTCAAATAACATGCTCCTCACAATTAAGGTAAGACCCTGTCATCACTGCACACCATTTTCCATCTTTCAGCATTTGTGACTTCTCATTTAGATTACAGTTTTAGAAAGGTTTAAGATATTCAGTGTTTTTTCTAAGCCTTTGGAAAACATAGTTCTTTCATCATTTTCTATTTTTTAAATTATTTTATTTTTGATGCTATTAGGAAAGTTTGGACCTCTCTTTTTTTCATAGTCCACATATATTAATTAATTTATCTTTTTTAGATACCAATAAACAGTCATTCAAAAATTAATTCACACCAACTAAATAACAAGTCCATCACCAAGTGTATTTTTTCAATTTTTATTTCCCTGAATTTGGGGTCTTCTATAACATTACTTTCTTTTAAAACATTACAAGGTTTTGAATATGTATAATGTAGTAAAAATATATTATAAATTTCTTGTGTAAATTTTAACCATTAATCATAAATGATAATATATAAATTTGAATAAAGACAATTAGTCCTCAGGTACTATTTTAAAAATGTGTTCGATGATTGATTTCATCATCAAACCTAGGTGAAAATGATTTTATCACCTTTAAAGGCCTTCTAATCCTTCTGCCTGACATTAGTTCATTCAATTTTTCAGTATGCTTCAGATTTGCATAGCATATGCATCTTTGAATGTGTTGTAATTATGCTTTTAAAGAATATACTGTGCTTAAATTCTTTTGGAATGCCTTTATATAGGGTCATGGTAAAATTATAATTATTATTTAAACCAAAACAATTATAGTAGACTTTAGAAGTATTATGCAAATGCTGATATTAATTCAAAATGAAAAGTAAACTGGATTAATGAAATATCTACATTTTTAATTTAATTTCCAATAGTGTAAAGTAATGATGTTATAGAAAGTTAACATTTTATATCTATCATGATTATAAAAATAATGATGTTATAGAAAGTTAACATTTTATATCTATCATGATTATAAAAATGTAAGTATGTAAACAATAAAATTCTATAATAAATTGGAACAAGCACAAGTTAAAAATTAATATTATGAGAACTGTAATAAGCTGCATGAAAACAATAGCATGAGAAGTACATTGTGGTCTTTAATTTTTGAATACTTATTTATTGCCACAGGAAATTCTAATTATGAAATTAATTACTCAGGAAATAGTTTGTTAAAATTATTTTTCTTGATAAGGTAAAATGTATCCTGCAAAATTCTTCAAAAGTTTTGTCCAAAAAGTAAAACCTCATTTTAAACATAAACTCTCTGATGAACTAGTCAAATTCTGAAAATTTTATTTAAAGTTTAAATCTGACTTTGGTTAATTTAAAAATTATTATGTTTTGCTAGTCTGAAATTATATTATTTCATATATTTCATAGTAGTTCCTGAATGAGCATAATAGTAAATATACTTTAAGAAGAAATTAGATGCAATTCATAAAATCATTAAGTTCATTTTGTTTAATTACATCTCATCCTCTTAAAGTCTTATTTTTTTCTAAGCTAATTCTGGCATTCATCAAGTGAAGTTATTAAATTCTAGAATAAGAAATAGCAACCAATTTTACTTCACAAATTAGTGCTTTAGTATAATAGTCATTGTATACTTCAGTCTCATCCAAAAATGACAATGTATTTTTTTTTCTCATTAGCCTTTTCGTGGACCATGGAACACTGATTTGGTAGAATTGGGTATTTATTTCTAACTGCTGAAAAGATATGACAATTTAGATTCACATTTTTGATAGCTAGTTCTAAAATAACATCTACAATGTCATCATGCAATACTTCCCAAATCTTTCATTTCACAATGAATGTGTGCCTTTAGTGGATACTGAGTTCATGAAAAATATTATTCCTTTTTGGTTTCAAAACATGTTCCGAACTTGAGCATAGCAGATTTTCAACACATATTTACTGATTAACATTTAATTTTTTCTTCTGTTTTATGATAATATGTCCAGCCAATGTCAAGATATGTTGCAGAATTCTGCAAAAAAGAGATAGACGCATGAAAATAATAAATGTAATGTGCATGTATATGTCTGTATAAACTTAGTCCATTTATGCTTCTGTAATGAAATACCACAAACTATGTGAATTATAAATAATAGAAATGTATTTCTCTCATTCTAAAGGCTAGGAAGTTCAAGATCAGGTTGGGTATTCATGAATACTGCTTTCTCTGATTCCAACATGGCCCTTTACTGCTGTGTTCTCCAGAGAGGAAGGACCGTATATCCACACATGATGAAAATAAAGGAAGGAAATTAAGTGCAAATTCTCTTTGAAGCCTCTTTCATATGAGCATCAATTGAGGCCTCTGTCTTCATGACTTAATAACTCTCCAAAAATCCCCACCTCTTAATACCAGTGAGATGGTGCATTAAGTTTCAACAGGAATTTTAGAGGGGACGAAAAACAGTATGGATAGACGGATATGGAGAAGAAGATATAGATAGATACAGGTATAGCTGTATATCATTCTATGTCTTGGTAGTGGACTTTTAACACCTTATGGCAGTTCAATGCTTGTGAAAAGGAAACCATTTAGGTTGACTGGTTTAACACAGTATGAAAAAAGCCATCTGGATTAAAGGCTGTTCAAACCATCAGATGCAACCTCTCCTCTAACAGACCAGGGAAGTCTGGAAAAATATATTGATGTCTCAAAATAATGTGACTACTTACTGAGAGAATTTTAATTCATTGCCAGATTTTGAAACCAGTTATTCCTAAATTCAAATTGTAGTTTTACCTGCTGCTAATTTTATGACTATCAACATACAGTTTATTCTTACTATACCTCAGTTATCTCTTAAGGATTATCACATAAGTATGTTGTAAGAAGAAATGAGGCTGGATGCAATGGTGCACGTCTAAGTCCAGTGGCTCTGGAGGATTCAGGATTTGGAAATATATATATATATATATATATATATCTCAAGGCTGAAGAACAAATAAGTATAGGTTACAGGATAAGAAATGGAAAGAAAGAAAAAAGAAGGAGACAAACTAAATAGTGAGCTGCAGTAAAATCAGAAAAAAAAATCTACATGCATCTGATTTTAGAGTTTAGCTTCTCAATCAGAACTTTGCTACATTTTTTTCCAGTATAATGCTTTTCACAGATTAAAATTTACTTTAAAGTCTATTTTATATAATATTAACATAGCCACTCCAACTTTCCTACATGCTTGTTTGCCTGTATTTTTATAACATTTTAATTTCCACCAAATTGTACATTGGAATTTGAAGTATGTATAGCATCCAGGAGGATTTTCTTTGTTTTTGATACAGTCCAGAATCTGACTTTCAACTGTATTATTCATTCCATTCAAAATGGAATTTAATCATTGACATAGCTGTATTTGTCTTCCATAATCCCATTGTAGTAGTCATTTTATGTGTTAATTAAAGTTTATATAAAATGAAGAGGAAGTATGTCTATTTAGTGTATTATACTGACCTTCTTAAGCGCCATTTGTTTATTTTAAAGTTTTTTACAGATTTCATTATCATGCGATGATATTTCCTTATTTTCAATACAATTTTGCTTCTACCCACTCCTTTTGCTTTATTTCTGTTAAATATATTGTATTTCTACATATAATAGATTCAAAAATATAATTACATAGAAAATGTTTATGCAACTTTTAAAAATAAGAGAAGGAAGAAGAAAATGGTGCATTATTTTCAATTATATAATTATCTTTATTGGTGTTCATTACTTGGTGTGTATTTCAATATCTCTCTGAGTTTATTACTTTCAGCCAGGAGAATCTCCTTTAATGGTTCTTTTTAGGCACATCTAGGGTTTGTTAATTTTGCTGTTTACTCACTATTTGTTCAATGACTTGGCTAGACAATTTTCCTGATGTCTATTCTGCTTATTATGTAAAACTCTGGACGTTGATCCTCAGTGAACACAGCCTTGGACAAAATATTGTCTATATATTGTCTACAGAAAACATACTTCAGAATCAAATATAAAATTAGGTTGAAAAAAGCTATAGTGGCTGATAAGTCAGAAAAAATAAATTTTAACGTAAATATCACTCACTGTGCAAAGCTTTTATGTTCTTAATTAAATATGAAAAAGCACATTATGCTGGAAAGAGTATTGTAGCAAACTTATGATTGAGGAGCTGAATTCCAAAATCAGATGCATGGAGTCTGTGTGCTTAGCTGATCACTATTGAGTTTTCTGACTCTGTTGGCAGCACCTTAACTACCAGGCACCACTAATTACTAGCTGATTGCATTATGATTTTTTACAGTGCTCTAGGGCAAAAATTATTACAATGACCAGACTCTATGTGGGTCATTTGTAGAGGTAGTATTTGCGGTCAGTATGAAAGGTTTCTTTCGGACCACAGGAAGGAGTTTCTCAGCTGATTCGTTACCTTGTTGTCTCTGGGAAACTATGAGGTAAAGCTTTGTACCTGCCATGAGATTACTAGACTCTCTTTTAATTGCTTACCACTAAAGCCTCTGCTTTTGAAAATATCTTTAGATTTTAACTAACATATACTCTATTAAAAATAAAGTCAATTCCCTTCATGAAAAATTGGCTTCTCTTTGATTCCATGGCCTAATCTTGCATTGGACAACATTTCTGAGCCATTTATCTGGAGCTAAGGTTGGGGAAGCTTGTCCATCTCTTTTAACACACCTGTAATGGGAGTGGGGTGTTGGAAATCATGGTAGCCTTTGTTCCTTTCAGCTTGACCCTCCAGATGTACAGAGCGAGTTGGGGTGAAGATAGTTGAAGTGTACTCAGCTCTCTCACCTGGGGTAGAATCCCCAGTGCTTTCATAGGGTGTTATGGTTAGATGTGACCCATAACTCATGTGTGAGACAATGCAAAAGCAGAGGCAAAATTTATGTGAGCCTTAACTTAATCGGTGAATTAATACCCTGATGGGGATTAACTGAGTGGTAACTGAAGGTAGGTAGGGTGTGACTGGAGGAGGTGGACTCTGTAGGCATGCCTTTGGTATATGTATTTTGTATCTGGCTAGTGGAGTCTCTCTCTCCTTACTGATTATCATGTGAGCTGTTTCCCTCCTCCAGTCTTCCACCATGGTGCTCTGCCTTACCTGGTGTCCCAGGAAATGGAACTAGCCGTCTATGGACAGCTATGATATATCTGAAATCTGTGAGTCCCTGAATAAACTTTTCCTCCTCTAAAATTGTTCTTATCAGGACTTTTAGTTATAGCAACAAAAAAGCCAACCAAAACACTGGGTCAGGGTGGAGGAGTGGAGACCCCATCCTCTGACCTGTCTTTGCCTAACATTTGGCTTTAGCAGTGAGAAGCTGTGTTCAATGAAAAATATTGGTGTTATCCTTTCCTTGGTTAGATGCTATTGTCCTTACCTAGGAATCCGGTGCAGAGAAAGACCTTCCTTCCTGGCCACAGCTACCAGGGTGGATTTTCTCTCATGGTGAACAGTGACAAAGAGGATGGAGGGAAAAGATCAGGGCTCAACCCCACAGCCCTCCTTGTTTTTGCCAAGATATAGAGGATTTCCTTGAATAAATATTTCCTTTTTTGTTTTATGCTTTTAGGCTAATTTCCATTGATTTTTTTCAAAATATATATTTATATTTGTGCTTGTTCTACTGGGGAGAATTTCCACAGAACTCCCCACACTACCATTCCCAGTGCAGAGTCAGAAGGTGTATTTAACTGATGCCAATCATCCTGGAGAAGCGTAGCATGAGTCATGAGGTCCAGTGAAGAATTATAGATAACTCCAAACAAACTCATTTGAAAGAATTAGAACTGAAACAAAACTTCTTAGTGACAAACAGGATATATTACCTGTATGAGCAACAACACAAACTTAAAAATTACTTTTGTGACTCACAATGACAGGAAGAGCACTGTTCTTCCTTTAAGGTTTTATTCTATTTTGCCTTCACTTATACTACATACAGCATTTAAAATGCTTGTTGCCATAGCTACCGATATTTAACACATAGGGGAAAATCAAAACTGGAACTAAGATAAGAAAATATATTGTACTCAAAATGAAAGAAAAATCGCTACAGTGAAGGATAGTTAGACATAACAATTTTTCTCTTGATACTCTTTTACTTCCCTGAGAAGATACAATGATTGAACTATATAGTGTCCCCAAAAGGTTGCAGGCTTTAAATAACTTTATGCTGTTTTCTGAAAGAGACGTGTTTGGAAAGCAGAAATGGCGTGATATTTACAAATACACTGTATATTAAAATAAGTGATGAGGACATGAGAAATATACTGCATGAAAATGAAAAGCTTATTTAGCTGAACACAAATTATAACATTCTTTTCTCATGAATATTTAAAGATAAATCCTGATGAATATTTTTAGTAACAATCACATTTGTCAACTCAATGGTATTCAATTGACATTTCATCAAAGAAAAATGAAATACAGTACATAAACAGCATTTTAAAGCTAGATTGCTGTATGTGCCTCTGCACACTGTAGTGGGCCCATTCTGTAAGGTCATTTTGAACTAAATGAAAAGGTAATAGCTGACCTGATATGGGAGTTGATGCTACTCTTAACAGTATGATGCCACCTATTATATTGCAATAGGTGCATCATTTAAAAGGTTTTAAATTGCTTTCTTTCCTTTTTTTGTCAAAAGAGCAAGAGCACACAGAATAAAAAATGGCTTTTTAAAAACAACTTGAATGCTTTTTTTTATAACCAACTCAATAGCAATAAGCCATATCAGAGAACACATGAAGACTGCAGCTGAAATCAGCCCACTCAATTTTCTACACTTGAATTCTATACATTGAATACAATGGATGTGAATTTATTAGATTTTCTACACACTGGGATTCATCAAAACCTTGATGGATAGTTAAATAGAAAGGAAAAAGAAAGATGAACGGAGATAATGCTGCAGACATATGCACTGATACAGAGAGATACGCGTAGACATAATCATATGCACACACAAGCACACACACCTGTATACATAATGGAAGGTGCCAAAATTAGGAGACCAGAGGGAATAACTTCTTTAAGTCTCACTTGTCTCTAGTTCTTGTTATGCAAAGCATTTATTTATTATGTCTTAAATAAGTATTACCTGACTGATTTGTTGGAGGAAATTTAGAAACTTGAGAAACTTAACATGCTTACTGTTTGAGACCAAAAATGATTAAGTTAAGAAAGAAAGAACTATGTTTGAAATTTCCAAATTGTGTGGAACTTGCATTGACTACTTTAAAATATAATTCAGGTCGGAGCAAGTTTCAGTGCAAAATCTTTACAATGGTCACTACTTTCAACTATAAAATGTTGCATTAACTGGCTACAGATGTCACCTTCAAACTCACTTCACTCTATTTCCACAGTCAACTACTTTCATTTCCTAACAAACACAGGCTTTTTGACATTTCCAGAGTTTCAATCCCTCCTCTACCAGGTGAGCACTCTCTCCTCTCTTCTTTCCATGCGCAAACTTCTCCTCATCTTTACTTCTTGGATTCACTTTCACAGAAAGTCTTTATTAGACTTCACACTATGGCTCCTTGTTTTAATTAGATATAATGACACAAATTTGTATATGAATCCTTATTTGTACATATTTTTCTATGTCTAGAAATAAAATGTAGAGACCCCTTGCTTCTTGAAGCCAAGAAAGTCCCTCCTATTAATCATTTAATACCCAGCACACAAACCAACTACTTAGTAAAGAGAAAAATACTCAATAGTGCTTTTGGAATAAAACAAGCCATCAATAAATTGTATGTTTATCCATTCATCTGTTGAAGGGCATCTAGGTTGGTTCCACAGTCTAGCTATTGTGAATTGAGCAGCTATAAATATTGATATGGCTGTGCTACTGTTGTGTACTAATTTTAAGTCCTCTGGGTATAAACGAAGGAGTGGAATAACTGGGTCAAAAGGTGGGTCCATTCCAAGATTTCTGAGGAATCTCCACACTGTTTTCCAGAGTGGCTGAACCAATTTGCAACTCCATCAGCAATGCAAAAGTGTGCCTTTTTCCCCACAGCCACGCCAACATCTATTATTATTTGTGTTTTTGATAAAAGCCATACTAATTGGAGTAAGATGAAATCTTAGAGTTGTTTTAATTTGCATTTCTCTAATTGCTAGAGATGTTGAACACTTTTTCATATATTTATTGATTGCCTATTCATCCTCTTCTGTAAAGTGTCTGTCCAGATCCTTGGCCCATTTATTGATTGGAAGATGTGGTATATATACACAATGGAATACTACTCAGCCATAAAGAAGAATAATATTATGGCATTTGAAGATAAATGGGTGGAATTGGAGATTATTATGCTAAGTGAAATAAGCCAATCCCAAAGAAACAGGGGCCAAATGTTTTCCCTGATAAGCAGATGATGATATAGAATCTGGTTGGGGGAGGGTGAGAGAGGCATGAAGGGTCATTAGATTATGTAGAGGGAAATAATCAGGGGAGGGCATGGGGGTATAAAAAATGTTGGAATGAGACAAACATCATTACCCTACATATATGTGTGATTATCAAGAATAATATGAATGTACATCATGCACAACCATATAAATGACAATTTGCATCCCATATGTGTACAATGAATCAAAATGAAGTCTGCAAAAATAAATAAATAAATAAATAAATAAATAAATAAATAAATAAATTGCATGTTAGTAGGGGGTAGAGTCAGATAAGAAATAAAACTTTACAAAATGAGGACATGTGTGTCACTTCAGCACTCCCTAATTTTATTTGCTATTATTTAAAAATTATATTTTCACTGAATTCTACTTACTTTTTATCAGAGCACTGATGTTGAATACCAGTTACTGAGAACACAAAGAGTTTTTGATTGATTTCATAAGACACAGATGAATGGATATGGGGACCAACAAAGCAAGGCAAATGACCTCCCTTCCCTTTAGCACAACATTCACTGTTAGTTCGTTTTGAGAACTCCTGGAGATTCTGGAATAAAGCAGTATAAGCAGTGTGGAAAGCTGATTTGGAACTTCAAACAAGCAAACTAATTCAGTGGGCATTTATTGAACACCTTCATAGTCCAAGCCTAGCAACAGTGTGTGTGTGTAGGTACAAAGGTGAAGAACATACATTCTCCTGATTGCAAAAGTAGCTGTGAGGTCCTCGATTCCATCTGCAATATTTTTCAAAGTGTCTTTCTTTATTTGATATTGATTGTCTTAAAACCTCTCTGACATCTGTATACTTGACTCTGTCATTTAGGTATTTTTATGAGATGTAATTATAACAGAGGGACTACAGTTTGAAAACAGATCCTTTTGGATCTAGGGATATTATGTGCAAGGTTTTTAATTTCTAAGTATAGTTTCCTCATTTATAAAATAAAGGATTAATGCTATTAAGTTTTAGGACCACATTAGCAATATAATCCAAGCTTTTGATAATGTTGATATTATGCATTAAGTCACAGTCTCTGACTGTTCAACTATATCAAGTCTTTTTCTAAGACTGTACCTCCTACTGACAAATTTGGAAAGAAGGATGATAATATTTTGCAGTTGTCTATTTTGCTCCAAATACTATAGATTGGCACCAAACCTGAAGTAGTGTGGACTTGGAACTGTGCAAAAATCAGATGTAGCCTCTTGTAAGAGTAAAGGAAGCTAGATTTTTACTTTGGGAGACACATTGTCCATCCCCTATTCATATTTTGATTTTCCTTTAGAATCCTGACCTGGACCCAGAAACATCTTTGAGAAAGTCCATTGCCCTTAATGACTTATTTCTAACCTCCTGTTACACTGCCTCCTGTCTTTTGATGATGCAGATTTCAATTAGGTAGCTAAAGCAAGATTATCTTTCCTAATCACAGAAAGTTTACTATCCTCATCTATAAATTTATGAAGGCATTTGTGTTGTATATAGCTTTGAGGTTTCTTTACATTAAGTATAATTTTTAGTGGATAAGTTTTGGTCTATTTCTTGCAGACATTTTTGACATAATATTATCCTTGCTGCAGTTTGAGGTACAGTGAAACTAGTATCACAAGCCCTGCTGTTGATGAAGTAGTCACTCCACTGTAACACTATGTATGCATTTTGCATGCTTTACCTTGCTGAATACTCACAAGAAATACTTGTATTAAGTATAAATTCTATTCTTGTTTACAAAGGAACTAGATAAGATTCAAAAATTAAGCAACTTGCTAATGTCATAGTGCTAGTTATTGATAGTGGGTTAAAGCCAAGACTAATTCTAGTGACAAAGTTCTGAATGATCATGTCATAAGTACATTATCACTGTTGCTTGGAGAATTGCTCTTATAATTTGTATAGTAACAATAAGCTTCTTGGATGATTTAATTAATTGCATTTTCTAAGTCACAGTAAATTTACATTCAGCTAAAATGCAATTGAAGTGAATTATTAACATTAAGAAAATGATTTTTCTAAAGAGAACAACCTGCTTGAGTAATGAATGCAAACCAAAAGGCAATTACAAATTAAGATGCTTGATTGAAACATTTTCCTACCTTTGTTCCAAGTGCTCTTATTCAAAGTTTATATAGCACTTTTACTTCATTCAACTAATGCTCCAAGTGTCATATCATTTACACTTGGAACATGCTTGAATTCTGAGAAAGTTCCCATCGGAATCTCTCATTTTCCTGTTCTTAAGAATTTATTATCAGTTCAAATCCACATTAGAAAATAAAATGAATAAATAGTCTTATTGTAAGGATGGGAAGTACCAGTTTGATGAATGATATTAATTTTTAACAAAATGTGTATATTTAAAATAAGGAATTATAAGTTCAAGTAATCATATATGGTGGAACTTGAGGTAAATGTTTGATAATTAATTAGTTTGTGGTAGAATTTCAAAGCTGGCAGTTGGAAGTGCAGATGGACTTCTGGCATGCCTCAAGCCCACATCCTATACTACATTCATTCATCCCACAAAATCCACTGTCTTATTATCCCACTGGGAACAACTCTTCCAAGTCAGTACACTGACAGCCTTGCCGTTCCATCCTTTCATCTTGTCTAACTTCCTTTTTCTCTCTCCTTTCCTTCCTTCCTTCCTTCCTTCCTTCCTTCCTTCCTTCCTGCCTTCCTGCCTTCCTGCCTTCCTGCCTTCCTGCCTTACCTTCTACTTCCTAATCTTTCTTGCTTTCCTTCTTTCTATCTCCCCCTACTCCTTTTGGTCTCAATTACTTTTTGAGGATGCTGGGTAGTAAAGAGTAAGAGAATACAGAGTTTTCCTTCCAGAGCTGAGTGTAAGACTGTTAGCTGCTCCATCTAATAAAGCTTTATAAAGCTCTTCATCTAGGGAATGAGTGGACAGGTTTCTTAGCTATTAAATATAAAGGATCGAGGTTTTTTTAATCTTCTTTTTTAGTTGCTGGTTTTAGATATACATGACAGTGGGATGTATTTTGACATATTCTACGTACATGGGGTACAAACCATTACAATTTTGATCTCATTCCTGTGCTTAAACATGATATGGAGTTATAAAGGTCATGTGTTCATATATGATCATACCAAAGTTATGTCTGATTCATTCTACTGTCTTTCCTGTTCCTATCACCCCTGCCTTCCCTTCATTCCCCTTCCTCAATCCAAAGAACTTCTATACTTCCCCTGCCTTGCCTCCCTTCTTGAGTTAGCATCCACAAATCAGATAGAACATTCAACCTCTGATTTTGGGGGATTGGCTTATTTCACTTAGCATGATATTCTCCATTTACATCCACTTACTGGCAAATGCCATAATTTCATTCTTCTTATAGCTGAGTAAAATTCCATTGTGTATATATACCACATTTTCTTTATCCATTCATCCATTGAAGGGCACCTAGGTTGGTTCCATAGCTTGGCTACTGTGAATTGATCTGCTATAACCATTGATAAAGCTATGTCACTGATTTTTTAAGTCCTTTGGGTATAAACTGAGGAGTGGGGATAACTGGGTCAAATAGTGGTTCCATTCCGAGTATTCTGAGAAATCTCCATACTGCTTTCAAGAGTGGTTGCAACAATATGCAGTTCCACCAGTACGAATGAAACTTTTCTCCCACATCCACACCAACATTTATTGTTACTTGTATTTTTGATAATTTCCATTCTAACTGGAGTGAGATGGAATCTCAGTGTAGTTTTAATTAGCATTTCTCTAATTGTTAGAGATGTTGAGCACTTTGTCATATATTTGTTGACCATTCATATTTCTTCTTCTGTGAAGTGCCTGTTCAGTTCCTTTATGCATTTATTAATTGGGTTATTTGTTTTTTGATGTTAAGTGTTTTGAGTTCTTTTTGTATCCTGGACATTAATGCTCTATCTGAGGTGCAGTTGGTAAAGACTTTCTCCCATTCTATAGGCTCTGTTCACAATCTTTATTTTTTTTTTTAATATTTAGAAGCTTTTTCATTTGAATTCAACCCATTTATTGATTCCTTATTTTACTTCTTGTAATTTATGAATCTTGTGAGGAAGTTTGTTCCTGAACCCATATGATGGAGAGTTGGGTCTACATATTCTTCTAGAAGGCACAGTGTTTCTGGTATAATGCCAAGGTTCTTGATTCACTTTCAGTTGAGTTTTGTGCAGGTGAGTTATAGGGACTCACCTTAAATCTATTACATACGGATTTCTAGTTAGCCCCACACCAATTGTTGAAAAAGCTATCTTTTCTCCAATATGTATTTATAGTATCTTTGTCTAGTACAAGATAACTGCATTTATGTGGGTATGTCTCTTAGTTTTTTATCCTGTTCCATTGGTCTTCAATTCTATTTTTGTACCAATACTATGCAATTTTTCTTACTATAGCTCTGTAGTATAATTTAAATTCTGGTATTTTGATGCCTCCTGCATTACTTTTCTAAGGATTTCTTTGGCTATTCTGAACCTCTTATTTTTCCAAATGAATTTCATGACTGCTTTCTCTGTATCCATGAAGAATGTCATTGGAATTTTAATGGAAATTGCATTAAGTATATAGAACTTTTGGTAGTATGGCCGTTTTGACAATGTTAATTCTGCCTATCCAAGAACATGGGAGGTCTTTCCATTTTCTAAGGTGTTCTTCAATTTTTTTCTCTGTTGTTCTGTAATTTTTTTGTTTGTTCTAGGCTGTTGTGAATGGAATAGATCTTCTGATTTCTTTTTCAGTGGAATCGTCATTGCATAGGAACGCAATTCATTTATGGGTGTTAATTTTATATACTGCTACTCTGGGGAATTTGTTTATGGATTCAGGAAGCTTTCTGTAGAGTTTTTTGGGTCTACTAAATATAGAATCATGTCATTGGAAATAGGGATAATTTGAGCTCTTCTTTTCCTATTCATATTCCTTTAATTTCTTTGTTTAATAATTCATAACATTAATAGATATAAAGTCAAATGCCACATGATTATCTCAATGGATGTAGAAAAAGCATTTGACAAATTCAGGATTCATTCCTGTTCAAAACACTAGAAAAACTAGGGATAGTAGGAACATTGTAAAAACTACAACTGCAACATTGTAAAAACTATCTATGCTAAACCCAAGACCAACAGCATTCTAAATGGAAAAAAAATGAAAGCATTTCTGCTAAAAACTGGAACAAGGTAGGGATGCCTTCTTCTATTAATCATAGTTCTTGAAACCATAGCCAGAACAACTAGGTTTTGTAATGTTGATTTTCCCATCTGTGGCTCAAACTCATGGTCTGTGATGACTCCCTCTTAACTCATCTGCATCATATACTGGTTTATTTTGTTGTGTGGGGGAAATGGGTGTGAAAGAAATTATGCAATTATGAATTTTATTCTTCGTGCTGTCCATGAATAACAAATCCATTGTATCTGATGTGGGTGCATAATGTTTCTATCAGAAAACATAAAACTACGGAAGGCTAAATCACTAGCATGCAGATAGGATAAACATCAAAGCCTTTACCATTCTTGACATCTTCCTATTTATAAATCAATACCAAGATAATCATGAAGTAATCCTAGAAGATGGCTATAACTGCTATATACTTCTCTGTTTACTTTACTTCAGCTTTCTGGGCATCTAAATCTCCATCTAGCATGGAAATGTGGGTATTTTTTTTAAAATACCCACATTTTAAAAATATTTAATGGCAAATTCATTTTAAAAGGAATATCATGAGCTACATGGAAAATTAATGGAGCAATTCACAATTTTAAAGAAAATATTGCAATAACAAAATGGAAGAGTTATATTTCACAACTTATACATTTCTTTTTATATTTTAAATGCAAAGTTTTCTAAAAATAAGTTAACATAATTTATATTCATGAATTTCAAAAGATCCTTTATATTTGTTAGGGTACCTTGATAATACTTACGGGTATAGTAAAAAAAAAGTGGAAATGTATCATCAATGTAATGTAGTAAAGAGCAGAAATTAATCTCAATTTAGATACTATTTATCATTGAATGATACTTATTTCCATTGAAAGAAGATAAAGGGGGGTGAGCAAAATATTTTTGCTCTTATCCACATTCCAAAAGCCTAATAATTTCATCTCCTTGAAGTCATATAGGAACACACTGAAGGAGAGCATAAAGATCTGACTGTTCATCTACACAGCTCAGTTTTTACTGTGCAGTATATAAAGGTAGTGAAGGAAAATGTGTCAGAACCTCATTCCACTACAGAATTTGACATAATGGTGGGTAAATGCTCATCACCTGAGTAAGACATTGATCCATTTTGTCTGCCAAGTAATAGCATTTGCAAATGCTAGTGGATTACTGAAACCTCAGGATTTGCTCTAAGTTGTGCTGGCCATATAATGTTCATCACATCATGCAAACTTTCACCTCTGATACCTTTGATCCCCGGGAGTGACTGTCGACTATTTCATTACACACCTTGACCTGTGGCCAGTTTCCTGAGATGGTCAAATATTACTACAGCCTCACTATAAATATATGTTAGAATTTCTTACTTCCTCTTTTCTTGCTAATCCTTATTCTGTTATTTTTTCCCTGTACATGTATTTCCATCCTCTTGTACTACTGTGCCTTACTGAGGAATGTAGAATGTTCATTCTTGATCACCAGTTTCAATTAACTACAACTGTCATCACTGCAGTGAATCAGTGGGGTTTTCTGTATAACATCCTGTTGAAGGTCAAAGAAAAAATGGCAAATTCAGAATTAAAATTCATATCTCTGTCTTTGAAGGCACATATATTTCACAGGTTAGAGGGTCACTTGAAGTACTCCTATCATCAAGAAAGCTACAGTTTGTAAGACCATAAGCAATTATTAGTTCAATCACTTTTGTGAATTTATCCTAAGATAGGGATGAGGATCAAGACATAGATAATACAGAAAAATGTGTCTGCTTTGAATGTGTTTATGCTTAAAGCAAAACAAATTTGATAAAAGAGACCTAAAGAATGGCATTTCTATCAGATCCTTTAGATCTGACTTATACCTGGAAGAATTTAAGCAAAGGCTTTCACCACTGAGCTACATCCCTGGCCCCAAACCTGGAAGAATTTAGAGGACTTTAAAGAGTCTTCAAAAAAATATGAGCCTAAGTTTATTTTTAAAATATCATTTTTCATTGCCATGTAAAAATGGATATTCCTCACACAGCTGCTATAGCAATCCATTTGAAAATTGACAGCATTTTAAACATAGGCATAAGTAGTAGTTATAAAAAGGATTACAGATGTATTTAAAAGGAGAATAAAATAAACTTGATATATATTTCATTAAACTCAGAATAGTTTGTGAGAGTAGAGAAGAACTTGAGAATGACTTCTAAATCTGAAGCACTATCAAGAAAACTTGGTGAATTAAGGTTTCATGCATGACAGCAAATTTCATGGGAAAATGGTAAATTCAGTTTTACTTACATTGGTATTTAGTTTCTGAGAGGTATCAAGTGGAGATATAAAATAGGAATTTTTAAATATTGATGTGAATTTCAATAACCTGAGTTGGAAAAATTGAGTTATAATTTATCAATAAATGGACAAGAAATGAATCCATGAGGATGAATAAGTTAGCCATAGTCCATATATTAGTTATTGATCGCAGCATAAGAAATCAATCCCAAAGTTAAAGCTTTTGAATATTTATTATTACACAATTCCTATGGGTTAGGAATCTAAAGTGGTCTAGCTGATGTATTTGCTGGATCTCTCACAATTATACATTCCTCTTAAATCTTCTCAGGGTACAAGTCATATGCTGACCTACTCTTGTTGATCGGACTCAATTACTCTTAGCTACTGATCTCAACTGTCATTACTTCATGAGATTTTGGTTCTAAGTGTCTCAGATTCTTCGTACAATCTTGTTATAGTAGCGTCCTTCATCAAAATGATCAAAACAGAAAAAAAAATGAATACTAGCAAGCAAGAAAGACAATGAAATCAAGATT
Source organism: Glaucomys volans (assembly GCA_020662805.1). Taxonomy (NCBI): domain Eukaryota; kingdom Metazoa; phylum Chordata; class Mammalia; order Rodentia; family Sciuridae; genus Glaucomys; species Glaucomys volans. The sequence continues at coordinate 376,671 of JAJEJO010004998.1, read as the reverse complement.
GAATTACAATCACTTATAAGATCATAGAAGAGGTAGAGTCTCATTAATATTCATGCATTAGTTGAGAAGTCACTATTTCAGCCTACAATGTAATGAGAGGAGATTAAAAGGCACAAATACTGAGAGGCAGGGTTTGCTGGGAGCAATGCCCCAAAGCTTCTGGAGTAGGAGACTCTCAAAGCAGTTTGAGGAAGGTATTTAATGTCATAATTTACAAAATACCTGGTACAGACCTAAAGAAAATTTAGAAGCCACTCATTGTAGTCACTGTTTAACTTTGTGCTCTATTTACATTATTCCAGATATATGGAAATTTTCATTTATTTACTTATAAACTAAATTAAAGAATCCATGCCCTTTATTCAGATGGTGATTTAGTGCTTAATATTCAGTTAAAGCCTTTCTTTTTTAACTTATTTAGCTATAAACAAATTACTACAAATACTATAAAAGAGATATCATACTACTGATAATTACTATAGAACTTCACTTTTTCTATCTCTTCTCCAACTGAATAGTTTGAACATAAATTAATAACCTATTTACTCATTAATATATCAAATTATGTTTAATATATTCTGAAAGCTCTTCAGAATCTTTATGTTTCTATTCCAACCCAAAGGCTTTAGAACTAATAATGTAAATCTGATCCAAATACATAGTAATCAGGAGGCATTTTCAGATGACCATTATCCATGTTTAAGAAATCTGTAATGGAAGGTCAGTCTACAGAACACTGAATCACCTCAAAAACCAATACTTAAGCTACCAGAAGGATGTCTAATTTAATGACTATTTTATTCACTCAGTCCTATGATGATCCATTTCTTGATAATGATTTCCTGCTCTGAGCACAATAGGATTTTGCTATAGCATAATGTAATCATAGCAAACACTTTCTTGCTTGACATTAAATAGCAAATGCATTCTTAAGTATGTTAAAACAATTCAATTTTAACACCCCAATAGCTGATTGACTTACAGTATAAGTGTGATCACATTTTGAATATTTTACTTTCAGATACTGTTGTTATTATCTAGAAACAAAACTGATTTTGCTTGTTGATTTTTAAATCCTATAACTTTGCTTAATTTATTTATTAATTCTAACAGATTGTGTATGTGTGTGCAGCACTTTTAGCATTTTCTACTTATTAAGAACATGATATCTATAAACAAAGATAAATTTACTTCTTCCTTTCTAATTTTCATGCCTGTTATTTCTTTCTCTGCCTCCTCACGCTAGGATTTCGAATATTACATTGTTTCAATTGGACCAAAAAAAACAAAAAAACAAAAACAAAAAACAAAATAGGTGTTCTGGAGTATGACCACATTAGTCAATGACACAGTGTTGTGTATTCCAGATCACTAAAGCAATGAATTTTAGATGTTTTTACACGAAGAAATAATAAATATTTGAGGTGATAGTTGCATTAAATAGACTAATTGGATCATTCCACACTATATAAATGTATCAAATGATCATGTTATACCAATAAATAGATGAAATTTTTGTTTGTCATTTAATATTAAAATAAAACTTAAATAAAAACAGCCTGAGGAAACTTTTGGAGAACATGGATACTTTTATTACCTTGGTTGTATTGATAGTCTTATATGTGTAAGTATATATCCAAATTCAGCAAATTGCATTCATTGCATATATTCAGTACTGTTTTTGTAAACCAATTATACCTCAATAAAACTGTTCAAATATATTTTGAATTGTCCCTTAGCAAAGTTGTGATGTTATGCAGAAAGTCATAAATTAAAATTACATTTTTATTCTGATTTGTGTAGCTTAAAAGATTCCAAAGACAAGCAATTTAAAGGCCATCATTGCACTTGGTAGCTAAATTTAAAACCTTTGACAGACATTTTAAAAAATGTTTTTAAAAATTTTACACCATATTCAGTGAAATAAAAAACCAAGCGACCTGGGAGGCTGAGTCAGGAGGATCATGAGTTCAAAGCCAGCCTCAGCAACTTAGCGAGGCCCTAAGCAACTCAGGGAGAGTTGCCTAAACTACATTTTAAAGAGCAATAATGCACTCTGAAGTGGTTGGGTGAAAAAAAAATCATTTTACAAATACAGAATCACTCTTGGGTCCTTAAAGGCAATAAGCAAAGTTTAAAATTGTCCCTTGAAAAATAAATGTCCAGTCAAATTTGAAAGAATTGAATCAATTTTATGCAAAAATATTTGTCATATGCTAATGAAAAGTATTACTTGTGAATCAAGAAATATTGTATTGGTTGGAAACAATTGTTAGATGAGGCCTTCAGTGCCTCTCTCCTTGTTTGTGTGCTTCCACATGGCATCTCTTTGTCAGGAAGCATTTATGCAAAACCTTAAATCCTGTTTACAAGCACTGCAGACTCCACTGTGGTTAAGAAGTTAACATTTCAGGAATCATTTGTCACTAATGACGCGATGTACATACTACAGTTCTCTTGAGACAGAATAATTTTTAGGCATGTATTTTACATCATTTTCCACATTGTCCTCATGAAATTAATTTTCAGACCCTCACTATGTTAACTATTTTAATGGAAATTGTACCCATTATTAACTATCGTTCCTCTCCCTACTAACTTCTCCATGTTCACACTGAAGTCCCCTGCTAAATAAATTACTTTCACCCATTTTCTTTTCTCTGAATTTAGTTCTGGGAGAAGCCAAAACACAACACGAATAATATTCTCATGTAATTTTAATAGGAAAGAGTGTATATTAAAGTTCCATAGATAATATAGATTATATATTATATATGCATGTCTATATATGTATGTATATACATATGTATGCACATAAATATGAAAAAAGGGCAAGTTGAATGAGACTAGAGCCTATTGCATAGCTATAAAAAATGGCAGCAACATTTTAAAAAAATCTAAAGGTGTCAGATAAAGCATCTTAAATTCCCATGAAAAATGTATTATTCCTTATTTTATGACATGATAAATTTTCTGCCCATGATACCTTATTTTCCCTTATTACCTAGGTCTTCATGTCCACTTTATTCCACACATTCTTTCATTAGTTTATTCATTTCCAAAGACACTTGAAACTCAATTTGCTGGATGCTTCAATTACCACTCACAGTCCAGAGTACTTGTCCTGTTTCTCCTACTATGTATGAAAGCAAAAGTTCCCCACAAGCCACTTGCATTTTATTCTTTTTCTCATTCTCTTCCTTAGTGCCATATTCAATCATCTACACTTTGTCACTTTATTTCCTAAGCATTTTTATTGTCAGTGCAATTTCCCCTTCACCACACCTCTTTGAGTGTAAGCTACCATCATCTGTCTTCAGAATTACTACCAAATTCCCTGAGCTATCTCACCAACTCTTTTCCCATCCAATATATTCTACTGATCTAAACCTTAATATGGTGCTCGTTGATTTTATATCAAGCCATGATTTCAGAACTTTACTCCTTCCCCTAATGTCCTCCTGCCTTCCTTTATGGTCAGGTGCTCGAGCTACTCCAAATAGTTCAGTTGCTCAACTGTGCCACATTTTCCAGTATGTCTACTTGCTACCCAAGTATTTTACCTTCCTAAAATCACTTTCTTTCTTTTCCACCTAAGGTCGATTTATCCTGATACATAAATCTCTAATTATATGTATTCATTCATCTGTTCCACAAAATTGAGTTGCACTCCTATACGGTTTCAAGATCATTGTAGATGTTAAAAAGAAAAATATTAATTAGTAAAGTAGAGTTCATGTCTTCCTGGGCATTACAAGAAAACATACAAAGAAATAAGGACATCAGGTGCTATGAATAAAAATAAATTAGATGAATAAAGCATTATGTGGAGAAAAAATGTCCACAACACCATTCTGATAAGATGGATTTGTCAGCAGAAACCTAAGAACTCACCAGTGAACGAACAATTTAACTAATTAAATTAAGGGAAGAATTTCTAACATGATAACATAGCCCTAACCCTAACCCTAACCCTAACCCTAACCCTATGGTGAAAGTAGATTGTAGGGATCGAAGGAAAGCAGGTAGCATTTTTATATATTACATATTACTATCTTAACATTTTTGCTTTGATCTATATGACCCCCTCTGAGCTCTTAAAGTATACTCATCCCTTATCATATAAACTGATAAACTTCATGTAATAATTCACTTGGTTGATTTTTGTTTTTTATATTATTGGTGACAGTAAAATTCATTTTTATATAAATACAGAAGAACAGAATGTATCTTATTCCAGTTAGGACCACATTCTCATGGATGTACACTATGGTGGGCTATTCCATATTCAGTCCTTACATAAGCATGCAGAGTCAGCGTTTTTGCCTAATTCTTTTAATGTTCTTGTCACAGAGTTGCTAGGACAAAGAGGATGAACTCTTACATTGCCAAATATGAAAGTAAAGGTACAGATTCTTATTCTTAGGTCTTAATATGCAGGTACGCGTACACACACACATGTGCACACCATATTCATTATGATTCTCTCCTTGAAGAATCCTATCGTTTCATTTCTCTGAAAATCCTGACTGATAAAATTTTATAAATGCATACAATAGCTTCTCAGAGAAAAAGCAATTTAAAAAGAAGCCAACAGTCCCATAAACTATGGTATTGACCATTACTGTTTATGGGAATGTTCACACCCTATGATATCTGATCATCAATATTTACAAAATCGATTTTTCTTTTGTCTCTTTACTATAAACTTGGTTCATAGGGTTTTTACTTTCTAAATCTTGTGCTTGCATAACTGACATTTTTCTGCCATTATAAATCTCTTCCTGAGGTTCAGTTCCACTCAAATATACTTAGGCTTCAGGGTTCATATTAATTTTTTCCTTCTCCTTGATGTTTTCTGCAAAATAAAACAATACTCTATTAACTCATTACACAGCCACAGTATTTATTGCTAGATCTGATTTCTATGTGAATTTTTGTTTTTATCTCAATACAACTTGAGTATTTTAAATTATACTTTCTATAGGTATTTATTTATTCAAGAATTTGTTAAGTAAATAAAATATGCAAATGTAAATTCAAATACAAATAAAAGCTGTCTATTGCAAATGATTACTAGAACCCTGAAAATATATAATATTTTACTTTTCTTTGAGGAAACCAACTCTCCTGTTTTTATCCGACTTCACTTTTTGCTTCCAATGGTCTTATTTAGCTGGTACTATTAAAACTAGAAGGTACATACATTTTGCAATGTCCTTCAATGCAGAACTGCTAAAATTTGAATCATTTTTCCTTCTATGCTTTCTAGATAATCTCATCCAAACATATGCTAATCCCAATAGCTGTACCGTGACTGTCTATAATTCTGATTGTTGTATAGGGCTTCAATTAAGCATTTAATAGATCTCTTTAAATTGCCATGGTCAAACAAAAACACTTATTCATTCAACTGTTTCTTTGAATACACGGTCATCTTCCAATTTTTCCTTTTCAGGCAATGAGCCAATATACACCCAATTATCTTAGCAATAACCTAATTAAAAATTCCTTTTCCTGCTTCAAGTTCCACATCATCTTATGCTTACTTTGTGATCTTATTTCCAAAATAAATGCAATATCCATTGATTTCCTGTAGTCACCAGTGCCAACATCATAATGTAAACCATTATCCACTTTTAGGTAAGCTACTGAAGTAGGTAATGGCTATGTTTATTTCCAACCCACAATTTAGTGAACACTTCATATTCATCTTCTCATAAAAAAAGTAATATCTTTCCTTATTTTTAAAATATCTTCTTTTTAGATATATATGACAGTGGAGTATATTTTGACGTGTTATACCTATGTGATGTATAACTTGTCCTAATTAGGATCACATTCTTGTGGTTATACGTGATGTGGAGTTTCACTGGTCATGTATTTACAGATGAACATTGGAAAGTTATGTCCAATTTGTTCTACTGTCTTTCATAATTCCATTCCCCCTCCTTTCTTGTCATTCCCCTTTGTCTAATCCAATGAACTTCTATACTTCCTCTTCCTATCCTCCCTTGTTATTGGTTCATATCCACATATCAGAGAGAATATTTGGCCTTTGGTTTTATGGAATTGGCTTATTTCACTTAGGATGACAGTCTCCAGTTCCATTCATTTACCAGCAAATGCCATAATTTCATTCTTCTTTATGGTTGAGTAATATTCCATTGTGTATATATACCACTTTTCTTTATCCATTCTTCTACTGAAGGGCACCTAGGTTGGTTCCATAGCTTGACTATTGTGAATTGAGTTGCTGTAAACATTGATGTGGCTGCATCACTATAGTATGCTGATTTTAAGTCCTTTGGATATAAGCCAAGGAGTGGAATAACTGTGTCAATGGTGGTTCTATTCCAAGTTTTCTGAGGAATTTCCATAGTGCTTTCCAGAGTGGATGCATCAATATTCAGTCACACCAGCAATGTATGAGTGAATCTTTGTCCCCACATCCTCACCAACATTTAATGTTACTTGTATTCTTGATAATAGCCATTCTGACTGGAGTGAGAAGGAATCTCAGTGTAGTTTTAATTTACATTTCTCTAATTGCTAGAGATGTTGAACACTTTGTCATGTATTTGTTGACCATTCATATTTCTTCTTCTGTGAAGTGCCTGTTCAGTTCCTTTGCCCATTTATTAATTGGGTTATTTGATTTTGTGGTGTTAATATTTTTGAGTTCTTTTTATAATCTGGAGATTAATGTTCTATCTGAGGTGCAGGTGGGAAAGACTTTCTCCCATTCTGTAGGCTCTCTGTTCACGTTCTTGGTTTTTTCTTTGTTATGAAGAAGCTTTTTAGTTTGAATCCATCTCATTTATTGATTCTTGATTTTACTTCTAGGAATTTATGAGCTTTGTGAGGAAGTCTGTCCCTGAGTCAATATGATGCAGAATTGGGCCTACGTTTTCTTCTAGTAGGTGCGGGGTCTCTGGTCTATTACCTATGTCCTTGATCCACTTTGAGTTAAGATTTGTGCAGGGTGAGAGAGGTGTTAAATTTCATTCTACTTCATATGGAGTTCTAGTTTTACCAGCACCATTTGTTGAAGAATCTGTCTTTTCTCCAATGTATGTTTATGGCACCTTTGTCCAGTATGAGATAATTGTATAAGGCCTTTCTTAAGCCATCAAATGCGTTCCCATTAGACTTAGGAGAAAATTCAACAATTTTTGCATTCTTCTAGCACTTCGTTAAGCCTCTTCTAGTATTCATTTGAATCTCTGAGGTTTTCACTCATATAGTTTGTGCTCAATTTCTTGAATACTTCAACCTCCCCTTTGACTAAATGCTTTCAATTGTATAACCCAAGGTCTCCCTCACTCCTTTCTTTGTGTATGTGTCAGCATCAAAGTTAAAGTAGATACACATATATACACTCTTTGTCACTTCCTATTGTTTTCTCTATAGTTATGATAATAATTAATAAAAATACATTCTAAATTTACTATTAGTATCTTTCTCTCAAAACCCCAATATCCAAAATTAAAATTCCTGAAATTAAGACTTTGTTTTACTCAATTCTTAGTAAAAAGAATAGTGCTTGGCACACATAGCTGTTGAATAAATATGTACTTAGAGAAATGAATGCAAATGAAGATACAAGTCATGCATATACAAATAACACCATTGTATTCTACATAAATTTCCTTATATTTTCTGAAAATCCTATCCACTTTAAATTCTTTACAACTCTTAAATATTTGCAGTATGACAAGCAAAATATTATAAAATATTTACATTAACTAATTACATACTTATGTTAATAATTAAAACATGAAAATTACTTGAAATGCAGAAAGCAATACATTTTAGAAAGTGAATTAAGTTGTTTCTTAAAATTACAACTTCAGTAACTGTTTTACAGTACAACACTTGTAACTATACACACGTTTTTACATACAAACTTGCAGAGATCAGCTATTAAACAATTCTTTCCTTGAGAAAAAAAAATTTTTTTTCAATATTCCTCCTTGGGTCTTCCATATAATCTTGCCCACAATAGAGCATAGGTTCTGGTGTGTATCTTCTATAGGATTCTAATAGCTTCTTAATGCTTTAATTTATATATTAGAATCAGTAAAGCGCCATATTAAAAAATAGAAAGTTTTTGAAATAAATGTGTATATTGTAAAATGTAGCTCATGTTAAAAACAACAAGCAATAACAGCATATAAAAACAAACAAACTAGCTGAGAGTTCAAAGATGATATAAATAGAAAGTATTGCTTAAGAGAAATATCTCCACTTAGGTATAATAATGATGATAATAATAATAAAGATTATGGAATTCATTGCCTTTGAATGATCCTGAGAATGGAAGGATGAGAGCCTTTGGTTTAGTGAATCCAGAGAAGTGGGTATAAACCTGGGAAGAATCAAGGGTGAGAACAAAAGAAACTGTTTTTGTTGTTGGATAGTGTCTGCTATAGAAGCTTAGGTCCTTGAGATATACATCACCAAGTTTATAAAACTGGCAAGAAGCTAAAAGATTTAATTTTGAAAAGACTAAATAATCTACAATTGCAAGCTTTGTGAAGTATGTGCTCTAAGAAACTAGAGGTACTATGCCTTGAATATATAGGTCATCTGCAAACTCATGTATATTGGAACCTGATACTCAGTGTGACAGTGTTAAGAATTGGGGTTTTGGGGAAGTGATCAAGTAATGAGAACTCCACTCTTAAGAATGGAACCAGTGTCCCTGTGAAAGAGGTTCAGGTGAGTTCCCTAGAGCTGTTTCTTCCTTCTGCCATGCAAGTACATAACACAAGCAAAGAGCAAACTCTAATCAGACACCGAATCTGTGGGAAACTTGATCTGGACTTCTCAGGCTCTAGGACAGTGAGCAATATGTGCCTGCTGTTCATAGATCATTCAGCCTATGGTATTTTGTTGTAGCATTCCAAAGAGCCTAGAACAAGTAGTCAGGGGTCCATAGGAAAGAGGAAACCTGTTTAATGTTTGATTAGACTCTGGGGAGCTAAAAGCACATCTTGTTCAGACTTCTGTTTTCTAATACTTTTCCCATCTTACAGGTTTTTCACACACCTGAAAAAGCCTTAATAATTTTGTGAAGATTTAAAATTAATGGTGTTTTTTAAAACAAATTCTGTAGAAAAGCATACAGTTGGAGCTACAATAATGAATACAGTTACTGCAAACAGAAAGGACTGTATGTTTTTACTTGCCACCTCCAATTCACTTAACCATTCCATTTTCTAGAATAACACCCCCCTACACTCTCTCTCTCTCTCTCTCTCTCTCTCTCTCTCTCTCACACACACACACACACACACACACACACACACACGGGGGTAAGGGGGTGGAGAGAGAGAGAGAGGATTTATTTTAACACATATGCAGCTTGTGAAAACGTTCCCACTATAATTTCAAGGTTTTTGCTGAATCGACTGAATTTTATACTTTGTTGTAAAGCTAACTGTTCTTTTGCTTACACTGCTGTAAATTTTGCTTATTGTTATATATAATGTATAAAGAAGCACAAATGTACATTCTATCTTTTGCAGGAAGATTATGAACTAAATAAAAAAATATTTCCAATATAAATAATAAAATAGAAATGACAATTTACAATGGAGCCAGAAAAGCTTAGTCACAAATACAATTTTCAGTGCTACTTCTGAGAACAAATCTTGTTAAAGCATGCTGGCGCATTCAGTACTTAGTAGTTGTTGTAACTCATGTGAGATATCTTATAATTTAATGTTGAAGCATTCTTTATCATGGAAGTTAATGATTTAATTTGTTGACCACATGTTAATTAACCTAATGTCTTATGGAGGAGGGAGACATTTGTGAGAAAAATTCTACAACCCAAAAAGAAGACTAAATTCTCAAAACATATGCAGAGAAAACTATTCAAAGATGACTCTGGGAAGATGACTTTTTTGCCATTGAATGAGGTCAATATAACATTACTTTTAACCTTTTTTAAAAATGGCAAAGCAATGAATGACTTGAATTAGAATTTCAATTTTAATATAACTCCCCCAATTTAATATTGAAATAATCTTTAAATAGAACCGATTGTCCAGTAGACTTTTGGAAGCATTATTTCTCAGTTTGGTGATATTTTTGGCTGTATAAATCAGACAGAAGAGGTTTAAGGGGAAATCTGAACTATTCTGCAGCATTTGCTAAGTGATGGATGGTCCTCAACTCTCTCTTGGCTTTATTGATTAGAAATATTGAAAACATATTTAATGGTCTTTCAGGAAGATGTTTTGGTCATAAATCTAAAGGGTGGTCTTTCAAATTAAATGTTACATGGACCAATTGTCTTTGAGAAGAGCAATCTAGGTAAAAGCCAAGTTAATATTTTATAGAAGAAACAGCCCATTGTCTTGTTAATGCTTTTGTAATATTGTACTGTGGTTCAAAGTGAGAGATGTGTGTGTGTGTGCGTGTTTGTGTGCTTGTGCATGCATTTATATGTAATACATAAATAGGTTTCATTTTTCTGTTTTCATTTCAATACATATGGAAATTGTTCACCAATGTGGACATTTAAATTCTAGTTTCATTATTATCATTTCATTTACAGACTCTATGGTTTGTTATTTAGTTTTAATCATTTAATGTTGGAGTTTGCAACACAGATTAATTCGATAGTTCCTTTTTCATTTAAATATCTTCAATTCCAATTCTACTTTTGTTGGAAAATACATACATCCTACATAGAAAATCTCCAGGAATAATTAAACTGCATCTAAACATCATTTAACTGCATAATATAATAATTTAGAATTTCATCTGTTCCATAATTACAAGTCTCCATTTCAACTCTTGAAATTGCTTTCATCTCTTATAACCATGAAGTTACTTTTCCAATTTATATTATTTAACCTAAATACATAAAGATGTACAATCATCTATCTATATATGCATATATCTGTAGGTCATATTCTTGAATTGGTACAAGAGGATGAATTATTGCCTCTTGATCCCACTCTCAGCCCAGGAAGAAGGACACAGACTAATAAGTCTTGTCTACTTGGTGGAAGCTCTGTAGCCCTGGTGTGAAACCCTTGTCCCCCAGTGCCATAGAGAAGGGAATGGTATTTCCAGTTTGCTCTTCCCAACACCCTGCCATTACTAAGTGAAGGGGAATCATCCACAGAAATCTCAGTGAGTTAAAAGATGTTCAAAAGATGGCAAGAGATTGTTCAGCACCCTGAGCTTAGTCAGTGAATAATTAACTGGCTTCCCTGAATACCTAATCAGCAAAAAATTAAACAAAATAAAGAAACAAAGTTGGGAAGAGATGGGGAAGGAAGGAGAGATGGGAGGAGATGAGGGAAGGAGAGGGAGAAGGGGTCAGGGAGACAGAGATGGTGAGATGGATGAGTTTACACTTATATTTCCAAGCAAGGGAAACATTTTCTGTGAGTTTATTTTGGCTAGAGAAGAAAATGCAAGCCAGACCTAAATAGTTTTGCTGCTACCCTTTCAAAGAGGGCCTCAAATGTTTTGAGCAAACCTTAGCACTTAGATAAGACTTTTAGAGGGAAGTTTGTTCTCTCATTTCACAGATCCCAGCAGCAGAAATAGCACAGAAGATTCTTTGAGGACTCACAGCTACAATAAGTCAACAATGAGCTGATGGATAAGCAGGAACATAACAGAGTTCCCACCTTGTGCAGTGATGGGGGAGACAGATACCCTTTCTCCAGGATTTCTACTTTCTTCTGAAGAAATTTAAATAGAAAGGAGGCACAGGGAAAATTTCAATGGATTATCTTGCTCTCTACAAATCTAAATCCCTGAAACCACAGGTTTTGCCAATCATGATGGAAGTGAAAAACTTTGAGTTTTGGATATCACAAAAAAGTATGGAAACCATCCTGGATCCCTTAAGTGACAGACAATCTTGAAAACAGGGGCAAAAGTAAAAAGCTTGGATTTTTCTTCTGGATGTAATTGAGGGTAAAAAAACTACAGATATGAAACTGTGTATATATATAACTGTGTGTATATACATATACATATATATTATACTCTTTCTAATGCAATTTCTTCCCTTATCAGTAAATGAAATAAAATTAATATTATTATTATTATTGTTTTTTGGTACCAAGGAACGAACCAGGTGTGCTTCACTACTGAGCCGTTTTCATTTGTTTACTTTGAGAAACTAAGTTGCTGAGGCTGGCTTTGAACTTGTGATCCTCATGCCTCAGCCTCCCAAGTCACTGGGGTTGCAGGCATCAGCCACAACAAGCCCTGCTGAATATTTTTTTTTTTAAACTATAAACCTCCTGCTCCTCCTCAATTTTTTTTATTTACTTATTGATTCATTGAACACAAATGGAGCACAGCTATTGTTTCAAGGGTTGTACACAAAGTAGAGTCACACCATCTGTGTGTTCATGCATGTACACAGGGCAATGGTA